>OW569383.1:0-443332 GCA_937625935.1 Tetramitus jugosus | reverse complement strand
CCAAACCCAAACCCACACACCCAACCCCCCCCAACCCAAACCCAAACCCAAACCCAAACCCAAACCCAAACCCAAACCCAAACCCAAACCCAAACCCAAACCCAAACCCAAACCCAAACCCAAACCCAAACCCAAACCCAAACCCAAACCCAAACCCAAACCCAAACCCAAACCCAAACCCAAACCCAAACCCAAACCCAAACCCAAACCCAAACCCAAACCCAAACCCAAACCCAAACCCAAACCCAAACCCAAACCCAAACCCAAACCCAAACCCAAACCCAAACCCAAACCCAAACCCAAACCCAAACCCAAACCCAAACCCAAACCCAAACCCAAACCCAAACCCAAACCCAAACCCAAACCCAAACCCAAACCCAAACCCAAACCCAAACCCAAACCCAAACCCAAACCCAAACCCAAACCCAAACCCAAACCCAAACCCAAACCCAAACCCAAACCCAAACCCAAACCCAAACCCAAACCCAAACCCAAACCCAAACCCAAACCCAAACCCAAACCCAAACCCAAACCCAAACCCAAACCCAAACCCAAACCCAAACCCAAACCCAAACCCAAACCCAAACCCAAACCCAAACCCAAACCCAAACCCAAACCCAAACCCAAACCCAAACCCAAACCCAAACCCAAACCCAAACCCAAACCCAAACCCAAACCCAAACCCAAACCCAAACCCAAATCAACTTTGTCTTCAAAAATCAAAATTTTCATCAAAATTCGAAACAAAACCAGTTTGATATCAAAATCCTCTCTATTAATCTGTAGTGGAAGTAAAATCACTCTTGCCATCACAAACTTTCATTTTCTACCTCCTTTCATCAAAACTGCCAGCTATCGCTGTCAGCTCACTGCTCAGGGGCTTTACTAATGTAACACCAAACCCAAACCCAAACCCACACCAAAGACTCTCAGTCTATTTCAATCATAAATCTGAATTGTCACTCAGAAAAAGCTAGTTATCTGGATTTCTGACGGTTTGGATGTGGCCTTTCAACTATAAACACGATTCAAATTTGAAACTTCACTATTTCACTGTTTTAAAGTATTTTGAATCGAAAAGTCTCAATAATAGATAAAACATCTGATCATACTGTGATTATTTGATAAAAATTGTCGATTCTATTCAGAAAAACGCAAAATCAAGTTAGTCAAAATTTCAGAAAAATCAAGTCATAAGACATCAAGTCAAAAAATATATTTAGTAGGAAATCATGTTAAAAATGATCAAATAATGTCTCAATACTCTGGTCTAAGACAAAGAAATCATGTTTAACATGTACCTCTTATCCCCAGTATAGGATCAAAATCGTCTACAAGCTATTGCAGTTTTAACACTGTTGCCGATAAAAATCTGTTAAATACAGCACAGATATATCGGCTCTACGAGCCGATAAAGCTCAAATCGAGTTGAAAACCTCGCCAATCTCTTCACCTCAACCAGATGAAGCTCCTAGAGCAATAAAAAATCTCAAAAAAAAATTACCATATAAGGAAATCGTTTCCTTAGGTTGGGGAATCCAGGATGTATCCCCAAACCCAAACCCAACCCCATATCCAAGATTAACACAGTCAAGGATGTAAATGGTATTGAGCCGATATTGAAGGCATTGACTCTGATTGATGAGTCACTGACAAACTATGTCCAGTGGTGGAACAACCCTAACATTAGGAAGATGTTGTTCAATGCAGTGGTATTGAAGAGAAATGGCAAGAGATCAAGTACCAACATCCAAGAGATTCTTCACAACAATGTTGGAGTGTACCAGGGATACTTTCTGGAACACAACATCAAAGAGATGGTTCTCACAGTATGTAGAGGATTGGCAAAGGATCAAGGATAGGAGACGACATACAGAGACACATCACAACTGGCTAGAAATAAGAGAAACGCAGCTAGAAGGGGAGAGCCAGGGGGTTTTACTTCTATTCGAAGTCCATTTGACGAGAGACCATATGGAGATACTGCAAAGAGAGGTCTACCAGCTGCAACTGGACAAGCGAATACAGATGTCATCCCTCATCTTGAACAACTGATCAAGAACAGTCAGATGAGAACCAAAGTACTTTCACAGAGAGGTGTTGAATGCGATAGTGACTCAGATTATATGCCATCTGACGAGTCTGATATTGAAGAGAGTAGTATTCAGACGAATGAGCTTGTTCTATGGTACAGAAATGGTGAACAGAGGACATTCATATCAAACGAGTGGATACATTGTGGTGTTGAAGGCAAGTACCACAAAGGATGGAATTCTACTCTCTGGAAGTTGCAAAGGATCCAACAACAATGAATACACTGTGGAAACAAGTGTTAGTAATACTGGTCTGATCCTAACATCAAAGTGTCAATGTCCTATTGCAGTTGCTTGCAAGCACTCTGCAGCACAGATTCTGCAAGCTCGTGGTGGACTGAAGAAGATGGAGAAGGAGATTGACAATCCATCTACACCTGTCATCAGTCGCAAGGTTAACAAGCGCAAGATTAACACCTACCAGTGCATCTGGTGCAGCTGCAAGCTCTGAGCCACCACAGAAGAAGAAGAAGCCATCTAGAATGTTCTGTGCAATCGCCAATGACGCTCAGAATGGTCAGAGCTATGGTGGAAGTAGAAGATCTTCCTTGATCTGATTTAACTATTTCTAATAATACAACAAGCTCAGATTTTAAATTTTCGGTTCTATGTTCAAATATGCTTTTGTCTGAGGAATATCCATTAGTATATTCCTTTGTCCTAGGCATATACAGGTCAATGCTTTTGTACTAGGCATATTCTTCTTTGTCTCAGACATATCTCGAGATATGCTTATGCCTTTATATGGTGCCTCAGTCATATACATGTTAACTGCCTACATCATCGATGTTCTTTCGTTGGTTGTGTTAGATATTTTGTTAACCGGAGTTGAAAATTAAAATGGCCTATTGTGTGTATGACAGATTCAAGAATACTTCTTAATTCTAGGAACACTCTTTCATCACACCAAGAATGTAGTGGTCAATAGTTCAACTCTATTTGACAATGATAATATGGGTAAGGATTTCACATTATTCGTCGTCTAGTTGTAAGTTGTTTGAGGTTATAGTCCCTAGTCCACCAAATCATTCTTCTCGAAGATCTCTACTAACGCTAGTTTCAAGCCTTAATAATAGGTTGATGTCAATCCCGTCGTCCATTAGTGTTCAAAAACTGAAGGAACGCCATAAGATAACTATCTGCAGTTAAACTATTCAACTGTAATCGGCATGGCATGACAGTTTTGTTCATCACAGGTACAAATCCACAGATCCCAAAGAGATGTAAATTGCTATCATTGGGAGCGTCCAGATATTATATTCACCTCTGACCCCCTCCCTGCCTGTTTTGAATAAATTTGAATAACACATTTTCCTATAAATTCGAACGTTACGTTAATTCTCCTACTAGGATTGGGATCAAGAGACCCCTATGAATAAATATTTGAATAAATTTCTCAGACCCCCTCCCTAGGGGGCCGTAAGAAATAATATCTGGACACTCCCATTCTTTACATCGATTATCAAGCAATTGCTCCTGGAGGTCACAGATAAAGTGGTATATAGTTGCGGTACATGGAAATCGGGTCAATGGTGTGGTTCCTGTTGTGATGGGTTGTTTTAAAGTATTTGGCTTGAGGAGTGTGTTCAGTTTTGGCGTTAGCACAAACATGTTGATCCACGTTCTCGTCAAGGACTCCGAATGAAGCGCTGAATGCAATGATGCATTTGTCACCTATGCATTTACAGTACCTCTCTTGCTTTTTTGGAGGGAAGTTAATTGTCCGCGATGTTGTATTGTGGGACCATTGGGTCACAATTTATTTTGAAAGTTCATTCTTCATAGATTGAGGCAGTTCGTTGTAGACCTTTGGCGAATAGTCGAACAAATAGTCTGTGGTAATGGCAATATCACCAACACTTAGTAGTTCTTTTGTTGCATTGTGTTCACTACCTCTCCGACTGCTCTATTCTCAGCACTCTGCCATTCTGACTGGATTCTGTTGAAGTGTATGGTTTATTGGTTACCAAGCTTCATCGGAGCCGGTGTCTTGGGATTTGAGAACAAGATGGCATTTGATATCGATTTTGTTCGTTCCTTGCAAAAGAGAGTTGTTGATCTCGGCTGTTGCAAGTTGGATCTTGCTCAGAAAGTATCACAGACTGGGTCTGTAGGCCTATTAGCAACCACCAATAGGCAGCAAATTAGCAATAACAGAGAGGTGGGGTGGCAGGAACCTCGAAATGACAAGAAAGTAGAGCTTTGTGGTCCAACCTTTCAAAACAACTCCTGGCAATTGTGAAACATTTTCATCTCAATTTCTAAATTGATACAGAGGACCGATAGAATATCTTACCGTCGTTTGGATCAAAGAAGAGCAATAGACAGCGGATTCTCAAGACCAACAGAGCTACGAACAGTCACCAGTGAAAGCGTTTTTGGAGCATCGTGATCCTTTTGCATTGTGTTGATGCGAGTTGCAAATGTTGGAGCCTGTACAATCGATTGTCTTATCGCTTTCTGAATCTTCTCAAGACTCCTCAGGTTCATTCTCTCACGCCAATCGGTGATCATACAGCCTCCAATTATTGCTTTCAGGTGATGGAAGCAAGTGAAATATTCTTCACCAAAAGCTGAAACGAATGATTCATTTGACTCATTCATGTATTTGGATATCATCTTATGGCACTTTTCGTTTTTGATAGTGTCTGTGACAGGATGAATAAACCATTCATCTCCAGTCAACATTCGTTTTAGATAATGGGCAAATAAAATACCAATCGAAAAGATATCCATGGCTGTATTGACAAGAAAGTCTTCCTCGCATACAAATGGTCTCGTTCTTCCGATGCTACCCGTTATGGAATGAGTTAATGAGTAACTGCAATTCATATCGATTATAACAGCATCATGCAATTCAAAGTCATTTTCCACAACTATGTTCGATTTTCTGAACATGATGTTCCAAATGGACAAATCACCATGAATAATTCTCTTCTTGTGCAATACCTTGACGCCTTTCATTATTCCACTCATTAGGTGATCTAGAATTTTCAATTTAGATCTTCCAGACAGTTTTTGAATCTTACTGTAACTCAAGTATTGATCATACGGTACAAGTATTTCTGTAACTGTTAAGTAGCACATATTCTTATCTTCATCATCACTCTCCATTTTAGTTTTCCAGTCAATTGGTGCCTTGTTCACTCGTTCATGCTTCAAAATTTGAACCAAATTCCTATGTTTTGGCACTTCACTCATTGCTTTCTCTTCATCAACGGTTCCAATTGAAAACTTCACAAACACTGGACATTGTGTCGATTGTGATTTGTGAGAGATAAACGCAAAGCATTTGCTATTGCGAATCAATTCTCTGTCCGTCGTGAATCCTTGTTCCTCTACAATCTCTTCAATTGATGAACAGTAATTCATCACGAAATTTCTTGAGGAGTTCGAGGAGCGTCGAGAGCCACTATTGCTCTCCTTTCCCTCAAATCTCTTGCGGCTGGAAGAATTATCTTTCTTGTTCTGTTGATGATCGTTGTCATCATCATTGTTCTCATTATTGTTGTCATCACTATCATCATTATTGGAATGATCATTGTCGTCATCCTGCGTGTTGTTCGTTAACTCAAAGGCTTTTTCAAAGGCTCCGTCTCTTAGAGTTCCTCGTCGAATATGATAACCAGATTTATCTCTCCAAATGAGATCAACTTTACAATTCCTTTCCACTGAAACAATATGAAATTTACTGTTTTGTTGGATAAAGCATAGGGAGCGGTCCGCTAACGAACCCATTAATTTCAACCAGCTTTTGATGAAAGATCCATTTCGTCCGTTACATAGCCAATTGAGTGTACGTAGACTCTTCAAACAATGACTTCTCAGCCTGATTCTTGATCCCAAGTCATATCTAGTATGTGCAGACCAGTCAACTAACACGTTTTGACTTTTCAATCTCAAAAAAGAAAATGATTATAGCTCATGAGTGACTGTATCGTTCTTCCGATTGTGGGTGTCCGATCATTTTACTGCTGGGAAAAAAGGATTACTATCTATATGTGGAATGTGTTACTGTTCGGATTTGATTAATCTGGAACCTCATATTTGGTAACAATTCGGACGGTGTATTCGAACCATACTACTACGAATGACACCACATCGACGTACTATTTCGTACTGTAAACTGACCGTACTGTTCATCCAAATGGTATTTGTACCATCATCTGACGTTTACTGGTTATCATTCAAAACAAATAAAACGAAGTTACAAATTGAAATGAAGAAAGCGAAAGAGAAGAGAGTCAAATCAATTCTATCAGTTTTGTTGGTTCTTTTTGTATTGGTGTTACTCGGTGCGAGTATGTGAACTTAACAATCGAATCTCTTTCGAAAATCCTCTAACATTCTTTCTGTGTAGGTGTTTGTTCAGTGGTCCCATCCTGCGATGGTATTCTGGCGAGTGAAGCAGCTGTGTGTTCAGCTCACGGTTCTTGTATTGCTGACAACATTTGTGTTTGTCATGACAACTACGAGCAACCCTATTGTGCTCGGAGGAGCAGAGGTCATATCTTTGCTGCTGGTAACAATACCTTCTCTCAATTAGGGGAGTTAAATCCCAAAGAATTAAGCTCTAGTAGAAAAATGATTAGAGTAGGTATCAATCTTTCCCAATACAGTGAATTTGGTCTCATGAAGGTTGAAGCTGTCTCAGCTGGCAATGGATTTTCTCTGGCATTAACAACTAAGGGAGAGGTATTTACTTGGGGTAGAAACAACTTTGGCCAGTTGGGTATAGGAGTAGTCTCACCCTATGTGGAGATTCCCTCTATTCTGCGAGGAGATTTGCAGAACAAGAGAGTTGTTTCAATTGCAGCTTGTCACTATCATGCACTCGCTGCTGACGACCAAGGAAATGTATACTCTTGGGGTACAAACACTGATTCTGACGTCGGAGGCTGGCTGGGTGTGCCAACGAGTACAACTCAATTGTTAGTACCTACAAAGGTGAAGGGTAGTGCATTTTTCATTGATGTGGTTAAAGTGAGGTGTGGCAGGTATCATTCTGGAGCCATTACTTCTCGAAGAAGGATGTTCTTCTGGGGTGGAAATAAGCAAGGTCAGACTGGTAATGGAGTTGTAGGAGGCGATTTGGTGACATCTCCTCAAATGATCAGCAAGCAGGACCCAGATAGTGGAGAGACTCTGGAATGGGTTGATATTGCAACAGGAGAGAGACATAACATCGCTTTGGAATCTAAGGGTGGAGTTTATGTTTGGGGAAGCTCTGACAGAGGACAACTAGGTTCGAGTAACCTTGATGGAGCAACAGTACCTTCGCCTTACAAAATTACGCTTGGAGAAGTTACAGTCGCGATCGGGGCCGGGCCCAGATCGACATTTGCAGTGTTTTCTAATGGAACACTCATGTCTTGGGGAGATAACAATGCGGGAATGCTTGGAAACATCGCCGTAACATCATACTCGACGGTCCCTGTCGAAGCAACTATACTATCTGGTCGTCCGATCAAGACAATTCATGTTAGTTTTGTGGCCGAGAATGTTTTTGCTGTTGACACAGAGAACGAACTTTGTGGTTGGGGGACAGATTCCAACGGCCAGTTTGGAATAGGATCAACAGGCTTGCACATAACAAATGTCCAGAACATTGTACCTCCAATCTCTTTAAGCAAAATCTCTCAGGTTGCTATCGGTTCCTCCCACACTCTTTTTCTAGTCGATTCGGTTATTTGTTTTTCTATTTTCCAATCTGATCCTTTGGTATGTTCCAACCATGGTAACTGTACAGGGAATGATGTCTGTTCTTGTATTGACGGATACACTGGAGGAGATTGTAGTTTACCATTTTGCTATGGGTTGAATTCTTCTGATCCAACAGTGTGTTCTGGTCATGGACAGTGTATGACTATCGATACTTGCCTCTGTGATCAAGGATACTCTGGCCTTACATGTGAAAAAAAAGATGAAGGATTTCTCTATGGTTCAGGAGAGAATACAGTGGGACAACTCGGAGATAACCTCGGAAAGTCTGGATTGACACGATTGTCACCTGTCGTTTCTTCGGCCTTTTCTCAACAATCTGTCCACTTCGCAGTAGTTGGGCAATCTTTTTCTCTTGTGTTGTTGTCAAATGGTTCGTTGTTCGGAGTGGGAGAGAACTACAGAGGACAGTTAGGAGATGGATCTCTCACTGCCAAGTTCACCCCAGTATTGATACCTGGACCGTTTCAGGGAAAAGTGGTGTCAGTGTGTGCAGGATACATACATTCCATGGTTGTTGATGACACTGGATCTGTTTGGTCGTTTGGTGATAATAGCTATGGTCAACTTGGAACAGGAAACAATTCTCACTTCTCGTCTCCGTTTTTGATTGAAAGATCACTATTGGGGGGAGAGGTGGTATCTGTTGCTTGTGGTGCCTATCACAGCATAGCAATGTTAAGAAATGGAACTATCCTGACCTGGGGTTACAATGTTCATGGACAACTGGGTGACGGACTTGTAGCAGATAGACGATATCTCCCCAGGCCTGTGCTATTGACTGGTTTGCTTTACAAGCGGAAGGTGGCCGCAATAACGGCTGGTAGCCACTTCTCGATGGCTATCGCAGATGATGGAACATTGTACCGATGGGGTTACAACTGGAATGGTCAGTTGGGAGACGGTTCTTCTGGGACAGCTGTAAGGAAGCCAAAAGCTATGAATACGTCTCCTCTCTTCGGAAAAAAGGTAACAGAGATAGCAGGTTCCTGTTGCACGTCATACGTTATTGCCGATGGTATCGTATACTCTGCTGGCAGTAACCTGGAAGGTCAATTGGGAATTAATTCTCTCACCATCCAATACTCGCCTACTTATCGACCTGTCACCACTCTCTCGGGTCATGTTGCTCGTAGAATATCAACTTATGGCACTTCAGTTGGTGTTATTTCTCAATCGACTGCATATGTGTGGGGAAGTAATGGATATGGTCAACTTGGGGATGGAACAACTACGAAGCAACTCATCCCCAACAAGTATGGGCTTTTTTTTCCTGACCGCCAGGTCGTTGGTTTAGCAGTAGGAAGCCAGCATACTCTCGTGATCTACAATAATTCTCTCTCATGTTTCGGAGTGTTGAGTGATGATCTGTTAGTTTGTTCCTATCATGGAAATTGTACGAGTTTCAATCAATGTTCGTGTGAAGAAGCAGTCTCGGGTTCGAATTGTAATTCTTTTCAATGTAACGGTATTGACAATGATGCTCCAAATGTTTGTTCAGGAAAAGGCGTTTGTACAGATGTTGATTTATGTCTTTGTCACTCTGGCTATTCCGGTTCGAATTGTGAGAATGATGTGAGTGGTATTGGGTATGGTCTGGGACTTAGTAACTACGGTCAACTAGCAAGCGAGGAAATTCCTTCATCAGGATACACCGCAGAATTAGTGCTCCTGGAAGGTTCTCTTACCAAGAAGGTACTGAAGAAGGTGGAAGCTGGAGTATCGTTTTCCGTTGCTCTGTCAAAGGATGGAGAACTCTTTACCTGGGGGCAACTAAGAGATGGATCGAAATACAATCATACTAAACCACATCATTTAATGAGCAACGTTGGTGATTGCTGTGCTGGTAATTATCGTGTTGTAGTAGTTAAACTAGATGGAACAGTCTGGGGTTGGGGTCTTTTTGTCACTAGTGCATCATTTAATGACACACCAACACAGATTATTGGAATGGAAAATGGAGAAATTCCTATTTCAGTGTTTTGTGGAACCTCTCATTCTTTGTTGCTCACCAGTATTGGAACTGTTTACTCGTTTGGTTACGGGACCTATGGTCAACTGGGTACAGGAACGACGAGCCACTCATGGACGGCCCAGAAGGTGTGGGGGCTCTCGAACATTATCAAGTTAGCAGCAGGTGCCCATCATTCGCTTGCATTAGGTTCTTTTGGAGAAGTATATTCATGGGGAGCGAATCCAAATGGTCAGTTGGGAGACAACACTACTACAGGAAAAAATGTCCCAGTTCTATTGGAAAGGTCACTTCCCAAACAGGTTGTGCACATTTCAGCAGCCATGAGTACTTCTTTCGCAGTTTCAAAGAATGGAACAGTTTTTTCATGGGGACACAACGCCGGTGGCCTGTTAGGAGACTCCTCACTAGTTGTTGGATCTTATCGAAAGATACCTGGACTCGTGAGGCTTTTGGAGGGTGTGTTTATTAGAGAGATATGTCCGAGCAAATCGGCTAACTGGGTTACGGGCATCACAATTGAGGGTGTTGGTTACTCTTGGGGTACGAATACTTATTCAATACTAGGAGATAAAACCACAGAGCAAAGATTGGAACCTGTGGCTCAAACAGTCAACATACACTTCCCTACGACTCGTCTAGTAGGAGTTGGCGCAGGTTCTACGCACTCTCTCTTGTTGTTTAATGGCACACGATGCTTCGGTATGTTGGCTGATGACCCGTTGGTTTGTTCCTGGAGAGGTAGATGCACATCAGATGATATTTGTACTTGCGATTCTGGGTATTTTGGGGAAGAATGTGAAGCCACGATCTGTTTTGGGGTAAATTCCACAAACCCAAGTGTTTGCTCCAGTAGGGGTACATGTATTGCTCATAATATCTGTTCTTGTACCAATGGTTTGTATTCCGGTGAGAATTGTGAGAAAACAGTCTTTGGGTATGTGTATGCAGCAGGGTACAACGATCAGGGGCAACTAGGTGATGATTCCTATTTGAGTCGTTCTCTGTTAGGGATGACCTCTTTTCCTTTGTCCACAGATGCTTATGTCAAATTCATATCGGCAGGCCAATTCTTCTCGTTGGCCATCACTCTTGATGGAAAAATATTTGAGTGGGGAAGAACTTCAGCTTATGGTTTATACTATAGACCGCGACTTTTCTCGACAAATACTTTTAATTCAGCCTCTGCCTCCATGTATCATGCTGCCGCAGTTTCAACAGATGGAAAGGTGTACTCCTGGGGTTCTAACACATTGAACGGTAATGTGCGGTACAGCTATAGGTCTTGTGAAACGTGTACTATCTTCTATAACTGGTGTTCTGATACACAATGTTGTCCTAACTCTTCTCCATCTCTGTGCATCTCTCAACCCACAATTATCGGTAGTTTAGGACAGGGGTACATTTATCAAAGAACCTCACCTCATGAGGTGTCAGGAATCCCGGCAGAAGCAGTTTCAGTTTCATGTGGGTTGTATCATTGTTTGGTCATATTGAGGAACGGAGAAGTATGGGGGTGGGGAAATAATGAGTTTGGTCAATTAGGTAATGGACAATATGGTGTTGGAGCTCAGGAATTGGTTCCTGTTCCGGTGGCCCAAAATCTAAACTCTGGAGGAACTCTCGACAATATTAAAATAATCTCGATAGCTGCTGGATTGTATCATAGTATGGCTCTTAGTGAGAAAGGGGAGATATACGTATGGGGAAGGAATGACAACGAACAGATTGGTGATGAAGTTGAGAAAATCCCCAAATTGAGAAGATTTCCGAAGATGCTCTACAAGGAAACCATGTACAAAGTAGCTTTCAAATCTATATCAGCAGGTGCAAAATCATCTTATGGACTCAGTTCAGAGGGAAGTGTGTACTCGTGGGGAGATAATTCGAATTATCAACTGGGCATTGGTTCGCCGATCGGTCCTGCTCCCATCCCTATCAAGCTGAACTTAACATCAATCCATTCTTTGTCCTCTAGCATTTTTGAGGACAGTGTTATTGCAGGACATTTGAACGGAGATGGATATGGTTGGGGAAAAGGATCGAACTTCCAACTGTTGAACGGAAGAAGTGAGTCGATGACTCATCCTACACCAATGTTCAAAAAGTATGTGAATCCTGTCCCTCAAACTTACACAAACAGGTCAATAGTATCTGTTTCTTCAGGGGGGCGGCACTCTCTGATTCTATTGAATGGAACCTATTGTTATGGATTATTTTCTGATGATCCTTATGCATGTTCTTGGAGAGGAATCTGTGTTGCAACCGACATGTGTATCTGTCAGTCGGGCTACTTTGGTCCGAATTGTGGTTTTACAACCTGTTTTGGAACAAATTCAACAGATTCTTCGGTGTGTTCAGGACAGGGAATATGTATCGCTCACAACTCCTGTTCGTGCTCCTCTGGATTCACAGGTTCAGATTGTAGTGTTTGGTTGTATGGAGAGACGTACACTGTCGGATCAAATACAGCAGGACAACTGGGGGATGACTACTATTTAAGTCAAACGGTTCTTACCAGCACATCTTATCCTCTTTCGTACGGGGAGCATGTTAAGTTCATAACAGCAGGTTGGGATTTCGCTCTGGCTATCACAAGGAAGAATGCCTTGTATGCATGGGGTAAAAATAGTTACTACAATTTAGGTGACGGAACAACATCTACAGCAATAAGACCTAAGAATATTCTTACCAACCATCAGGTTGTTAGTGCATGTGCAGGAAGGTATCATGCAATCGCTGTTACTTCTAGCGGTACAGTGTACTCTTGGGGCTATAATACTGTTGACGCGACGATTTTCTGCAAGGACAACTACAAACCTTGTAGTGAAACTGCTTGTCCTTGTAATTATCCTCATTGGGCACCTTCTATCTCGGGTGTGTTGGGCTTGGGCACCTACTATTACTCGAAAAATCCAAGAGCAATCACTTTTCCTTCTTTGGCCAACAATGAGAAAATAGTTGCTGTGAGTTGTGGTACACACCATGCAATAGCTCGCTCTTCTTCTGGGAAGCTCTATGCTTGGGGAAATGGAGAGTTTGGACGTCTGGGTGTGGGTGACGCCTACACCCGCATAGTTCCTACACCGGTTGCAACTTCTAGTCCTGTCAAGGGAATACTGTCATCAATACGCATTGTTCATGTTGCTGTCGGTGATAGACATAGTATAGCTCTAGGTGGAAACGGGGAGGTTTACACATGGGGTTCTAACTCTGTAGGGCAATTAGGACAAAACTCAACCATTCCAAGTGTGCATCCATCTCGAGTCTCATTATCAATGTTGGGAGCCCCTATTATTCAAGTGACCGCGTGTGCTTTTTCTTCGTACGCTCTCTCGGCTACTGGTGAAATCTACTCATGGGGTGATAATTCCGTAGGGCAACTAGGAATCAACAGCACGGAATCAAAAAGGTTGTATCCTACTCTAGTTTCTGGATTAATTGGGGTGAAGATAGTCTCTGTGAGTGCAAGTCATCAAACGATTATAGCTATTTCAGCTGATGGCTCCGCCTTCTCTTGGGGATTGAATTCTCAAGGGCAGGCAGTGGATGGTTCTACAATCTCAAAGACGGTCCCAACTCCCGTTGTACACCCCTTCAAGGATCGAAAAATTGTAGCCGCATCCACTGGGAATGTGTTTAGTATTGTCCTCTTCAACACTACCTTCTGTTTTGATTATCCTATGGATGATACGATGGCATGTTCAACTCGAGGGAACTGCACAGACACCGACACTTGCGAATGTGACCAAAATTATTATGGTGAATCTTGTCAGTTTACGACTTGTCGTCAGTACAACAACACTCAGTCTGAAGTTTGCTCGGGTCATGGTACATGCATTGCATATGATACATGCAAATGTTTTGTGGGTTACGCGGGAAACAATTGCGAACAGCGTGCCTCTGGTACTTTGATCTCTGTAGGAAACAACCATCTCGGTCAACTAGGAACTGGTGATTCAATACCCGCTACTAAGTGGGTGAGACCCTATGAATCCTTGAGAAAAACAATAATCCAACAAATCTCTTCTGGATCTGATCTTTCGTTCGCCATTTCTACACAAGGAGATTTATTTGCTTGGGGAAGTGGTTCCCATTTCAGATTAGGCACTGGAACAATCTCAAACAGACACTATCCAAGCAGAGTTTGGCTGAACAAAAAAGTGTTGAGTATCTGTAGTGGTACATATCATACAGTAGCAATAGCGAGCACCAACGAGGTATATTCGTGGGGGTTCAATACTGCCAACGGAACAACGTCGGGACTTATCTCTGGACAAATGGGTATAGGTAACTCTGCAAATAATAGTTCTCCACAACTGTTGTCTGGAATTACAGGAACACCGGTACAAGTGGCTTGTGGTCATCTGCATACATTGGTTTTAACACAAGAGGGTCAAGTGTGGGGATTTGGTGATGATTCGTCCTATGGTGCCGTTGGTTATGGGAGAGACAAGATAGAAACTGTTCCTGTGAGGGTAGGAGCTTTTAGCCCTATCAAGGGAGTACTCTCTGATGTGCACGTTATCTCGGTATCCGCTGGACAGTACCATAGCTTAGCCTTGACCAACAGAGGGGATGTCTACTCTTGGGGACGGAATTCAGACGGTCAATTGGGGGATGGAACATTAATTAACAATAGACATCCGCGTCAAGTGAAAGGATTGCTTTTGAGGAAGAAAGTTGTAAGCATTTCTGCCGGCGCAGATTCCTCGTATGCCATCACATCGGAAGGGCAACTCTTGTCCTGGGGCGGAAATGAGGTCGGCCAATTGGGAACTAACTCATCTCTCTCTCATAGATCTCCAACCCTTACTTCTATTGAAAATGCTTTGCTCATCACGACCGGAAAATGGAGCAATTATGTTTTGGTGACTTTAAAAAATGGATCGGCGGTGGGATTTGGAGACAATTCAGCGTTTCAATTGGGAGATGAGACCAACTTTTCTGCAAAAACACCAACTTTAGTATCAAACCCTTATAATTCTAGTTTTATTGTCGGAGCTGAAGCCTCTTCGACTCATTCTATAGTGTTAGTCAACGGCACTTTCTGTTTTGGTACTCTATCTGAACATGATGAGGTGTGCTCCTCAAGAGGATCATGTGTATCTTCAGATGAATGTGTCTGTTCACCAGGTTACTTAGGTCTTGATTGTAACATAAATGTATGTTTTGGATTAAATGAGAGTCATCCAGATGTTTGCTCTGGAAGTGGTGTCTGTGTCGATTATAACTCATGCTCCTGTGACACGTTCTTTTCAGGAGAGAGGTGCGAAGTATCAATGTTTGGCCTCTTGTACTCTCTTGGAAGGAATGACAAAGGCCAACTAGGAGATGATTTCTATGATGGAACTCGCTACTTACCTGCTACGAAAACCTACTATCCACTCACAAAGAAGTATGTTAAACAAGTGGAAGCGAGCATAGAAAACTCCTTCGCCCTAACTGTGGATGGAGAAATATATTCATGGGGTTCAGGTACCTCTATAAATAATTGGCTTGGTCTCTTGGGAGATGGAACTACGACTCAACGAAATCGACCAGTGAGAATTCTGAAAGCAATGCCTCAGGTTGTTGATTCTTGTGTTGGATTGACTTTCGTACTAGCTTTGACCAGCGATAATACAGTGTATGTTTGGGGCATGAATGCAAATTCTCCATCTATTTTGCCCTCATCTTCAAGCAAATACAATGGTGGGCGGGTCGTGGGGTTAGAATGTGGTTCTCAACACGCGCTGTTGCTCGTCTCAACAGGCAAAGTCTACGGTTGGGGACGCAATTGGATCCACCAAGTAGGGGACAGTAGGGTCTACGGTACCACTGTGAGTATACCAGTAGAACAGCAATCAAATGTGGCACTCGGAGAAGCACTGGCCAACATCTTTTTCATTCAAGTAGCAGCGGGGGAGGCATTTTCAATGGGGTTGACAGATCAGGGAGAGGTATATGTTTGGGGAGATAATTCACGAGGTCAGGTTGCGAGTGATGGAGTTAGTTCCACAACCCATGCCAGATGTGTAGGTGGTCCACTGAAAAGATTGTCAGTCAAGAAAATTGCAGCAGGAAGACAAACAGCTTATGCAGTTGCTGAAGATGGATTCTTGTATGCATGGGGTGACAATTCATTCGGTCAGCTCGGAATCAACTCAACAATTCCAATGTCAACAACACCTGTGAGAGTCATTGGAATTCAAAACATCACCGTGCTTTCAGCAAGTGTTTGGTCAGACAGTGTTCAAGTCACAACAAGTGATGGACTGAGTTATGCTTGGGGAAACAATGCCAACAAGCACTTGAGTTTGGAAACAACAATGTCCAAAGTGCTGTTCCCTCATCCAACTTTCAGATTTGAGAATCAAACGAGCTTCATTGTTTCATTCTCATCAGGAAGTGCTCACTCATTGATGATTTACAATGGAACATATTGTTTTGGAATTCTTTCGGATGATGAGAATGCATGTTCAAGGAGAGGAGCATGTGTTGGGCCAGATGAATGCTTGTGTGATGAAGGATATTTGGGCAATGATTGCAGCACCAATATCTGCTTCGGTAAAAACCACACTGACCCGAGAGTCTGCTCGAGTCACGGAGCATGTGTCGCCCAGGACACTTGTTCTTGTCAAACAATGTATTTAGGCTCCAGATGCAACGAGTCCGTTCACGGCCTTCTGTATGCTGTTGGCCATAATGATTACGGGCAGTTAGGTATTAACCTTGATGACTTGTACATTTCTATCCCATCTCCAACCTCGTACCCCCTTACTAATGGGGTTCACGTTTCCTATGTCGCAACGGGTAGGCACACTTCCTTCGCTATCACGACAAAAGGGGAACTTTACTCTTGGGGACTTGGGGGCTCTGGTGGGTCTCTCCTTGGAGACGGTAGTATTCAAAGAAACAGACCTGTTAGGATTATGACAAACACAAAACAAGTGCTTCAAGCTTGTGCGGCAAAGGGTTTTGCGATTGCACTTACTCGCCATAATACTACTATTTGGGGAACAGGTTACAATCTCCCCACAGTTCTAACCTACTCAGAAGACAAAGGCGTTGAAGAATTGGTTGTTGAGTGTGCTTGTGGTACTGATCATGTATTGGTCAGAACAAATACTGGCCGAGTATACGGATACGGCTTGAATGACTTCCAACAGCTGGGTCACAAATACGTGTATGGAGCGGACATAGATAGAATCACACTTGTTCAGGCGAATGTGAGTCAAGGAGAATTGCTTGGATTTGAGAGAGTGATATCAATTGCAGCAGGTGAAAGGTACTCCATGGCACTGACAGATAGAGGTGAAGTATTTGTGTGGGGTGACAATTCGAGAGGTCAGATTGCAGATGGAACAACAAGTAGCACAGATACTTATCATGCAAGAAGAGTTGGTGGTCTTCTGAAGAGATTGTCAGTCAAGAAAATTGCAGCAGGAAGACAAACAGCTTATGCAGTTGCTGAAGATGGATTCTTGTATGCATGGGGTGACAATTCATTCGGTCAACTTGGAATCAACTCAACAATTCCAATGTCAACAACACCTGTGAGAGTCATTGGAATTCAAAACATCACCGTGCTTTCAGCAAGTGTTTGGTCAGACAGTGTTCAAGTCACAACAAGTGATGGATTGAGTTATGCTTGGGGAAACAATGCCAACAGGCACTTAATACTGAATACAACGACAGATGTGCTTTTCTACCCACTTAAGATCTTTGCGTCTAATATTCAAACAAGTGTTATCGTTGGGATTTCTGCAGGAGAATCTCATTCCATGATGATTTATGATGGAACATATTGTTTTGGAATTCTTTCAGATGATGAGAATGCTTGTTCAAGGAGAGGAGCATGTGTTGGGCCAGATGAATGCTTGTGTGATGAAGGATATTTGGGCAATGATTGCAGCATCAATGTTTGTTATGGAATGAATGCGACTGATCCTGACATTTGCTCTGGAAATGGACATTGTGTTGCTCTAGACTCTTGCTCATGCGACTCCCAGTTCCTGGGAATTAAATGTGACAAGCCAGTGTTTGGTCTTGTGTATGCCGTGGGTGATAATAGCCATGGTCAACTTGGTGATGACTATTCTGTTGATCGCCTGCTTCCTGTTCAAACATGGTTTCCATTGTCTTACGGTGAGTATGCACAGTCGTTAGTAGCTGGTGACCAAAACTCCTATGCTGTCACCATGGCTAACAAGTTGTACTCTTGGGGTAGAGGACGGCTTGGAGATAGTTCAGTAAGTATGATAAATCGGCCATATCCAATCCTACCGAATACACCACGTATTCTTCGTGCTTGTTCTTGCCTTACTTTCGGTATCGCAATTACCGAAGATAATTTGTTATTCAAGTGGGATAACACTCTCTCAGCGGCTCCACTCAATACGCTTGATGGGAGAGACTTCATCACCCAGTTGGAATGTGGTGGAGAACATGTCTTACTTCGCACTACAAACGGCTCTATCTATGGATTGGGAAGTAACCAGTTTGAACAATTGGGTGACCATGTTTTGTATGGTCAAACAGTCTCAGTACCAACGAAGATTCAAGGAGATGCCTACAACGGTGAGTTACTTGGTCTCAAAAAAGTAGTATCTATCGCGGCAGGAAATCACTATTCAATGGCGTTGACTGACAGAGGCGAGGTATTTGTGTGGGGTGACAACTCAAGAGGGCAAGTAGCAAGCGATGCAGTGAGTAATTCTGTGACTTCCAATGGTAGAAAGGTCGAGCATCAATTTCAAAAGAATGCAGCGATTCGTATCGCAGCAGGAAGACAAACAGCTTATGCAATTGCAGAAGATGGATTCTTGTATGCTTGGGGTGACAATTCATTCGGTCAACTTGGAATCAATTCAACAATTCCAATGTCAACAACACCTGTGAGAGTCATTGGAATTCAAAACATCACCGTGCTTTCAGCAAGTGTTTGGTCAGACAGTGTTCAAGTCACAACAAGTGATGGGATTAGTTATGCGTGGGGAAACAATGCCAACAGGCACTTGAGTTTGCAAACAACAATGCCCAAAGTGCTGTTCCCTCATCCAACTTTCAGATTCGAGAATCAAACAAGCTTCATTGTTTCATTCTCATCTGGAAGTGCTCATGCATTGATAATTTACAATGGAACATATTGTTTTGGAATTCTTTCAGATGATGAGAATGCTTGCTCGAGAAGAGGAGCATGTGTTGGTCCAGATGAATGCTTGTGTGATGCAGGATACTTGGGCAATGATTGCAGCATCAATGTTTGTTATGGATTAAATTCGACTGATCCTAATGTATGCAGTGGTAAGGGATATTGTGTTGCGCTTGATACATGCAGTTGTGAAGTCTTTACAACAGGTGCCAAGTGTGAATTATCATCCTATGGCATTTTGTATGCCATTGGCAACAATCAATATGGTCAACTGGGAGATGACTTTGATGATCCACAGCGCATTCTTCCAACACAAACTTTCTATCCCTTGAGTCATGGTGCGTACGTAAAGTGTATTGAAGCAGGAAATCAAACATCATATGCACTGACATTGGAAGGATCACTGTACTCATGGGGTCGTGGTGATTCAGTCAATGTCAATAGAGGATTGTTGGGAGATGGTACAATATCACTTAGACGCAGACCGGTGAGAATAATGAATGACCATTCTCATGTCATTCACATGTGCTCAAGTGTTGACTATGCCGTTGCTGTCACTCAAGACAACATGATATATGTCTGGGGAAGCAACGGTGCAGTTCCAACAATTCGATCAGCGCCTTCAAACAACTATGACAACTCCACAGTGATGGAATTGGCTTGTGGATGGCAACATACTCTGATTCGAACATCTAAAGGGCGAGTGTATGGATTTGGAACCAATAAGTATAATCAATTGGGTCAAATTGGCAGTTCAATCAGTTCCATCACTCTCATTCAAGCAACTGCAAATCGAGGGGAATTGCTTGGATTTGAGAAAGTGATATCAATTGCAGCAGGTGAGAGTTATTCAATGGCACTGACAGATAGAGGTGAAGTATTTGTGTGGGGTGACAATTCGAGAGGTCAAATAGCAGATGGAACAATAAGCAACACAGATACTTATCATGCAAGAAGAGTTGGTGGTCTTCTGAAGAGATTGTCAGTCAAGAAAATTGCAGCAGGAAGGCAAACAGCTTATGCAGTTGCTGAAGATGGATTCTTGTATGCTTGGGGTGACAATTCATTCGGTCAACTTGGAATCAATTCAACAATTCCAATGTCAACAACACCTGTGAGAGTCATTGGAATTCAAAACATCACCGTGCTTTCAGCAAGTGTTTGGTCAGACAGTGTTCAAGTCACAACAAGTGATGGACTGAGTTATGCTTGGGGAAACAATGCCAACAGGCACTTGAGTTTGGAAACAACAATGTCCAAAGTGCTGTTTCCTCATCCCACTGTCAGATTTGAGAATCAAACAAGCTTCATTGTTTCATTCTCATCAGGAAGTGCTCATTCATTGATGATTTACAATGGAACATATTGTTTTGGAATTCTTTCAGATGATGAGAATGCTTGTTCAAGGAGAGGAGCATGTGTTGGTCCAGATGAATGCTTGTGTGATGCAGGATACTTGGGCAATGATTGCAGCATCAATGTGTGTTATGGATTGAATGCGACTGATCCTGACATTTGCTCTGGAAATGGACATTGTGTTGCTCTAGACTCTTGCTCATGCGACTCCCAGTTCCTGGGAATTAAATGTGACAAGCCAGTGTTTGGTCTTGTGTATGCCGTGGGTGATAATAGCCATGGTCAACTTGGTGATGACTATTCTGTTGATCGCCTGCTTCCTGTTCAAACATGGTTTCCATTGTCCTACGGTGAGTATGCTGAGTTCTTGACTACGAGCTCTGACAATTCATTCGCTCTCACTGTAGCTGAGGTGCTCTATTCATGGGGTCGAGGAAGTGTGGGTGCGTCAAGTCTACTGGGAGATGGTTCAGTGACCCAAAGAAATCGTCCCAAGACGATCTTAAACGGGTACAATATTGTTGCAGCTTGCGCAAGTGCAAGATATGTAGCTGCAGCCTCAGGAAACAACAGTGTTCTCAGTTGGGGAGGAAATAGCAACCTTCCATCTGTGCTTCGCCCACCCATGGAGAATTATGTCGACACAACGATCAAGACTCTGGTATGTGGAGCTCAACATACACTTCTTCTAACATCAAACGGTAAGGTGTATGGTTGGGGTAATAACCTTCATCATCAACTCGGAGAACAAGTGTGGTACAGTGGGCAGCTCGATACTCCTTGCCCAGTACAAGGGAACGAAAGTAGAGGAGAATTGCTTGGATTTGAGAAAGTGATATCAATTGCAGCAGGTGAGAGTTATTCAATGGCACTGACAGATAGAGGTGAAGTATTTGTGTGGGGTGACAATTCGAGAGGTCAAATAGCAGATGGAACAATAAGCAACACAGATACTTATCATGCAAGAAGAGTTGGTGGTCTTCTGAAGAGATTATCAGTCAAACAAATTGCAGCAGGAAGGCAAACAGCTTATGCAGTTGCAGAAGATGGATTCTTGTATGCTTGGGGTGACAATTCATTCGGTCAACTTGGAATCAATTCAACAATTCCAATGTCAACAACACCTGTGAGAGTCATTGGAATTCAAAACATCACCGTGCTTTCAGCAAGTGTTTGGTCAGACAGTGTTCAAGTCACAACAAGTGATGGGATTAGTTATGCGTGGGGAAACAATGCCAACAGGCACTTGAGTTTGCAAACAACAATGCCCAAAGTGCTGTTTCCTCATCCCACTGTCAGATTTGAGAATCAAACAAGCTTCATTGTTTCATTCTCATCTGGAAGTGCTCATTCATTGATGATTTACAATGGAACATATTGTTTTGGAATTCTTTCAGATGATGAGAATGCTTGTTCAAGGAGAGGATCGTGTGTAGGACCAGATGAATGCTTGTGTGATGCAGGATATTTGGGCAATGATTGCAGCATCAATGTTTGTTTTGGATTGCGTGCGACTGATCCCCATGTATGCGGTGGTAAAGGTCATTGCGTTGCCCTTGACACATGTTCTTGTTCCTTCCAACACTCGGGTCTTCAGTGTGAGGATATCGTGTATGGATTGTTATATGCGACAGGAACCAATAATTGGGGACAATTGGGCGACGATTATTATTTCAGTCAGACAGTTGCTGTTCAAACAGCTTATCCATTGACCCACGCAAAGTTTGTGAAACATGTGTCTGCTGGACCAGAGAATTCGTTTGCAGTTTCGATAGAAGGAGAATTGTACTCCTGGGGTCGAGGTGGCACAAGTTTGTTGTCGCTGTTGGGTGATGGCTCATTCACAAATCGAAATCGTCCAGTTAGAATCTTGGGTGGTTCAAAATTTGTGCACGTGTGTGTTGGCGCTTCGCATGCGTTTGCTCTAACGGACGATCGAGAGAAAATATTCTACTGGGGAAAAAATTCTGCTCTCCCTCACACACTCGCCCTTCCCTCGGACAATTTCGGAGGAGGAAAAGTTGAAGAGTTGGCCTGTGGAAATCAACATCTATTGATCCGAACGACAAATGGTAGTGTTTATGGTTGGGGACAGAATGACAAGACCCAAATTGGCGGTCTTTCCGAATATGATTCATCATTGACACAAACAAGAAAGATTCAAGCAAATGCTGGCCATGGAGAATTGCTTGGATTTGAGAAAGTGATATCAATTGCAGCAGGTGAGAGTTATTCAATGGCACTGACAGATAGAGGTGAAGTATTTGTGTGGGGTGACAATTCGAAAGGTCAGATAGCAGATGGAACAACAACTCGCACAGATACTTATCATGCCAGACGTGTTGGTGGTCTGCTGAAGAGATTATCAGTCAAGAAAATTGCAGCAGGAAGACAAACAGCTTACGCAGTTGCTGAAGATGGATTCTTGTATGCTTGGGGTGACAATTCATTCGGTCAACTTGGAATCAATTCAACAATTCCAATGTCAACAACACCTGTGAGAGTCATTGGAATTCAAAATATCACAGTTCTTTCAGCAAGTGTTTGGTCAGACAGTGTTCAAGTCACAACAAGTGATGGATTGAGTTATGCTTGGGGAAACAATGCCAACAGGCACTTGACCATAAGTAATGTATCATCGATCATCTCATATCCGTTCAAAATGCATCGACAAGAATATCAAAGTAGTTCTGTTCTCTCATTTGCATCAGGAACTTCTCATTCGTTAATGATATATCATGGAATATTCTGTGATGGAGTTCTGGCCGATGATGTCAGTGTGTGCTCTTTCCGGGGAATATGCACATCCGATGACTTCTGCCTTTGTATGGGAGATTATGGTGGCACAAATTGCTCGATCGCTACATGTCATGGACTTCCAGCAACGCATCCTTTAGTTTGTTCTGGACATGGATCGTGTTTATACGAAGATACATGCATTTGTGATTCCGGTCATTACGGTACTACATGCAACAGCACTGATCAACAATTTATGTTTGCTTCAGGAGATGATACTAGTTCTCAATTGGGGGATGGATTCTTTATATCACGAAATTACCCCAGACAGGCAAGTTTATTGACAGATCAGAAAATTCGCTTTGTCAGTGCTGGGGCAGGCAGTTCATATGCTGTCAGTTTAGATCGAGGCGTGTTTGCTTTTGGGAATAATGACCAAGGACAACTTGGTGACAATACAACTTACACTCGATACTATCCGATTCAACTTTTTGAGGACAAATCTATCATACGGCTCGTTGCATGTTCAGGCTACACATTAGCCGTTGATTCAAATCACCAAGTTTATTCCTGGGGCACTAACACTCATGGACAATTGGGTACTGGAAATACTGAGCCTTCTTTAGTACCTGTCAATATCACACAGTACTTTGCTTTGGAAACAATTGTGGATATTGCTTGTGGTCATACTCATTCACTAGCTATTTCAGCATCAGGTAGAGTGTTCGCCTGGGGAAGTAATACGTTTGGCGAATTAGGAATCGGGAACAATATGAATGTTGTTTCTTTCCCTACTGTCGTCGGAGGTGTGCTCAATATAAAGAAAATAGTGATGGTAGCAGCAGGTAATTATCATACTCTAGCACTGAATGAAGATGGATCCGTCTACTCGTGGGGTAGAAATAACATGGGTCAATTAGGAGACGGTACAACGAAGAGTAGGAGTTTGCCATATAGAGTTCATTCTAATGATGTTTTTGGCAAGGAACCAGTCATAGCTATTGCTGCTGGTATCGAGAGCTCGTACACCCTCTTGCGAAATGGTTCTCTGTTCTCATGGGGGTCCAATACTCCGAGTGCACAATTGGGAGAGAATTCTGTCGTCATTTCTCGCAACTATCCTGAAATTGTATCATTAGATATTGATCATCCTATTCTGTCAATTTCAGTGGGAAAGAATGCCAACTTTTTAATTCTGGTTGTATCAAACGGAACAGCACATGGTTGGGGTGTCAATTCAAATGGTCAGTTGGGAGATTATACATTTATGAGTCGAAATTACTCCTCGGCAGTCGGTAACACAATCCCTGAAAGATACATTACAAGTGTGTCTGCTGGAACAACACATTCACTATTTTTGTATTCTGGACTATCTTGTTTTGGAATATTATTTGATGATCCATCTGTATGTTCATGGAGAGGCAATTGCACTGCGTTGGACCGATGCGAATGTGCTTTTACTTACGGAGGAAAAGACTGCAGTGTGGCACAATGTTCTGGAGTGAACGCGACAGAGCCTAATGTATGCTCTGGACACGGAAGATGCCTTTCGTTAGATACTTGCGTTTGCTTCCAGGGCTTCTCGGGATCGAATTGTGAAGTGGAGTCATACGGTTATCTGTACGCTTCGGGTCAAGATTCGTTCGCTCAGTTAGGTGTAAGAGGTATAGGCTTTCGTCCTACTGTTGAGAGATCAACTCTCTTCTATTCTACACCAGTTAATTTAGTGGCTCCTTCTTACGAGTATTCTCTCATAAAGACGGTGAGTGGCGAGATTTACTCATGGGGTAAAAATTGGCATGGCCAACTTGGTGACGGAACAACTATATCAAAAGGAGTTCAACAACATATTCTCTCTGGTTCGACGATTATTGGACTATGTGGTGGTATCAATCACGCAATGGCCCTAGATAGTAACGGAACTGTTTTCGCTTGGGGCTCCAATCAATACGGCCAGATAGGTATGAACTCTCCTCAAGATTTGCAATTGACTCCAACTCAGGTCACCGGTGAATTATTGACAGAAGACATTGTTGCAATCGCTTGTGGAGGATACCACAGCATGGCACTTTCTTTCAATGGATCCGTATACACTTGGGGTTTCAACCTTGATGGAGAATTGGGAATTGGAGATTTTGTATCAAAGTACACACCTGTTAAAGTCGGAGCTATTTTGACCAGGAAAAGAATTATTCAGATTGCAGCTGGTAAGTTCCATTCTTTGGCCTTAGATTCGGATGGAGCTGTGTATAGTTGGGGACTGAACGACAAATCCCAACTGGGAGATACCACAAACATCGACAAGTTTTTGCCAATACAGATTCCTGGTTTGTATGGAAAACCAGTGTCACAAGTCACTGCTAGTTCCTCTTTTTCGATGGCAATAACTATGAGTAATTCACTATATAGCTGGGGTAACAACAGGCATGGCCAACTAGGTGATGGAACAACTACGAGCAAAAAAAATCCCACTTTGGTAACAGTTTTGCCGGATGTTCGTATTTTAGGAGTGAGTGCAAGAGAATCATTTGTTCATGTGCTAACCAATAATCGAACCTTGTTCTCTTGGGGTGAAAATTCATTCGGTCAACTTGGAAATGGTAACTACAGCGAAACTATAGTAGGAAGCGTGGTGCAAGTTCAACAACAATTTCCAAATATATATCCTACTACTGTCGCTTCTGGTGACAACTTTACTTTCTACTTGTTCAATGGTACTGCGTGCTTTGGGAAATTCGCGGACGATCCAAGTGTTTGTTCCTCTCAAGGCAATTGTACTGCTCAAGACCACTGTGAGTGTCCTCCGGACTATAATGCCCCAGATTGTAGTGGATTCTATTGTTTCAATTATTATCCTAACGATACTCGGGTGTGTTCTGGTCGAGGAGCATGCCTTGCAGCTGATTCGTGTGTTTGTCTTCCCGGATATATTGGTGATGATTGTAGTCAAGTAGTAAATGGATATGCCTTTAGTTTGGGTAAAGGATCAATTGGCCAATTAGGAAATGGTTATAACTTACCACAAAAACATCCGGTTGCTGTTGGAGGTGAGCTATTTGGCACTGTTGTTTCTCATGTCTCTTCTGGTAAGGACTATTCCATCGCAATTACTGTAACTGGTGAAGTGTTTGGTTGGGGTCTGAACGATAGAGGTCAATTGGGAGATGGAACAACCATAACAAGATTATTACCGACAGCACCTTTAGGATTGAGTGGCGTAAAGGCAGTCACAGGATGTAATGGTGTCGCTCATACTGTCATTGTGGATTCTAATGGACAAGTCTATACTTGGGGATACAACTATCGAGGTCAGTTGGGTTTGGGAGACTTTGCTGACAAGCATGAACCAGTTCTCGTATCCGGAGATCTTCAGGGTCGGAAAGTGGTTCAAACAGTATGTGGAGAAGCTCACACGGCAGTTCTTATCGACGATGGAACCGTATATGCTTGGGGTCAAAATGATGCTGGTCAATTAGGAAATGGTGATAATCAGCTCTCGTCCACACCCTTGCAAGTGGGAGTCGGTGTAATTGATCAAATAGTAATTTCGAAACTGGCTTCTGGATGGAACCATGTCATCGGCATTGGTCCGTATGGACTGTTGTATGTATGGGGGTCAAATTCATTCGGTCAGCTAGGTGATGGTGTTTCCTTCAATAGATATTCACCCACTCCTCTCTTGAACTCTCAGTTCAAGGGTAAGACGCCCATTTCCATTAGTGGTTCCGAAGAGAACACCTATGTAATCTTTGCTGATGGATCAGTATTTGCTTGGGGAGGGGCATCTCGAGGGCAAATAGGAGATAATCACACTAGTATCCAGCGTAGAAGATATCCTGTACGACTCTACGATGAGCGAATTCAAGATTCGAGATCGATATTTTCTGGGCGTAACTACGTGTTTGTCCTAAAATCAAATGGATCATCTCTCTCTTGGGGAATCAACAATGTTGGCCAGCTGGGAAATGGTGAAATTTCAAGCATGGAATCTCTACCAGTACCAGTAGTGAACAGGTATTCCCATAGATTTATTCATCACATTGCTGCTTCATTCGAACACACTCTATTTTTGTACAATGGTACGACATGCTTCGGATTTTTAGCAGATGATGAGAATTCTTGTTCTGGAAGAGGACAATGTGTGAATGATAATAGCTGCATGTGTAGAGATCAATTCTTGTTGAGTGATTGTAGTGGCGTGACTTGCAATGGCATCCTCAACATTGATCCAGCAGTTTGCTCCGGTCATGGTGTTTGTATTCCAAATAATACTTGTGTTTGTCATCCGAACCGCAAGGGAAGCAACTGCGATGGAGTTACAATGGGCTTTCTTTTTGGAACTGGAAAAGGATCCAAAGGTGAATTAGTTCAAGGAACTACACATAGTACAAACAAAATCATCAAATCAATTAGCCTGAATACCATTCCGGTTCAATATGTTGGTGCAGGTCAAGAATTCTCAATCATTCTTCGTGGTGATGGTCGAATGTACTCAGTTGGAGCAAACTCTTTAGGACAATTGGGAGACAACACACCAGTCAGTAGAACGAGCTTGGTGTTGACTGAGTTCTCCAAGAAGAACCTTACAGCAACTCATGTCGCAGTTGGATACTCTTCGGTCATTGTAACAACTACTGGAGGTTCATTGTACAGTTGGGGTAATAACCAACAAGGCCAGCTCGGAATAGGACAACAAATCATTTCATCACAATCACCAGTTTTAGTAATGCCGCTCAAGTCGACCAAGATGTCTTTTGTTTCATGCGGTAGAGTTCACTGTTTGGGCCTAAGTGCGAGTGGTTCAGTCTACTCATGGGGGCATAACGAACTGGGTCAACTGGGGGATGGAACACAAGATTCAATCAAGTCAGGTGGTCGACCAATTCGTGTACTAAGTATATTTGGCATTAAAAATGCTGCTACAGTGTTTGCTGGTGCTTATCATTCACTGGCAACAACAGTCGATGGTACTTTATATAGTTGGGGTGATGATTCGAGGTGTCAACAAGGTCAAGGGCACCCCTCAGTAAAATCCTTGGTGCCCGTTAAAGTATCAGGATTAGAATCCGAAATTGTTGTTCAAGTGTCTGGTGGTGAATATTTCAGCTGTGCGCTCACTTTGAAAAAACAAGTTTGGTGCTGGGGAGCCAACAGCAGAGGCCAATTAGGTATTAACTCAACTATTGATCAGTGTCTACCAACAAGATTGGAAGCACTCTTGGGTTACAATATTGTGAGTATTAGCTCGAGTGGAAGTGGCACTACATTTGTACTGACTGACGCTGGCAAAGTATTTGCTTGGGGTGCAAACTCAAATGGTCAGATGGGAGATTCGTCCAATGCGGACCATATGACGCCTAGAATCGTAGGTGGTGAATTCACGGAACGGTACGCAGAGTTCTTCTCAACTGGATTTTCTCATTCAATGTTACTATACAATGGAGTCACTTGCTTCAATATCCTAGCAGATGATCCAGATGTTTGTTCTGGAAATGGATCGTGTATTGCGAGAGACACATGTGTATGCAAACCAGGCTTCTCAGGAAACAATTGTGAATTCACATCATGTTTTGGTTACAACATGACCGACACTCCAAATGTGTGCTCTGGTCGTGGAGAGTGCAAATACTTAAACACATGTATTTGCGATCCTAAAAAATGGTCAGGAGACAGATGTCAATATATTAATTGCTTTGGGTTGTTGTCAAACGATCCCAGTGTCTGCTCTTCTCGTGGATCATGCATAGGTCCAGGAGAATGTAATTGTACAACAGGTTATAATGGTGATAGATGTCAATACACAATTTGCCATGGTAGGAATACAAATGATCCCCTAGTCTGTAGCGGTAAAGGGTATTGTTTTGAGCCAGAGACATGTGTATGTCTCTCTTCTCCAATTCCTGGTTTTACAGGAGGAAATTGCAGCTATCCTGTATGCTATAGTAGATATTTCGATAGAATCACAGGTGTTGAAACGATTTATCAAGCACCAGCTACTTCTATCGAACTAGTACTCCCAACGAATTTGGATTGCTCCGGCCATGGTACATGCGTATCGCCCAACAAATGCAATTGCTCCGTTGGGTATACTGACCGTTTCTGTAGCACACCAATTTGCTTCGGACTGAATGCAACAAATCCTGCCTCTTGTGGCTATGGAAAGAATGGGACGTGTGTTGCACCAAATAATTGCACTTGTCTAACGAAACTTGATGCCAAAGGTGACTGCATACCGTTGACATGCTACGGAAAAAATTTGACCACTACTCCTCCTTCATGCAACTCACATTTAGGACACGGAAATTGTATTAACGTTGATTTTTGTGTCTGTACTCGTGGTTACGGTGGCGCAGAATGTGAACAGAATGTATGTAACGGGATCCTTGAGTTGAATTCGACTTTTGTTTGTAATGGTCGTGGATATTGTAAACTGCCAGATCAGTGTGCTTGTTCGCCAGGATTCAATGGAACTGATTGTCAATATGTCAATTGTTATGGAAAGTTGGACGTTGATAGTTCAGTCTGTTCAGGGCATGGCATTTGTAGTTCACCTGATGAATGCATTTGTGATGTTGGCTATGCTGGGCTTCAATGTCAATATCCAATATGTTTTGGAATTCTTTCCAATGATACTTCAAATGTCTGTTCTGATCATGGCAACTGTCTCTCTCCAGATACCTGTGAGTGTGACTATGGATATTCTGGACTTGAATGTTTCTATCCAAGTTGTTTTGAAGTGAATACAACTGATGTTGAGGTATGCTCAAGTCATGGCCTTTGCTATCAGCCAGATAAATGTAATTGTACGGACGGATGGGTGAGTAGAGATTGTAGCATTCCCTTATGTTATGGTATTTGGGGCACGAACCGATCAGTGTGCTCTCGATACGGATTCTGTTATGAACCGGATGGTTGTTGGTGTAGTGAAGGCAGAACTGGTAGCAATTGTGAGTTAAATTATTGTTTTGGTTTTAATGAAACAGATGATTTCGTGTGTAATCAACATGGAAAATGTGTGGCACCCCACAAATGCAACTGCACCTGGAATTCATGGACTGGGTTTGATTGTAATATTCCAATCTGTTTTGGAATAGCTGCCAATAATTATGAGGATGTATGTTCTGGTCGAGGAAACTGTCTGTATACAGATGTATGTCTGTGTGGTGAAGGTAGAACAGGGTCAGAATGTGAGTTGAATATTTGTTATGGGCGAAATGAATCTGATGCAAATGTTTGTAGTGGTCATGGAGTATGTTACTCTGTTGATAAATGTAACTGCTCCTATGGATGGGAAGGAGCGGATTGTTCAATTCCAAAATGTTACGGAGTTGCTGCTTACTTCCCCCATGTCTGCTCTGGTGTTGGTACTTGTGTGTATGCCGATACATGCAATTGCAGTCGAACATTCGGAAGAACAGGATTAGAATGTCAGCTATCTACGTGTTTTGGAGTTAATGAGACTGATCCTGCAGTATGCTCCTCTAATGGGACCTGCACGGACGTGGACAAATGTGAATGTCTTGAAGGTCGAACAGGAGATCAGTGCCATCTAAACATTTGCTCTTCACGAAATGAGACTGATCCATTAGTTTGTGGAGGTCATGGAACATGTGTCTCTCCAAACAATTGTGTTTGTTTTGCTGAAGCAGGATACACCGGACCTAATTGTGATACTCCTTTATGTTATGGAAAGCTAGAGACCGATGTTGCGGTTTGTTCATACTTAAATGGTACTTGTATTGCTCCTGACTCTTGTCTTTGTAGAGCAGGAAGAGTTGGTTTACAATGTGAAATCAATGTATGTTTTGGATTGAATGAAACAGATTCGAACACTTGTAACGGACATGGGTCGTGCATATTGCCTGATAATTGTAAATGTACTAGTGGGTACACTGGGGAAGAGTGTGAAATTCCCATATGTTTTGGTACTGATGGAAATAACAGAAGTGTGTGTAGCGGATTTGGAGACTGCTTAGCTCCTGATGTCTGTTCTTGTGATAATGGGAAAACTGGAAATAGGTGCGAGCTGAATATTTGCTTCGGTTTTAGCCAAAATTCGAGTTTGGTTTGTTCAGGTAAAGGAAACTGCACAGCTCCAGATATTTGTTTGTGTACAAACGAATACACTGGAACTAATTGTTCTGTTCCTATTTGTTATGATTTAGCAGCCTCAAATCCGTTGGTTTGTAGCGGAGTTGGTGCCTGTGTTGAACCCAATAGTTGCTCCTGTTTAGATGGTTATTTTGGTGATCTGTGCCAAATAGTTCAGTGTCACGGTTCACTCTCAAATGAATCAACTGTGTGTTCTGGTCATGGATCTTGCCGAACACCTGACTTCTGTAGTTGTGCCGATGGTTATGTATCTAATATATGTGATATTCCCATCTGCTTCGGTGATTTGGGTAATCAAACTAGTGTCTGTAGTGGAAGAGGAGAGTGCATTGCACCTGATAACTGTCTTTGTCAACCACGTTTTTCTGGAAAAGATTGTGAAATTGTGAGGAGTGAAAGTGAATTGAGCCATGAATATTTACTTGTTTCTACCCCTGATGGGTACCTGCAGAATATTTCTTTAGTGGATATGAATTTTGGCAGAGCTGTGTTTAGTTTCACTTCAGTGAACTCCTCAAAGACACTCTACAGTGAGTACTCAAGATCTTTCTATCTGATAAGAGACGAAGGAATCTACACTGTTTCCTCTCAATCATTAACATTGCTGAGGGCTTCACCTGCTCGGGCAATCCCAGATATGAGTACTTGCGCAGTTTTTGTCAGAAAAGTTTCATTGATAATTGTATCGGTCAAGGAGGATATCACAATTCATTCTCTGAGTTTAACAAACAAGAATAATGATCAAGTTTACACACTAACGGAATATTTGCCTTTTTTGGAAGAAAATGACAGCCGGTTTGTTACTATTGACCCACTGAGCGATACTCTCTTTATTCTAGCACAAAGGAAGCAGGGTGGTGCAATGGTGATACTTCAAGTTTCTATGTCTAATCAAGTTTCAGAACTAATTGTGTTAGAGTCGTTCCCTTCGATAGAAGATGTCCAAGCGCTATTGTTTGTAAATGGCGAAGTTCATGTGATGCGCAGGAATTTTGTATCACGAGTACACGGAAATCAACTAATTCTTGTTGATATCTACGATGGATTCTTTGCTGGTGTGAAATTGGAGTCCGATTCCTATGTATACCTCAATGATATTTCGAAAAATCAACTCTCTATAATTCCGCGTAACAAGGTTATGGACTTATTCACTTCGACCTATCCTAGTGAGTTAAACGGTAAAAAGTTTACAATTCTTGGTAAATGGGAACCGAATATTGATAATTTATATCCTTCTGGAGTGCCTGCAGATTCTATAACGAGTACTTGGATTCGGTTAACTGGACTACACTTAACAATAGAAAGTCAATCGAGAGTTACACTGGAGGATACAAATGCAAAAGTCAATGTAACTGCCCAACTTTTTGACTGCCGCTCAATAGGGCTTACTGGAGATGCATGTTTCAAACCATCCTTCGTATGGCCAAATGGCGAATCGACTGTCGAGTTTACACGGATTATTATCAATTCTGTCACAAGCTCTGCTCCTATTCCTCAACCTGGAATTTCACTGATTTACTTTCAGCCGCATATACACAGTATCAATCCAACTACAGCTAAACATGGCGACATTATAACTGTTCATGGATCATGGTTCTCTACAGATCGGAATATCACTTGTTCGTTCCTGATGAAGAAAAATAATGGAGAAGAGATGAAAATAGAGGTTCTTTCAAATAATGTATATGTTCGACATGTAGAGTGTGAGGTTCCTCTTTTTGAAGAAGCAAATAATCATGTAGTACAACTAACTGTTACAATGCTAAACAGAGAATTTACGCCAAGAATTTCACCTGCATTCTTCTACTATGTTGATACGAGCTTATTTACATTCTATGATTCATTTGATAGAGATACTTTGCTAAATAGTTTTGAGCCAACCCAGAACAATCTTTTGTCAATTGACTGGATTCCGTTTGAAGAGCTTTCTAGTCGTTCCATGTCCAGAATCACTTCATACATCTCTGATTCGAATCCGAGAGCTATGGTAAGATCCAAGATGGCACTCGTGGATCAGGTTGATCAGCAACTCTCTATCGAATTTGTTATTGATCCGGGACAGATAGGTAACCTTGTTGAACTATGGTATATATCGGATCATGACGATTCCTATTATGTATTAGCATCTGTAAGTGTTGTTTCTGAAGACGTGAAAACAATATCTTTGTCATATCAATTAGGATCCCTAGTTTCCACTGCCACTGAATCTTGTCCTGGATTTTCACTTGGTGTTCCACACACACTCTCCCTCAAGCTCGTCAGACCAGAGGTAGAAATGATTCATATGAACGAGACATTATTTAACAACTGGCTCATGACACAAAACGTGTCCACTAATTCTTCTGATCCACTTCCTGATGAACCATGGCGAATAGATGTCGAAGTGATTCAAGGATACTCTGAAGTTTGTACCTTGTCATTCGAGACCGAAAGAACTCTCGTTGATGTGTTCAAACAAAGGTTGTCGACAGGCTACCTGGCAGTTTCTCAAAGTTTGACCCAACCTCAAAGAAAGGTTTCAGATTCCGTGGTGTCAGTCCTAATCGATAGAATATGGATTGGATGCCAGTATGACACTTGCAACATTACTGACGTTCCAAAAAATTTCATCGTTGTGACTCCTGCTGTTGAAGAAGTGAAACAATTTACAAAGGGAGTTGTTACTGCAGTGGCATCCATAGCTGGGTCTTTATTCCTCTTGCTATTGTTAGGTCTGCTACTGGTCATCTCCTTCCTCTTACTCTGGAGAATACTCACCAAGAGAAAAAAGAAACAGAAACAAGCCAAGTTGGACGCATGGAAGTTTGAGTTCGTTCTGGACAAGAATGTCTCGTCGTTAGAAGACGAACAATTCTCTAGTTTTGCTCGAAGAATGTACAAGGTTAAGAACGAAGATGACAACAAATTAAGAACCATGTTGTCGAGGAAATACACACAGCCGATGGATGTAGAAATGTCTGACATGTCATCTCCGGACACTAGCTCATTGAGTGAAGCTAACTTGATCAACAAGACTTCTCCCTATTTGGAAAGAAGAAGAAATGCTTGGCAGTCATAACAGAATGTTCACCAGCAATAAATTCTCAATACCTACTGAACAAAATGACTACTCCAATACCGTTGAGAACTCCTTCTCTCTTCTCATGAGTGGTACAATGACATGGTTTACACTGTTTGTGTTTTAGCAAGTAAATGAAAGTGTGCTGCTTGGTCCAACTTCAACCGGCAGCTCATATCTCATTGATAGTGAATCGGGAAAATAGAAGCAATGATTTAACAGAATGATTTAACAGAATGAAACTGTGTATCGGATTGTTTATAGCAAACAGCAAGTAAGATGAATCATAGAATGCGGCACCAACATTATGATGACGATGGAGTTATGTAAATAGCTGGTTCATCAATAAGAGATGCCAGAAGAACCTACAACTGTTTCCATCACTCCATTGGTGTACAAGTTATCTGAAGGTCACAACAAGACATTGACCTCAGTTCAATATGAGAAGTGTTATCAAAGGAGGCGGTGACTTATTGGTTGAAAATAAGGAGAATGTTAAGAATTCTTTGGACAATATAGAGTATACAGTGTAATTGGTCCAAGAACAACCTTGAGAGCAGAACTAGATCATGATGGTAATACATTCTTTACCGAACCACATAGATATCCTGGTATGTTGAAGTCTGCTGAATCCAAGATCACTGTAAACGTGTCAATGGTTACCAGAGAGAGAGCATGAGAAAGTATTCGAAGTAAATAATCTATTGTTAATCATACTTGCATAATAGAACATTGTCTTGACATCTCCTTGCACCTAAAAAGTAAGTCATAGTGTTACGGTCATGATTTGCTGTTACTACAGCCATACACATACGATAGTCTTTCTCACATCGCTTGAATTTCTTCATGTTTGATTCCATTGAGACTTTGTTTGTTTTGCGTGATACGGAAAAACAAATTGAATCGCAAATGTGCTGCACATGTATTAAACCAGATGGTGTATTGGTTGACAACCTCTGTTTTCTCTGAGAGAATGGTGTTGGAAAGAAAGAACAACCGATAAAAACAAGGCCCAAAGCGAAAGCGAAGAAAAGGGAATGGCAAGCGACGACGAACTTACTGTGTGGCCCTACCTCTGTGGCTGTGCATGGGTCGGTCTTTTATTTGCAGTGGTGCTCATCCCACTCTACATCCGTGATGAAATTGTGATCAGAAAGGGATTCGAAAGGATGTCTGACAATTGCACGATTGTTACATGGTCTGAAACACAGGTTGCGGTGGCGACGGCCAATCTTCCTTGTTTAGGACAATATCAATTTAAGTTATACTTTAGTTACAGTGAGGTGGGATGGATTGCGCCAGGAAGTGATGTTGGTTGCTCGGTATGGTACACGTGCAGAAAAGGAGTCTACAAAGCCATCAATCAAGAAAGTGTTCCCAAATTCCTGCAACACCAAAAGGTCTCCTACCGATGGGCAGTCACATCCATTGTACTGTTGTTATTATTTCCTCTATTGCTGCTTGGCATTATCTGTCTTCAAGTCAGATCAGCATCGGACGATTATATACAACTTGCCCCAGGTCAATAAAGAATTTCGCTGCAAAAGAGAGCTTTCTTTTCATGATCCCACCTCTTGGTGAGGCAAAAATCACTAGGGTTGACAAGGACTAACTAACAATAAGCTGAGCAACAAGAATCACTTGCTTGTTATACTTCTTGTTCAGGGCTGGGTTGTGCGATCTCTTTACTTGGTATCGACAATGATTGTTCTCTGGAATGGGTTAATCTCATAAATTTCAGGCACATTAAGCAGATGTGGATCCTTTCGCATAAGTATTTTGGAATTCCATGGCAAGTGTTGGCACTACGAGAGTGACCAACTAGGTCTACTCTCTCTTGGGCCAATTACTCAAATCGGTTCCAGTTGTGCCGAGATGTATGCTCGTGTTAAAAACACAATATACAGACTAGGGAGTAACTCTGATGACAATGAAGCACCTACAGCAGTACTATTTGAAACTGAGATGACTCTAGATGAAGCTATGCTCAAATGACAGGTTCTAACTTCACATTGTACACCAGTCGGTTCTGAAGTGATTTGCTTGATATTTATGGGTTGCGTCTGAGACATCTTCTATGCAACTGTCCTCCCTGACCAGTTTTCTGCTTGCCCCATTCAATACCAAAGAAGAACACTTGAAACCTGTCTTGTCCAACTGAAGTCGCTCAATAAATCTTCTATCCTCTCCCAATAAAGTATTTCGCAAATCATAGTTTGGTAGTATTGGAGTCTCTCCACACAAGAATGTATTCTTTGCGGTGGGCAATGAAGCAGCAAGACGAAAAGAACAAGCTTTCCAAATCAACACATAGAATTGTGTTCTTGCTGCGGTTAGAGCCAAGAAACTGTCCTCATGTTCGTGAGAAAAGGAACTTGAAAACTTTCGAATCTCTTGTTTTACGCTGTCGAGTCTTACAAAGTGCTTGTCGAACACAAGGCACAAAATCAGCATGACAACATTGATGAAGATTCCATCCATCTGAAGATACTGATGCCATAGGAAGTCGTGATGACAGCTGTGAACATTTGTGGATACTCTTCAATTTGTTTCACCTGAACTTAGGAATGATAAAGAAGTAGTTGTTGAAGCAGTGAAGAACAGCATAGGAGCTTTGAGGTTTGCATCTGATGACTTGAAAAATGACAGAGATGTGGTGATGATGCCACTACACAGTGAGCAATCCCTAGTTGGATGGATACTTCAATATGCATCACCAGAATTGTGCAATGATAGAGAGGTGGTAATGAAAGCAGTACAGACCAGAAGTGCTTTAAAATATGTGTCACAAGACTTACGCAACAACAAACAAGTTGCCCTGGAGGCAGTGAAGAACGATGGATTATCTCTAAAGTTTGTTTCCCAGAGTCTGCGTCGAGATAAGACAACAGTGATGGAAGTTGTAAAAAACTCTGGATTGGCTCTCAAATATGCATCTCACGATTTGAGAAATGACAAACAAGTAGTCATTCAAGCTGTTCAAAGAGATGGAAGAGCTCTTGAATATGCTTCTCAAGAACTGCTCTGTGACAGAGATGTTGTATTGGAAGCTGTGAAGAATATACCAAGTTCGCTCTGCTTTGCATCGCAAGACTTATGTAGCAACATAGATGTAGTTTTGGAAGCAGTGACAGTGGATGGAAGTAGCCTTGAATTCGCATCGCAAGAGTTGCGTAATCATAAACAATTAGTGCTAATAGCGGTGAAAAAGACAGGAGAAGCTCTGAAATATGCTTCTTCACAATTGCAGAACGAAAGAGAAGTGGTAATGGAATCTTTATTGTCTTCAAGTGGATTTTCTCTTCGATATGCATCACCAAAGTTGCGCAATGACAAAGAAATAGTAATGAAAGCTCTCCAGAAGGAAGGAATTGTTTTAATTTATGCGGGACAGGTACCTCGAAATGACAAGGAGGTAGTAATGACAGCTGCTCGTCAGATTGGATGGATTCTTAAGATTTCACCAATCAAGTGGCATAATGACAGAGAAGTGGTACTTGAAGCTGTAAAGAATGATGGATTGGCATTGAGATATGCATCTAAAGAATTGCGCAATGACAGAGAACTAGTCATGCAAGCTGTTCGTAACGATGGACGTGCTATCGAATATGCATCCGAATGTTTGAAATGTGATGTCGAGCTTCTGATGGAATCTGCGCGAACACATGGAGGCATTCTTCGAACTTTGGACTTTGGTCAACAAAAAGTCCCATGAACCAGTTGTTTTGGCTGTCGAACTCACAACACGGAAGTAAAACTGGGTAACAATTTTTGATGCCGAAACAACAAAAATATGAAGCGCCTCGGTTTGCGTGGTTGGAACAGACAAGGGTGTCTCGCAATACCACCGAGACACAACAACTTTGGAGTCGCTTTATTCAGCACCAAACGTCTGCAAGTGTTCACAGATGATTCGTTCAGGGTATCATTTTGGCAAAAACTGTTGGAGGAAAGATTTGAGAAGAAAAGGAATAAAGAGCAAAACACAAATGCGAAGCATTGGACCAAATCGCTCGTGTTTCCAAGCGAGAAAGCCATATCTGGAAATGAGCAGTGTCAAACAGTGCTTCCCCGAGCTCTCGAAACACTATTGATGTTTGAAACAAACACAACGATTGATAAGGGACTTCCCTGGAGTTGGTTCTTGATTTTAAGTGTTTATCCTATTGGTGCGTTGGTTCTTTTACCTTTGACATCGTCGCTTGCCTTGATTGGTGTGTTGTTTCGAGCACCATTGCGTGAAAGACTGGTCAGCCCAGTCCTCATGAGTGGAGTTATATTTGGTGTTTCTCTGATGATGCTACTTGGAAAAATTGGACAAGTATGCTCCTTGAAGCCTCAAAGACAAGTTGATGCTGAGAAACTGAGCCGTTTAGTCTCTCTGTATTGGACGGAATTCTCAGTTCCAGAGTTACTCTCTCTGGCAAAATTGTTGGAAATGTACTATGCCCCGAGAAGTCTTACCGAAGATATTTATCGATGCGCTCTCCGAAAGGAAGATCCATTGTGGACACCAATTCTGCTTGTGGAAACAGCCATTTTTTATCCCACTGATATTGCAATCACTCGAAAAGACTTGATCTTAGCAATAGAACTCATGACTTCTCATCCACATGGTTTGCCATGTTACAGCGAATACTTGCAAGTAGCCAAGTCTAATCTGCATATGATCGACAAACAACTCGAAGTGGAACTATAGTTGCAATATCTATCTATGAAAAAGGGTGAGAAACAATGCCTGAAAACCTCAAAAAGTGCTCAACAAAATTAACAAAGAGAAACTACAAGAAATCAGTAAACATTTCTTCAAGCATTGTTTGGACTCCTCTTTCAACTTGCCAATCAAAACTTAAGACCTGGTTTTCGTCAAACAAGTTCAATAAAACACACCACAGAGTTCGCAGGACAAAACACAAAAAAAACCAAAGTTCCTAAAGAAACCAAGCAACATGGGTTCCCAACATAGCCAACATCAAAGAGAGGAACTTCAAACATCTCTCCAATCTTCCTCTGCCATTCGCAGAACAGCGACCAATACATCACCATTGTTCTATGAGTATCAACCTGATGTTCAAGAGTGGTCATCAGAAACAAACAAAGCGCTGCACAAAGAGTTGGAGCTCTCTGTCATTACGTGGAACGTTTGGTTTAGCAACTATCAAAGAGAGGAGAGATACAAGGAAATTTTTCGAATATGCGAGAAGAGATCACCCACTGTTCTATGCTTTCAGGAAGTAACTAAACCTTTCCTGCAGATGATTGAGCAAGAGAACTGGATTAGAGAACAGTATCTTATGACAGATGCGTCTTCTCAGATGCGCACAATCAACGATTATGGTGTGTTAATACTTGTAAAGAAGACTGATCCATCGTTTCGAGTCACAAAATTGCACTTCCATAAGCTTGAATCGTTTATGAACAGAAACTGTGTCGCTATCGATGTATCTCCTAACATTCACCACCTCAATCAGGAAAATAATAGCGAGAGTGCGCCTAATGATTCATTTATTCGTATTGCTACTGTTCATCTCGAATCTCTAAACTCTCAAAAGCTTAGAACTCAACAAATATCAGAGATATGTGGAAAACTTTTAGCTGACTCTCCTCATGCGATGCTAATGGGAGATTTTAACTTTGATGACGAAAAGAACTGGGTGGATAGAGAATTGAAGGATGATGAAATTCCTTTGAACTGCACTCTAGAGAATGAAGTGCTCCTATCGGAGCCCATCAAGGAGTTCAAAGATGTGTGGAAGACTCTTCTTCCAAATGAAAAAGGAAAAACTTTTGACACTGAAGTGAATCCCATGATTAAGGGTGGGTATGAAGTCATGAGATATGATCGTATCATATTGAAGAGTCACCAAAACCGTTGGCAACCAAATCATATCGAAATGATCGGAGCAGAACCATTTATGAACGACGAAGACAACCAGAAGGTCTTTCCGAGTGATCACTTTGGACTCTTTTGCCAATTCATGTATAAATATTAAGGGACCAGTGACGTTGCTTTCTTTCATTGGATTGTGTTATTCAGTCGTCCATTTGGGCGTCAAATGAGCTCTTCTTCCAGAGTCTGAAGAAGAGCTCATATTTAATCGAGGGAATCACCCTCATGGATATTTTCATTTATACACCTTGAAAGGAAGCTGGATAGATAATTGTTCCTTCCTGTCTCTTTAGGCTTTCTGGATATAGCTCAAGAATCATGAAGTTTGCTTCAGGTACCTCAAATGGAGGCTTAATGCCGTACTTGCTACTTGGTTCAAAACCAAAACGGGGATAGTAAGTTTCGTGACCAAGGACAACAATACCTGGGTAGGACTTTTCACGCAAAAGACGAATCCCTTCCTCGATGAGTGCACTCCCATATCCTCGATTCTGCTCAGAAGGTAACACTGCAACAGGGGCAAGAGCCAATAAAATGCGAGTTTTTTCTTCCATCTCCAAAACAACTTGGCTGAAAAGCGCATGGCCAACAATGCTTCCGTCACTGGATTCGGCAACAAGGGAAAGCTCCTGCAGATAATCATCTGTTTTGCGAATATTTTCAACGAGTTCAGCTTCTTCTGCGCGTTCAAAGGCAGCTTGAATCACTTCACGAATGGCTGCATCTTCCGTGTTTGTTTGAGGTCTAATTTTCATTTTTACTTTCTTTGACATAGTTGGGTGCACACAAGGTATTGTTCAACTCCAGAACTAACCTGACATTTTTCCATCTCCGCTGTTTTATGTCTTGGTTTGATCCTTCATTGAAATTTTCTCCGCTATTCTTTTGTTGGCGAACTTGTTTAGGTGAAGAAAAAAATGGACGCAAGTGTGATGAATGATCTGGAGGACTGTGCTAGTCCTCAAAAGCAAATTGATATTCTCAATGAAGTGTGCACAATGCTTTGTATTGGTATGTCGTCTCCTAGACGCATTATTGTTGATTCAACTTGCGCAATAGAAACACAATGAATAATGGTGGTTGACTTTTTTTTTTCATATGAAAAACATCATAGGTATGGAGGACTATATACGTTCATTCAACTTGAACATGTACCTGCCTGCATTCATTAACATTGTGTCAACAAGCAAGAATCAAGAAGTTCTCGTTCTGACTTGCAGAGCAATCGCTTTGATACTTGACATTGTGCCTCATAGTTGCACAACTGTTGTTTCTCGTGGAACTGTTCCCAGACTATCAAATTTGTTGAAGCAGCAACAAACAGCGGATAACACTGTGCCAACGAGTCCTTCAGAACAGCAGATGACCACATCAACGAATCCCTTGATTGAAGAAATTTTAAAATCAATGGACAAAATTTCGATCCAGGAGCCTAATGTTCTGCTCGTTGATTCCACATCTGTACTATCAACCATTTTAGTTCAATATGAATCCTATTCTGAACCCTTGAGACTCAAGGCATTGGACATTGTTGCAAATGTGGCTCGCAAGTGCTCCTGCTCCACGAGTAGCTCCCCTACGAGCACTGGATCTGGAACTACAGTCAATTTTGACAATGTCGTTGTGCACGTACCTCAATTGGCAAAGATGATTTTACATGTGAATTCTGATTCCGAAATTGACAAAGTTTGCACAATTTTTGCTCATCTCGTAGATAAGTGCAATCAATCTCGCTCACTGTCTCACTTCCAACAATTGATTGGTGTTCATAATACCTCAAGCAAATCGGTAGAAAATCGTACAACCATATGGGAGCCACTATTAATGAGATTGCATAAGGCAACAACAAGACAGACAACAAAGAGCATTATCATGAAAGTTTTAGTGAGTTTTGCAAAATTCAATGCAGAATATGCTGGTGGTGATTTTGAGCTCTGCCGACAACTGACACATTGTGGAATTGCTCAAGTCTTAAAAGTGTTGTTGAGCCCTCAAGAACAAATGCTAACCAGCGTTAGTGCATCAAGTGGAAGTGACAATTTACTGTCAAAATCTAATCAGCTATTGTTGGATGTGTGTTATTTGTTGTTTTTGCTGTGTCCTCCGGTGTCCTCTGTGGATGTAGTCCGCTTCTCGATGGAGCCACAACACGAATGGAAATGGGAAGATGATTTCCATAATTTTTATCCTTATGATAGCAACATTTCTAATCAGTTGGAAAAGGCCTATGAGCAAGGTCTTCCTGAAGTAACTATTCAAGTGTTAGGAAATAACTATCGAATCGATCTTATTGGTATGAAACAGTACAATGTAAGCTCACGACTTATGAGAAATGTATCACGTTGTCCAATTGCCAGTTCATACAAGAAAAGAAAGGCAAGCTCAAAGATTAATAGTCCATCCAGTCCATCCAGTCCATCACACGAAGATGATCAGAAAAAAAAGAAGGGTGGACTATTTTCTCGGGTGTTCAAAAAGCAGAAAACCTCAGAATCCTCTCCAACACTTGCCAGTAATAGTAGTGCAGATTTTGTTCAAAGTTCTTTCTCAGATAGCTTGACTCTTCCTGATGACTACATCAATAATCTATCTAAACCGTTGATGCAACTAGCAAGTACCAGTGCAAACACCAGCATTACTGAGAGTGCAGTCGTTAGTTTGACTCAAATAATATGCAACACGAACCCAGAGATGATAATGCGCAGCGATAACCTGAAAGCATCATTAACAAAGTATATTCATCGAATTCTTCGTAGAAATAGAACAAATGCTGTAGTAGTCACACATACGATTTACCTAGCACAAAAGCTCCTCGCTTCTGATCTGCAATATGGTTCATCAAGTTCGTCAATACCATTGACCAATCTCTTCATTCGAGAGAACATGCTAAAGGAGATCAAACAAACAAATTGCGATATTGCAAAGCAGTTTGTTGATTCATATGGTGCAACATTATCTGAGGAGCAAGGAAGCAACCAAACTCTTACTTTGCTAAATGAATTTTGTGCATCATTATCACAGGTTTCATCAGAGGAATCATCAACCAATTTTTCAGTATTGAATCAAATATTTGGTGATCTACATGGTGTGAATGGAATATCAATTGATCAATTTATCAGCTCCAAATTCGCCACTCACCTCTGGAGTTTTATGTGTCGCTTTAAGAATGATGCGAACAAACTGCATCAAATCATTAGCTCATTAGCTATACTTTTCAATGATAATCAAAGTACGTTCTCAAATCTAGTCGATGCGTTGAGTAGTTCATTAGAACTGTTGGATGTTTTACCATCAGTTGCAAGTGTCAGTGATCAACAGGAACTTGATGATGACGATGAAGTTTCTCATGTTAACTTTACACTGAACGACTCTAACACGGCAAGCACACCTGATGTTCGTCTCCCTGGATTTAGTAGTACATCTGACTTGGAACTGTTGGCAGCTAGTAAAATCTCACTCCAATTCAAACTCAAAGACAGATATGACCCTGTGTTGAGTGATTTGACCGAGAATATCTATACGATAAGTCCTCTGGCCAGTATGAGAGCTGTTGAGCAGTTTATCGTCAACAAATGCGTTTCTCATCCACAAAAGAGAAAGGTAGCAAGATTGGACTTGTTTATTGACGATCAATTTTTGGAAAATCCGTACAGTTTGACTCTCTACGAATGTATCAGACGTTACGCCAAGTCGAACAATTATGGATACAGCGAAGCGTTTGATGGTAGTAGCAGCTACACTATATCCTATACCAATAAGAAAAATAATAATGTACGCTATCCATCATCTCGATGCTTCACTTCTCAGTCGATTGATGTTCAATCCCTGCAAGATTATTATCTGAGCGAACGGGAACTAGCTCCCTTGGCCAATGGAAAAAAAGTGAATGCTCTGTTTGTACATACATTGTGTGTGATGAGAGTATTCAATGCATTGAATCGAGACTGGTCGCTTTATGTGAACTCAAGTAGATCCACCTCTGAAACACTCATACCAAGCGAACACTTTATTAGTAGCCAAATTACATCGAAACTGACACAACAAATGATTTCTCCAATGTCTCTAGCACTATGTTGCGCTGGGCAACTACCATCTTGGGATATGATCACGACCACTCATTGCTCATTCTTGTATCCATTCAACGTGCGTCGCATGTTTTTCAACTTTGTAGTTTCAGGAGCTCAGAGAACGATAATGACCCAGTATGCGCCACAACAATATCTTCATGTGAATCATAGCATCAATGATGAAGAAAATCGAGATAGTGACAATATGATTCGCAAGCACGCACAGAGAATTAAAATCAAGGACCGTAATAACATTCTCGTAGAAGCCCGAAAAGAGCTAGCAGAACAAGGAATGAATAAGACAGTTTTAGAGTTTGAATACGAGGGTGAGCCAGGTACAGGTCTAGGTCCGACTATTCAATTCTATACTTCTTGTTGTCAGGAACTGCAATCCAAGGAGCTGTCTATATGGTACGACAATCCAAATAGCAGCTATTCAATGGGTGACGAAGATCTTAATAAGAAGGAACAACTCTATATCCATAGTGTGGCTGGTTTATTCCCCTCTCTATTCGAATCCACATTATCAGCAGGAGACCGAATGAAAAAACTATCTTGGTTCACGATGGCAGGTCGAATGATAGCAAAGAGCTTGGAAGATGGAAGATTGTGTGACATAGAACTCAGCAAACCTTGGTTAGAACTTCTTCTTGGAAAGAAGAAGCTTCAATTGCCAGACTACAACGATATCGATCCATTTATTGTGAGATCTCTCAAACCAATGATCTCACTCTTGGATCGATACACCACATACAACAAGAGTGATCAGACAATGTATAACAAACTCTGTGCAGAGATTGATAACATGATGCTTACAATGAATTTTAAGGGAGTGAACTTGGTAGATAATGGGGATGATATTGATGTTACGCACGACAATTTTGATCGATTCCTCACCTTGTTACAACAGTTGTTGCTTGTCGATGGTTTTTCAGAGCAGTTAAATGCGTTCTGCAATGGATTTCATGAGATTGTCAACATGAATTACCTCAACATGTTTTCAGCACCAGAGTTGAGCCAATTGATCTCTGGCAATGATCAACTGTGGACCTCGCGAGAACAAGTGGTTGAGAATATTACCACATCTCATGGATATACCATGGACTCCTTGCCTGTCCAGTACTTGATCAACGTCGTGTCTCAAATGACCCCTGAGGACCAAAAACTGTTTTTGGAATTCTCAACAGGAACAAGCAGACTGCCAGTAGGTGGTGCACTCAGCCCAAAGTTAACAATCTCGAGGAAGGTGCTAGAACAAGATTCTAAAAGAAGAATCAGTGATGACGATGTGCTCGTCACATGCAATACTTGCTTCCATCTGATCAAGCTACCAAACTATTCATCCGAAGAGGTCTTGCGCAAAAAATTGCTCCTCTCCATTCGTCATGGTCGTGGAGCTTTTGAGCTCTCATAAGGCTCGACCCTGAAGCGATCGTCGGGAACAAATGCGCGCATCTACAGTAGACCATTTGGACATTTCAAGAAGAGGGCAAGTAACAAATCAAAAAGATCCTTCATCAAATGCAAATGCAAAACACTCAACAAACGAACAGCCCCTCGCGTGCACCTACCACCAGGAAAGAGTCTTCGCGTGTATCTAGCCCAACAATAAAAAATATGAGAAGTTCAATAACAACGACAAGTCCTGCACGTGGAACGAGATCTCCACAGCTATCCTCTTCTTCTCCATCTGCCTCCCCCAGCCGACTCATGAATAATATCTTGTGCAAGGAAGAGAAAGTGAGCGACACGAAGATGCAAGTACGACTGCGACAAGAGTACGAAAAGTATGATCGAAAATTTGTGAAGGAGCCAGATTGGAAACGAGTCCAAAGTGGCTCGCCCCTCCGAGACACAAGAGAAGTACTGAAAGAGGCCAAAGAATTCAGGGACAAGTATACAAGCAGTCCCAAAAGACCATCATGTGGCTCTTCTCTGCCCAGTTCTCCTTCCTCCAAGAGTTCCTCACCGAGAACAGCACCTTTAGGAACTCTATCACCAAAGCGATCTTCATCTGAAACAAAACCATCTCCCTCTTCGTCAAACAGGACATTCTCTCTCATGACTCCCAATAGTCGATCGTCGAGTCCCTCTACGAAAGCTCTCCCTGGAAGTGTCAGTTCAAACCGAACAAGTACCTCCAACAATGCTCCCAGTTCTCCTTCCAACTCACCGAAAAAGTCTCTCTCTATCTCTCGAACTTCCTCTCCAAAAGTCAATACGGTCAGAGCGTCCGTTAGTAGTCCTCAACGCCCTACTCAATCCACACCGAAATCATCGATCAGAAGTACTGTATCCACACCAAAACAAGAAAGTCCAATGTTTACTGGCTCCTGTCACGCACCCTCATCCACCAGTCCGAACTCATTCGCTCAGAAACTACACTTCGATGTTACTCCAAAACTTAGTTCGCATCCTATTCCGTCTATCATAGCCAAGAGACTCCACTTCAACAAAGAAGAAACCCAGAAGACACCTGATCAGGAAGATTCAGCACCCTCTCCCAGTCATAGTACTAGTGGTGACCGAACCACATCTATGCGGAAACATATCTGGGGCCGCCAGTTCTTTGGAGATCAACAAGTCCAAACGTGTCATCTGTGCCAATCAGTTGAAACTTTCTTCAGGTGTGTCGAGTGTGACACTCCCTATTGTGTTGAATGCTTCAAGATGACTCACTTCTTGACCAAAGACTGAAACCTCCCACGTGGCTCTCCAGAAGTGGTTATGAAGGAAACTTCCTCGTTTTTTTTTGCCACGTCATGATTCCGCTCATCTCCTGCGCAGCAGAACACTCGGATGAGCGCGTCACAAAAAACAAACACACAAAAAAAACGAGAGAAATACAAGCTCAACATTCTTCGAAACCGCTTCAAAAACCATCCATACGTATTTGTACATAAAAGTCATCTGTGACCTCCAAACATTATCACCCCAAATCAGTCGAGATGACAACCGTGCAATCCATCCATTCAATTGATGCATTGTTCTGTCATCCTTCTGCTTCATCCAAACAACCACCTTCACCTTCACCACCATCATCACCATCATTATCACAACAATCACATTTGAGACATCGAAAATCAAAGTATTCGATATTGTCTGATGATGATTCTGCCGATAAACAACAACTGGATGACAATAATAATTATTTTACTACTACCACCACAACCACCATGACAACAACAACAAAACCAATCATACCAACTGTGAACATTCCCTTGCAAACACTATCCAATTTTGATCCGACCTATCCACCATCATCACCCAACTCACCCAACAATCATAGTCAGAACAATAACAACAATCACAATGACCATATAAATACAATGTCAAGAACACCATCACTGCATGACTTTAAATCATCATCACAACTCCGAAATCGATTTCCATCCTCTCTTGTCAAATCATCCTCTTCTACATCACTATCCTCACTCTCTTCCACTACCACCACTACCACACCTCAATCATCATCATCACTATTTTTCAACTCTCCAGCTCAACCCAACTCTCCATTTACTCCCATCCATACCAATAACAACAATAACAATAACAACAACAACAATAATAATAATAATAATAACAGCAAAACAAATCATCGAATTCCAATGATTCCATCACTCAATCATCTTCACTTTCCACTGAAGAGTCCTCGAAGATTCTCTACTTCCTCTGATGGTACAAACACCAAGCACAATGTGATTGACGCAGCAACAACAGCATCCGAGAAACAACAACAACATTTTCATGCACGCAGATTCAATCAATATACGTTCCATGGATCGCGCATCACAAAAGGTGATCATTTCTTGACTGGACATGAAGATGTGAGTGTTTGTGTGGATTTGACGAGACGTCGATTAGAGATATCATTGCCCCGCGTGCATAATCATGGCAGTAGCAACAAAAGAATGGTCAATCATCGAGAATCACTCAATTTAACATCATGGGCCAATGCTGCATGGAACAGTATTGCTTCTTCGAACAGTGCATCATTGACGAATACGGAGGAAAATCCGGGCAGTGCAATAATACGACAAACACCGAGAAGAATGATGCGCAATGATGTTGGTCCTGCCAGTTTTAAAGAAAAGATGCAACAGCATGATTCTAGTGAAAATAAGGATGACAATAATGAGAACAACAATAACAACAACTATGATGATATGGATCAAAAAGACAATACGATTGTTATTGATTGGGACAATATTTCTGGTTTGGATTTCCAGTATGCGCCCTGTGCTCCCGTGGTGATCGTATTCGAATTATTTAAACCACCAGAGATCTGCCCATCCAAATTCTCCTCTGTCGTCTATTTTCTCTATTGTACAAAGCAGGACTGTGCGACTTACTTGGACGAACTCATGCTCAAATCTGATGAACGGTTGTACAAGTTGTCCATTCAGAGCTTACCGACATGGAGTGTTGTTGTGAATCGATACTCTATTCCCGTCTATTATTCGTATCGCGTGAGACAGTTGATCACAACAATTGTCAACTTTTATATTCTCTTTTCGCTGCTATGGGGCTTTTATGATCTCTACAAGAATTTACCATATGTGGGAGGTGCCATGCGACGAATATTTGGACCCTTGCTCACGTGGTTTGAGCCAATTTGGAGAAACAGAGTTATTCTACTGTTTCCACTGATACTGAATCGACTGTTCCTCACGCTCAGCAACTTTCTCTATGTATTTTCACCAATGATTAGTGTAATGGTGACGATTGGTTCCTATCTGAAGAGCATTGTCGTTTCTCCCGTTGTCACAGTGGCATATCATATCGGTCACTTACTGTACTATGTAGTCTATCCGATAATAGTGGTGCTGCAATGGCTTCATAGTGGAGTCTGGGGCTTCATCACACTCATATTCGATGTTGTGCGGCCCCTGTTCCTCCTACTGTTCACCACTATATCTGCAATTGCTCAATTGGTAAAGTTTGTATCGATGGGTGTCTATACACTGATAAAACTGCCGATACAACTCGTGGTCATGGTCTATGAATTACTAGGCGTATTCGTATCGACCTTGTACAATGCAATTGGCGGCCAGCTAGAAGCACTATCATTCGTACTATTTTCATTGGTCGAGATTGTCAAAGCACCATTCCTCTACATGGGTCAACTGTTCAACAAGAGGAATACGGAAGCAGTTCGAATGGTGTCTGAAGCTGTCACATCCATGTCCAGTGCAGCACCCAATTCCATTCCACACTCCAACTTGAAGGAATACTTTGATCAGGTGAAAGAGAGCTTGAAACCAGTGTCGTACATCTGGACAGGCATACGAAGAATTATTGACAGCTTCCTCTACACGTACAATACGAAAATCAAGCATCATTCTCTGTGGATGAAGCGCTTGCTGGTTGGATTTCTCCTTCTGGCAATCATAAGTGTTCTACTGCTCATTTTCATGCTCGTACTCTGAATAAAGTGAAAAGCCGAGAGATCTGGACAAGAATGCACCAAACTCTGTTGAAAAAACATATTTAATCGGATGACGTCTTTCTCTTCTTGCTGCTTTGTTCGCTATCAGATGACGACTTTCTCTTCTTGAGTTCCTTCTTTAGTTGCTTCTTAAAATTCTTCACTTCCTTCTTATCCATTCCCTGCAATAATTGCACAGATTGTTCTTCATCCTTTGATTTCATTTGCTTTTTCAACTTTTTCAACTCCTTCTTGTCCATGGCGCTCAAATCAATCAATTTCCGTCTTCCAGTCTCTGTTCCCTCAGCATCACTAATCAAGTCGTTCATTTTGGTTGAAAGGGGCGTCAGTGATTCATTGGACGATGTTTCAACAACAGATGATGGAGTCGTAGGTGTCGTAGGTGTCAATGACGAGTGATTTAAGGCACCAACTGGTTTACCTAGGATGGCAGCCAAATCAGCACCTTGCCACTTTTTTGTAGCTCTAGCAGCTCTTCTCTGATGATGAACACGCTTGGTTTTTTCCTTGTGTTCGCTAACAGTCGTAGTTGAGCTCTCACCAGAATGGTTTGAAGCGTTGGCGGCATTTAATTGTTTCAAAAGGTCGGAGAAAGCGGATGTTTTCACACACACGGTACTGGCGGTGCTCTTGTTGGCGCCAAGACCCAAATTTTCCTGTCTCTTGACAACTTTGATGTGTTCGTTGATACCTTCTCCGTTCTTACCGAGACCCTCACCTTGTTTCCAACCCATTTTCTGAAGCATTTTGAAACCGAAGCGGGATGTGTCTTCTGACCATTGAAGGTTGTTGGGATCAACACCGACTCTAATCTTTTTTGTCATTTTTTTTGATGGAAGGCAGGTTGGTTATGGCGTATGGAGAGAGCGGTGCGCAATTTGCAGTTTTGTGCTTTCGTTTTTTGTGTGGCCGAATTTTTGGGGCCGAAATTGTTGTTCATCATTTTGGTTGAATGTTCAACAAGAAATAGAGAGGAGAAATTATTAGATCTATTAATCTACGACTCCACTGCAGCAGGTCTCTGATCCACGTTCAGCTGAAGGTGGAGCTATGAAGAGAGGGCAAATTTTTCCTCATTGTGATATCGTGATCAATTATGAAAGCCCAGAAGATTGACAGATCTACAATTCGAGAAGTTGTTTACCCACACAGACCCATTTTTCCCGCACCGACACAAAAAAAGTTTCCACACACAACTCCCCAACAACAAGCAACAACATTTTTATCAAACAACAAGCAACAACAAAAAATGTTCAATCCATTTAGATCAGTTCTCAATTTCTTCAAGCGCGAATTCATAGTATCTGAAAAGAAGAGAGAAAAAAATTTGAAGTCACTCAAGTGCATCGTTGCATTCGGTGTCTTGTCTTTCCTCATCATCTCTGAGGCACAAACAGTGAGTCCAGAATATAAGCAACAAAAGAAAAAGATTAATGATTTGATTCAACCAATACAACAAGATGCATTCAACTCCATTTATGAGGTTGTGGAGAGAGCTAAGCGCAAGATTGAACAACAAGAAGTTCTTGGATATTAAACACTTGATCTCCTCACTCTACTGATACATTCATCTATCATCACACTCATCAATCTTAACATTCAAATTAATCTCACAAAAGTGCCTGCCATTAATTGTCACTCTAGTGATCATTTTTTTTCAGCCCTGCAACAGTCATGTGAACTGAAGAAGGCACGAAAAGATCAATGAATGCACTTTTGATATTTGCTGTTGAGTGTTGTTGTTGAGTGTTGTTGTGATTGGTGTATCATTCCTTTTGAATGTTTTACGACAAGTCGAATCTGCTGTAAACATTCATCCACTTCCATTTTTTTCGTCATAAACTCTTGACAAATAAACGAAATGCTTTTACATTGTATTTATTTGCTTTGCACAGCAGGTGTCTTCTTCTCCAAGTCTTGAATCATGTACTTGAGTTGATTGGTTCTCATCACGCAGGAAGCTTCCGATTGTTCAACAACAACTTGATAAATGTTTGGATAATTTTCAGTAATGGTCAACAGCTTGTTTCCAGTGTCCATTCTGCAGCCGACAATACCACCGATACGTTGTCTCAATGAGTTGGCAACCCAGTTTTGTTCTTCTTCTTCAGATTCATTGTTCACAAACAGATACTTTCTCAATGGGAAGTCCTTTCCAAGACTGATTCTAATGTGAATCTTGGTGTACTGTTCAAAGAGAATGCTTCTGGCAGCAGACATCATCTCATTGGCAAAACCGTGGCAGAAGAAATCATTCTTCAACACTGGTTCCATCTTCAACAATTGCTCACCGGCATCGAGGAATTGAGCTTGAACCAACAAGGAAGCAAACTTTGTCACTGGGTCATTGCGCAAAACACTACCACTATGATCAATAATCTTAACAGCAGACTTCAAATCCTTCAAGAATGACTTTCTAGTACGCTTCAAGCAAATGTAAATGACCAAATATCGGGACAAATAGGCACAACGAGAGGCAATAATGTTTGCAATACGATGATCAGACAACCACCAGTCCAAATTACCCTTACCGAACGCCCATCCAAACAATGACCAATGAGCCACAAAAGCTCTCATCAATTGTTGGTTCTGTTCTTCTTCTGCATTGTTGCTGTGAACATTGACACAGAGTTCTCTCACAGTGCTCATATCAGCATTCACTGCTTCCCAATTGTTCAACACAATCTCACAAGCAAGCTTTCCGAGTGCCAAACTTGGTAGGTGGCTCTTGAGACTTGGTGATGCACCAGTAGTGGTGGTGGCACCAGTGGTAGCAGCAGCAGTAGTGGAAGGACTCTTTTGAATGAGCTCCAACAAATCATACAAATAACCAGAGGCCTCCTTATAGTTTCCAATCTCATATTGAAGCTTTGCAAATTGAATCAAGTGTTCCACATTTTCAGCACCAAAAAATTCAACTGAAAATTCATTGCGTTCCTTTGCTTGCTTCACAGACTCTTCATCAGAGATGACTTTGAGAATGGGTTGACACTTTTCTTGCAAGTCTTTTAGTTGATTGATAATTTGAGTTTTTTCTTGTGCAATTTCTTGTGGTTCAGCAGCAGAAGCTCCATTTAATAGCTTATAGACATCGAGCTGGGCATCCTTCATTTTGGATCCACGGAGCAAGTTGTATTCATTCTCAAGAACTTGCTTCTTTTCATAAATCTGTATGTGTGAATGTGTATGTGTGTATGTGTGCGGCAGTCGTGTGTGCGTCATGGTTGAAAGCAAATCATTGTTTTTTTTTCGAGTGTGTGTTCAAAAAAGCATCAATAGTAAAAAGCATCAAAAAAAAGATATCATGTGTGAGTTATTGTTGTGAGTTCTTGCTGTGGAGTGGATCATGGAAAAAAAAGCACCGTGTTTTTCACATACGTTGACGTTGTCTGATCTCAAAAAGTTCAAGATTGGGAGAACGAGATGAGTATCGAGATAGGGAGTTAACTTTGGTGTGAGATCGAATTCTGCCATATTTGTTGTTTGTTGTTGTTGTGGTTAATTGATGTTGGTGGTGCGTGTGTTGTTTTGGTCAATTTTGATGGTGAAGAAGAAAATATTTGTCCGCCACAATTTCGGAGTGTGAAAAAATGGGCAGAGTGCATTACAAAATTGATGATTTTATGGTGGATGCAATACACTCTACTATACAAAGTACAAAAAGTCTTTGCTGTATTACAGCGAGGATTTCTTCTTAGAGAATGTTTGGAACTTTCATGAAAACTGTTTTCAAGTTTGTCCATTCGCTCAGAGCAGTAACACCACCTTCTCTTCCGAATCCGGACTGTTTGACTCCTCCGAATTCAGCTTCTGGCATCACCGTGGCATAGTTGTTGACCCAAATTGTTCCTGCCTTGAGATTTCTTGTCACTGCAAATATCTTGGACATATCTTTGCTGATAACACCACCGGCAAGGCCGTAAGCAGTGTCATTGGCGCGATCCATAACTTCTTGCAATGAGCTGAACTTGATAATACTTTGAACAGGTCCGAATATTTCTTCGCGATAAATGGTCATGTCATCTGTGACGTCAACAAACACTGTTGGTTGTACATAGTAACCTTTGCCGCCGTACTGCTCCTTGGAGAGATTGGCCCCTCCGTAAGCAAGCTTAGCACCTTCTCTCTTACCAGTTTCAATATATTGCAACACTCTTTCATACTGCTCGATATTGACCAGTGGTCCAATATCGGTTTCAGGGTTCAATGGATCTCCAATCTTCAATGTCTTTGCTTTTGCCACAGCCTTCTCGACAAATGCGTCATAAATACTCTCGTGAACAAATGTTCTGCTACCAGCATCACATTGCTGTCCATTGTTACTATTATTGGCAATCATAAAGTGTTGTCACACACAAGTATACACGTTAGTTAGTTAGATGATGATGGAACAAAATGAACAAAGATTCACATACCTAAACAGTGCCGAAGCAGCAATTTCTACTGCCTCATCCAAATCAGAGTCCTCAAATATAATGAGTGGCGATTTTCCACCGAGCTCCAATTGAATTTGTTTCAAGTTACTATCAGCAGAGGCCTTCAACATTAGACGCCCAACCTCAGTGGAACCAGTAAAGGCAATCTTTCGCACTTTCATGTGCTCTGAGATGGCTGCACCGGCCGTTGGTCCAAAACCTGGTAGAATATTGACAACTCCAGGTGGAAAACCAACTTGCTTCAACATATCGGCCACAACCAACGCTGTCAATGGTGTTTGTTCAGCAGGTTTTACAACAACAGTGTTGCCCATGGCGAGACATGGCATGAGCTTCACCATGAGGCACCACAATGGCAAATTCCATGCGATAATCATACCGCAGACACCAATTGGCTCTCTTGTAGTGTACACGTGAAAATCTCCCATGGCTCCATCGACTCCAACGACTCTACCATCAATCTTATCACAGGATCCAGCATGATAACGAATTTCATTGATCAATGACTCAATCACACTCTTTTGCAAAGAAATAGAAGTACCATTGTTCAACGATTCCAACACGGACATTGATTCAACCTTTGTCTTCCATAGCTCTCCAAGCTTGAGCAACAAGTCTTGCCTTCCCTTGGCTCCCATTTTCTTCCATTCACCGTTCAATGCACTCTCAGCGCATTCGACAGCCTTGTTCACATCAGATTTATCAGCTTCAGACACGCGACACAATTCTGATCCATCAACAGGACTTTCACATGATCGAGTTGTTAATCGACTGAGAGGAGAGAACAGATATGTGTGCAATCACACACAAAAAAAAAGGCAACATACTTGATCACTGGAAAGGTCTTGCCACTGTCTGCAGGAACCCATTCATTGTTAATGAACAATTGAAGGTTCTTTGGGAAGATGGCTTCTCTATCGTAGGACTGAGTAAATGGAATGGACATTATATTGAATATGAACAGATTGCTATTGTTTTTGATTGGTATCAATTGCTGTTTTCTCTCAGCTGAAAAAGAGATCAAGACAACACATCAGATCGTGCGTTATTATTCCGACAGGGAATCGCAAAGTTACAGATCAACGGTTTTTATACAATGATAACACCACTCATTACTGGAAACCATTGGGTGGCACGAAGAGGCAAAGAGGAGGATTGCTGGCAATGTCGTAGTAGCGCTCTAGATTGTCCTTTGTAAAGTAGGTACAGGAGTTGAGCCACAGTTGGTAGTCCGAAATGACCTTCTGATTTGAATCCTTATTGTCCAACGGAACAAACGTTATCTCGTCCGCAGACACTACAAATGAAGGACCAACCAGTTCGATATCTCGAGCCACACTATTACTACCGGATACACCAGTCGAACTTGCACTGCTACTTGTGCTGTTACTTGCACTACCTGATGCTTCAGAAGTGATTCTCGCTCTCTTCGGAGGTCTGCCACTAGGTTCATCGCTATCGCCGTCATTCTCATCGCTGTGTTCTTCATTGTCTGATGAGGTTGTTGATGGAGTGTCTGTCGTTGTAGCATTTTGTGATTGTACTCTTGTCGCCTCAGCAATTGCATGGGCCACACCACTCGGTTTCAAAAATTGACAGACCAGAGACACTCCATGTTTGTACCCGCGGTCGACACCTGTAACCCAAACAGGTAGACCATAAAAGTCAGCAACAAATGGAAACTGTAGACAAACACTGAGGTACTTGTGCATTAGCTTTGGAACTTTGATAGGATCTGCTTCAAATGGAGCAACTGCAAGCAGACGAGTCGCGCAGCCAATTAGATCTCTACGATTTACGTTCGCAAATTTATCTGCGTCATCCTTTTCTTCTTCGTCGCTGTCTCCGTCATCATCATCGTTGTTTTCGTTGTTCTCAGAAGCGCTAGAAGTGGCAGCAGATGTTGAAGGAGTTGTTTCTGCTTGATCTGTTTGACCAGTAGTAGCAGAGTTAGAAGCAGAAGATGATGATCCTGTGGTTGTAGTCCCTGACTCCTCATTGCCAGAACCCTCTGGCTCCAGAGACAACACAAATTTCTGATAATCAGCTCTGTTGCGCAACTTACTGTTGACACGACTAGCCTCTGCATATGCCTCCACTTGCTTCAACATCTCCAACTTGTCCGCTGACTCCATAAAGAACTCGCAACCAAAAAAGGTGTCATAACCAGCATCCAATGTCAATGCAGCTCTGAGATTGCATAGGCAAGACCTAGAGATGTACGCACGAAGAATTTCAAATAATTTAGCCAGGGCTGATCTCTTGTTTTTTCCGTAGATGTCGGCGGATGAAACCAAATATTGTTTCAATGGTTTAGAAGAAGCAGACGAAGATGATGCCAACGGTAGATCACAACACCAAAAATCAATGCCTTGACGAGGACCAAACGCCTCCGATTGAGGGTCGTGAATCGACAAGAGAACGAGACGAGAATTTTGCTTCACGGGATATCTCTTCATGAGCACATGAACCGTCTCAATTTGTTCCGCTGTAAACAAGCTCGAATCTCCGTCACCACTGCTTGCGTCGCTTGCTCTGTGGAAATCGAGAATGGCCTTGAGTGCAGCATGAACTACCTTGTGATGCTTTTTCGACTTGAACACAAGCGGACCAATCGGAAATTGAACACTCTCCGAGATCATGTTCTCAATGCATCGATGCTCTTCCATGAGCTTTGCATCACAAAGCACATGTTCACAGTAAGCATGGATCTCTTCCTTGTCGGATGAGAAGTCTGAGGAGCCATCGACTGAATAATCAACATATTCCAAATGATCGACATCATCCTCATTTGTTAGCTTGCTCATGTTCAATGGCTTGGTCAGTGGTTTAAAGGTTGTTGAACGAAACATTTTCTGGCCAGAACTTATGGAAGATATTGCTGTTGTTGATCTTGTTCGGCGTTTGCTTTCCATTAGGCAGGAAAAAAACCTTCCTGCCCAAAATTACACACAAACATCTCGAAAACACACAACAAGGAACAACGAAAGATGGAGACACAAATCGAGCAATTGGAACAAAGGGCAACAAAGGCCGAAACTGAATTGAAGCAACTCAACACTCAATTGGAACAACAAAAGAGCCAAGACCAAAATGATAACCAACAATTCACTCAATCAGTTTTGAAGCAATTGAAACACTTGAGAGAAACGTTGGTCAAGGAACAAAAGGAAGCATCCGATGCTATCAGTCAGAAGAAGCAATTGGTGCAGCAGAGAGATGAATTGAAGACTGAGAACGAGAAGCTAAAGTACAGAATCAATATTTTGATGCGATCGCTCGAAGAAGCAGAATCAAAGAACAACTAGGATGTCATGTGCATCACTGTTTGACAATGTGTCATGAATAAACATGATTTGCTTGCTGTCAGTTCTTTTTGTTGGGTTCATCACGAGACATGCCTTGGTTTGACTTGCATGTTTGTATGTGAGAGAGTGGGACAAAGCAGGGAGTGAATACTCGGTGTGAAATGCGCGAAAAGTACATCGAAGAAGCGATGAGAAAATGTTTAAGGCGGGACAACGGTGGGCGAAAGAAGGCTAAACGGTGGTTCAACTTCTCAGAGGATGGGCAACTCCTTTGAAAAAATGTCGATCTGTTACTCGACTAAACTCGCATCTCAATGAAAAGACACGTGAGAAGTCCTAGTCACAAATCTCTTTGATGACGAATCATCGGTGTGGTTTTGGTGAGGGGTGATGCCGTGTTTGGGTTAAACATTGCAACATCCAACACCGGTTTGAAATTCGTTGATAAGTACTTTGCTTTCAGAGCACTGATCAAAGAAAATTGTGTGCAGAGATCCAAGTAAAGGTTGTTGCTGCGAAGTGTACCTGAGCAATGATAACAGCAAAAATCATCACTCTTACAAAGCAATCGCACGCAACTCGACCTTTTGTACTTGCATGTCTGTATGTGAGAGAAACTCGTCAGTTGACCAAACTCTTACATGGGGGTCAACAAGTAAACACAGTATTCACACATGTGGTTTCACAGACAAGTGGATGTGCACGATTGATAGTGAAAGGCTCAAGTTGAGCAATCACATGGTATGGCTGATTGAGAATCATTCCAGTTGTTGAAATCACCAAGAGATTGGTGCTTCAGAGAGGTGTTGTTGACTGCGTGCCAACAACTTGGTTGATAGTGTGGAGTGAACGTTGTTTAGTCCTGTGCTTCTTCAACAACAGAAAATTGTTGTTGCAGATTCATGACAGTTTGTGAAAAGAGAGCACCATCAAGGGCCATCATCTTCTCACACAACATTCCTACAACCTTCCTCTTGTCGTCCACCTTCATTCTCTTGGCATCTCTAAACAAATCATCAAGACGATTCTGGAACTGGTCCCAACCATTGGCATTGTTGCTACTACTAGTACTACTTGTGGCAGCAGAAGTGGAAGTGAATGATGAATCATTCTCTGCGTTCATAGTGGTGGTAGTAGTAGTCTCTCTTTTTCTCTTCTTGTTGGTGGCAGGCTTTCTAGCAAACACCTTGTAAGGTGCACTTCGAAGAATCATGATTGGACTTTCGAGGTCATCAGGTCTAAACAGACCAATCTGCCAACAAAAGTCTCTCTTCTTGTGATGATAGGACACATCAGTGAATTGACACTTGAGAACACCATAGAGCTTTTGTTGAGATCTAGTGTCACCAGGTGGTTTGGTCAATGCGGATTCGACAACTCCCTTGAGCACAGGTCGGTTGTCCTTCTTAATCTCTTCAAAGTTGACAGAGTCGACAACAGAGATTCTTGCCAGCAGGAAGGCCACTTGATCACACAGTTCACCAGTAGCATGATGTCTAATTTCATACTTGAGTGAGCTGTACATCTTGGATGGTACTTCAGAGCACGGTTCTTCACATCGTGTCTTGCTGCTCAATTCAATAGAGATGGAGTTGGCATACTTTGGATCGACAAACACGGTTTGCCATCCTCTGGACCCAGCTTCCATTCCTTCTTCTGTTTCATTGTCTTCTTCCTCTTGTACTGCTACTACTGATGTTGTTGTTGTTTTTTTTGTATTATTTTTTTGGGTATTATTGTTATTGTTTGATGTAGTAGTTGAGGTAGTGTTGTTGGTGGATGTGATTACTCTCTTTGCCTTTTGAGTCTCGTCAAACTGAGTGTTGACTTCAAGTCTCATTAATGAGGGTCTTATTGGAGCTGCAGCTTGAGGTTGCGTTGTAGTTGTGGGACTGTCCATTAGTTGCGGCAAGGGAGGTGGATCTGAATTATGCCAGCGATTCATGGAGTCTTGACCACTGGAGGAACTCGAGGTCAAATACTGTGAGAGAAAATCATTTTGGTCATAAACAGTGGTATCAGTTGGTGTGGGATGATTGGCAGCCATCACGGCATTCACATTCGCCGCACCGTCCTTATGATGATAGGGATCCTGATGATGGTAATAAGAATGATTGTTGTTGTGGATAATATCGTTGAATAAGCCGTCAAAACCTTCGCCATGGTGTGGTGAAAGCAAGAGAGGGGAAAGAAGTTGAAGGTTATTCGAGTTGCTGTTGTGGTTGTGGTTGGAATGGTTGGTAAACATTGGTGAGTCAAAGAGTTGGTCGTTCACATCAATGTCGAATGGAGATAACAATAATTGTTCGTTCATGTTGTTGTTGTTGTGAGTGGAGACGTTGGTAGTGGTCATCATTGTGAATAAGTCGTCTAATTGGTGGTTGGAGCTAATGTTGCTGTGGTTGTTATTGGTTGAAGTGGTAGTAAAAGTCACTTTGAAAGGTAAGGTAATTCTTAGAGTTGTGTGGTGTGTAAATTCGTTTCGTGTGCTGAGTTTTTTGGTTTCGGTGGGCAACCTGTAAGTTTCCTGGCAAGCTGGTTCCTCTGCAAAGTCGAAATTGACCGAACTCGTATCTTTGAACTTAGTTTTTATGGGGTTACAAAATAAAATTTTTTGTTCGGTTGACTAAAAGATGCGCATTTCTCCTCAAGTGCGGACAATTTATTATTCGCGCTTTTTTCCGTTCTAAGAATTACGCTTGAACCAGGCATACCATGAAGTAGTGGAACAAGATGGGCAGTGCAACTCTGAAGCCTTTGTTGATCGCACCCTGCTTGATCTTCAAATCATCTGCTGTAAACTTCTCCAGTATCTTGGTTTGTTCGATTTCACCGAGTGAGGCCAGGCGATCTGGCTTCTGTCGCAGCACAATATACGCGTTATCTTCAGTCAACCAGCTCTCGAGACAGCTTTTTAGCTCTTGGAAAGGGAATCTCTCTGGGTCCACGAGTGGAGTAGCTAAGCGTGTTTGTACACGAACTTTGTGATCCTCAAATATCTCATGGTATACATTGCGGAACACATCGACAAACAATTGCCATTCCCAAAACGTTTTCATGGACAGGCATGAAGTTTTGCGACAGCAAATCACTTGTTGAATAATTTGCTTCATCTGGACAAAGAAGCCAGAGTTCAGATTATTCACGAGTGAGAGCTGAATACCTCCCGGTGTGTGTTGAATCTCCATACCACTGCTGGTTCGAGCATTGAAGCAAATCTTCTCAACATTCCTCATTGACAACAGTAGTAGACACAGCTGTTGGAGCGATGGATTAGAACAGTTACAAACTTCTAGTACCTTCAGATTCTCAAAGGAGCATAGAGGAACTCTAAAGTTCTCCGCATCTTGATCCGAGAGTACAGGGTAGGTGCAATCGTCAATGAAAAGTGATTCGAGCATTGGGCAGTGCTGGGAAATGATTGACAATGTATATACTGGCAATGGATTCAGCTCTGACAGTTTCAACGTTTTCACACAGTTAAATGTGGAGAAGATCCTTGTGTAAAAGTCGAGCGGGAATGCACAATGTGACAGTAGAGACAGATCCTCCACAGTTGAGCATGAATTCTGTGGTCGGTTCTGCGGGAACACAGTCGGTTGATAGTTGACAGCACAGTTCATGAGCTGGAGGCTCTTTGTAGTCGTGTGATTGGTTGCAAATGTCTCTAGCCAATCACCGGGCAATGTATACGATCTAACAACTAAACACTTGCATTTTTCGGAGAGTGATTTGACAGCACACTTTGGTAAATTGGGCAACGCCGTTGAGTTGTCCTGAATCACAGCTACTGTCATATCGCTATGTTCGTTTGAGCTAATAAAACTACAAATATCAGCATTCAAGTCACTATTCATCAGACAAATGTTGCTCAGATTTCTGAGTTTGTCACACACAACATTGCAACAAAATACTTGATAGGGATTGTAGATGCCATGAGTGTTAAACATGAGGTCCTTGAGCTTAGCCGAATCACAGGATGTGAACAATTTCCACACTAGCAGTGCCTCACTTCTGATGAGATTTTCATCAGCAGTGTCCAATTTCGATGTAAAGCTCAATTTTGTCAGATTGCACAGTGGTGGAATGATAACATCGCTGGACGAGACACCAATGCGAGGGCAGTTCAAAATACAGAGACTAGTGAGCGACGAGGGTAGGTGAGCCAAAGATTGGGTCGTAAGCGATGGCATATTATGTAGCACGAGATCGGATAGATTGGGGCATTTGGATAGTAGAGCACTAAGAGCGTCATTAGAGATCGTATGGCCATTCAACACAATCTCCCGTAGATGATCAAAGAATAATTCATTTCCATATTTCACAAAGGTATCACAACACAGGAAGCTTACTTGTGAGCTCAATTCAATCTTCTTCAGATTCTTTTGAGTTATGAGAACCAAGTGAGTGAACACTGTGAGTTGCTGCTTCATAAATGGACACAAGTGAGGATCGTTTTGAATAATCTTGAAGTGAGTCAGTGTCCTACATTTCACCTTGTCTTTGAGCAATGCAATTTTCGGAGCATATTGTTCAATTGGAGAGTTCTTGACCGTAGAGGCAGCCAATGTTCTCCTAATATCACACAGAGCTCCTTCTACAGCATTTATTGTCGCAGTACCAAAACTCTTGACAGTACTGGGCGATGATTGCGTGCCATCGTATATAAACGTCAGTGTTTCAAGTTCTGGGCATGTTTGCATCGCCAAGAATATATGTTTCGATGTTGCAAATTTCGTTTTCAATACCAATGTCTTCAAATTTCTCAGGAAAGGTATTGTTTCTTTTGTACATTGAAATAGAGCACACAGCGACTTTGTTCCGAATACTTCTCTCGACAATACTTTGTTTACCGATGCTCCCAAATTAAAGAGAGAAGATATACAACCACGACGACTATTATTGTTGTTATTATTGTTTTGATTCGTTTCGCCATCTTGCCAAATACACAAATGTCTGAACTGGCATTGTTCGACAAGTGTCATAAATGTCGTGTGGGTCATGTGCTCCAAGCTTTGATCACAAACAGCAAACATCCGATCATGCCAACATGTCACGTTATGGACAATATTGTAAAATACGCGACATGTGAGACTCAATACGCAAAACAAATCAAACTTGTTCAGATATCGAGTCACGAGTGAGAGAATGGATGTAGGAAGTTTGCAAATGGTGCAGGCTTTTTTCTGTCTCTTTGTGAAACGCATGCATGGAATGCATTCATTGTCATCACCTTCATTCTGTTGATAAGAGGTAATCTTATTATTATTATTATTGGCCTCGCTGTTGTTATAGTTTGGGATCGCAGAAGAAATGATGATACCTTCCGTACAATCCGAAGTTTGCTTCTTGTCATTGTAATTGTTACTAAAGGTAATCATCGTAGTATTGTTCATACCGGTGTTATTCTTTAAAAAATGGGGTACTTCAAAAATATTGTTGGGACCAGCAGTTTGAGTCGTTGCAGCAGCATTGCTTGCGTGGTGCTGTTCATCATGGTGATGATGATCCATTGGATTGGATGGATGAATAGAGCCACCAACATTATTCACACCGTTGTTGTTGTTGTGATCATACTGAAGGTGATCATGGTGTTGATGGTGTTGTTGTTGGTGAGAATAGTGATATTTTCTTCGAGGAATGTTTCTAGTGGGAATATCACCGGGAAAAGTGGCACGCGCAGAGTCCACCAAGGTGCATGTCGCATCATTGGTATCAGTCATCATTTCAGGTGGGGATGAAGAAGCTGAGCAAGAGCTTTCGTGAACATTGTTGTTGTTCGTATTATTGCTATTGCTATTGTTGTTGTTGCAAGTGCAGGAAAGTCGATGACGCTTCATGGGGGATAGTTTTCTGCTGGTATGTGGGTGTCAGGGCAGGTAGCGAGTTGTGCTTCGTGTTGTGTTGATGGTGCCTAATGTAATGAATTGAACAATTTTTGTTCTCGTTTGTGCGTCTTAGAAAGTCGTTTTTGTTTTTGGTGTGGTGTCGAGGTTTCTGCTTGCGGTGTAATTTCGTACGCAACTCTGCGCACAATTTTTTGTGTATTCGGAGAAAAATACTGCGTTGGAGTATTTTTGTCAAAGGATATTCCTGAGTTCAAGTCGTGTTTCTCAATGCGGACCGGTGAAAAAAACCTTTGGCGCCAGTTCTGATTCCGAGCGCATTACTGGAGGAGATTCACAAGCGGGCCCACACAACTTTTTTCTTCGAGTAAAGCACAAAGTTCAAGAGTCTTGTTGTCGTAATACAAAACAGACATTGATATTTTACCTCTAAAAAGATGTTCAAAGCTAAAGGTTTCAACAGTGAAGATAAGTCTGCTCAAGCAGCCAATGCCTTTGAACAAGCTACTCAATCGGTTATTCTTCAACAAGCCATGGCCAATGTGCAAAAAGAAAGAGGAGGAAAGCCACGGGATGATATTTCAAGCTCCACCAAGAACAGTATCCAAACCAAGGGTACTTCCGACCTATCAGCCCACAACACTGAAAATCAATCATCAAGAGCTCAAAATGAAGACGATGACGACGACTTTTTCGATGATGAAGAGGAATCAGATTTCAGAATGTTGAGAGAGCAGAGACTTCAAGCTCTAAAGAACCAGAGAAGAGAGTTACAGGACAATATTATCAAAGGACACGGGAAATACGAGGAGGTAGTTGAGGAGGATTTTTTGAAAGCAGTCACGGGAAGTAAATACTGCGTGTGCGCATTCTATCATCGGGATTTTGAGCGGTGTAAGATTGTAGATATGCATTTGGCGCAATTGGCCCCTAAGCACCTTCCTACAAGGTTCATCAAGATTGATGCTGAGAAGGCAAAGTTCTTTGTGGGCAAATTGACGATTCGGATGCTTCCAACAATTGTTTGCTTTGTGGATGGAGTGGCAGTTGACAGAGTCGTTGGATTTGGAGAATTAGGAGATAGGGATGATTTTAAGACTGTTGTGCTGGAGGCAAGGTTGGAGCAAGCAGGTGTAGTTGCGAGAGCAGAGACGGTAAAACAATTCAAGATGGAACAGCAGAGGAAGAAACAGTCATCAGCCGTACAAAGACGAAGTCAAATGGACTGGGATTAATAAATCATGGAGGTTGGTTCTGTTTACTTCTATTGAAGTTGTTGAAAGGTGGATGCCATCCTCCTAAGTATCTTTGTTCTCTCAAGTGATTAATCAACCAAAGGCGAAAAACAATCTGGTTCAAATCGAAGCACATAATCTGATTGGAGTCACCTTGGACGAGAACAGGAGTGATCGTAGCTTTCTAATACTGACCGTTTCTCTGGATATTGGAAAATGATACATGTTCATACTCTCTTTCAATTCATCAGCTTCTTTCTGTTCCTCAGGACTGAGATACAATTCTTCACACGACACTGACCACCGAGTAAATGAGATATGACTCATGCCCTTGGATACATCAGAAGAGTTCGATGATTGATATTTTGTGAGAGACATAGGAACTTCTAGTAGTTTTAGGGAGTCTTGGTGTTTCAGACTACCCACAGACGTGATCATTCTCTCTGAGAGTCTTCTTTTCCGGGCATGAATAGCTCGTTTTCTCATTGTGATGCTCGACATTGATGAGCTTGCAACATTCTTCGAGAGACTGCTAGCTGAAGGATCAGACTCTCGAAGATTAGAGATTCTACTTCCCATCTTTCATGGGTTGTTTACTTTTCTCTTCAGGGGTTTTGAACGATTATGTAGCCTTTTTGTGCACCTTCGTGTCGGTTGTAGAACAATCAGTCTCACCGTACAGTTGGGACATTTCGCGTTTAGTCAAAGAAGTGGAAAATTCATCTCTTTTTAGTCATGAGAAGATTTCTATTCGACACCATTAGGAAGTTTGACCTGCCTATTGAACTGTAATCATCACACCGTTCCAAAAAAAAATTATCCGCCAATCAGGCAGAAAAACAAATGCACAACAAGCAAAGAAACGCGCGAAATCAACAAGTCGTAGAGTTTGTCGAAGAAGAAGAATTCGAACAAGACAATCATCACAATCAACAACAACCCAATTCCTTCATACTATCCAAACTCATCAAACGAAATATAAACATGACCAAATCCAACAAACACCATCACTATTCCACAACATCATCATCATCATCATCAGTCAACAACAACAACAACAACAACAAAAATTCTGAAATTGTACTCAACTCTAATAATATCACCCAACAACATGACGATCGAACATTGAATCATCACATTAAAAAATTTTCTCATCAGCGCAATGGTTTCAATAGTAACAGCAACAGCAACAGCAATAGTAATAATCGTCAAGAATGTTTAATCAAGTGGAGATTGATCATGGGTGTTTTTTGTCTTCTTTGTGTCCTGTCTTGTATCCAAATTGTACAACAAGAGGTCACTACGGATGGTATTTTAGATTTTTGTAGAAGACCATTTGGTCATCATCCAGCACCTACGAATACTGTTCATAAACTTGCAAATGATCACACGGATACGATGCGGTTCACACCAGAAAAACAAACAATTTCTACTACAGCGACAATACCTACTACGACTACAACTACTGCTGTGACAAATAAGTGTGATTCATCATTGAATTTGGATGCTTGTAGTAACACATTGGAAAAGAGTACTTCAGTTGTTGGTGCTAATGTTAATGTTGCTGCTGGTGCTGTAGAAGGTGAAGCATCAACAGTTGAGAAACCAGAAATGATTTTTTATCCGAGACCAAAGAGTCGAAAATTGTTGTTTTCGAGTGCAACGATATTTATCGTGTTGAGTTTTGCAATGATTGCAATCAAGCATGTGAAAACACCGAAACGCAGTGCATTTTTCCTCTTGTTGTTCACATTGTCCTGGTATCACATCTCATGGGGATTCATCATCTTTTTCAAGCAATATCTGAATGATCACAAGTGCAATATCCATCCGAATTCGATCAGTGGTCACTATCACTTTTTTGTTTTTACTCTGTTGACACTGCCATTCCTGTTCACGTTTTTGGAGCATGAATCTGCAGTTTTGTTGTCCGGGTCAACGCAAGAGGGTTTGAGTCCCGTGTCGCCGAATTCGGCGTCGAGAAGAGCAAAGCAAACGTCTCGTTCTGCCATATTTTATGTACTATATGGTGTATTGTTGATGGCAGCAGTGCTGTGCATGATTGAAACGTATAATGATGGATATCATTCACTGAGACAGATTCTGTATGGTAGTTTTCTGGCAGTAGCGAGTCACTTCTTGCTGATTAACGTGCTAACACACGTCTACTCACCAGACAAGAAGATTCACAGTGCACTGGTTCTGTGTTTGCTCTTTGTTGTAATGATCTACTGCAATAGCACCACAGGAACGGTGAACAAGGTTCTCTTGTACAATGTCGTGGGATTGGGGCTCACAGCAATCGCAGCACATCTCATATAAATTATTTTGTAAACTGAAATACAATTGCTCGAAAACCGAATAATTTATGTTGATAAATGGTCTTGGATCCAGGTCCAATACTTTTGTTGTTTCAGGTAAGCACTTCTTCGTAGATCGATCACTCGCTCTTGTTCTTCTGCCGATAACTTGGTGTTGTCCGCAGATGTCAGGTACGTTGTGAGATCATTGATTGTGCTTTCGTATTCTTGTCGTTTGAAGTTGACGACAGCTCTGTTGTAAAGTGCGTATCTCTTGTGATCCTCGCTTGGACTGTCCAACAACTTACTGAGGTCGCCAATCACGAGATTATAATATTCGTTTGGTTTCTTGTTTTCGTTGGGAAGGGTCACGTTCAACTGATCTCTCTTCTTGTACAGTTGAATTGCGAGTTGGGATCGCTGAAAGAGAGCACTATAGTTGCTAGCGTCAAGTGCTAACGCTTGTCTCAAGTGTTTCAGCGCAAGCTCCATGTACTTGCTGTAATCGAACTCTTGTTTGGTTATGATCATCTGCTTTCCAAGCTCCAAATAGAGCATAGCAACTCTAGTGTGTACTCGAGAGAGCAGAAACTTGGCACTAGTGATATTGTCCACTGACTCCAGGTTACTGACATCACTGGTCAAGAACAATTGTATGGGCGATTGGTAGGTGTTCATTAGCAAGCTAAGAACACGTGATAATCGAGTTTCTGGTATGGTATCATCAAGAGATACTGTCGGTTGTAGTTGTTCAATCAGTTGATTGTAATCTGCTATTGCATCTTCCCATTGACTCATTCGTTCATGGCACATTGATCGCAATAGTAAAACATCATGATGCTGCAATTCAACTGACGTATCAGTAGATGTTGATTGGGGAACAGCACCACTCGAGCTTCCCTGATAGCGCAGTAGAGCAACAGAAAAATCGAATATAGCCTTATCGTAGTCACCACGGTGGAACATGTGAAATAGTGCTCTGTGTACCCAGAATGTTGCGCCAGCTCTATCGTATTCAACAGACTTCGATATATCATCGAGAACAGAAACAGGTTCATCTAGCAGTCCTAGATTGCATTCTGCCCTTTTCATGTAAGCCTTTGCCAATTCTTTGCGTGCAGGTTTGTATGATCGATCCTTCTGAGTCAACTCTTGTGTGGCTTTCAACAAAGAATCAATGCATATAGAGATGTGAGGTATAGCTTTTGAGAATTGACCCAGGGCCATGAAACAATCTGCGAGCGCCGAGTGAGCTGTTAAATGAGGTGAGGCCTTGTCTCCATACACATCAATAAATTTGTGGTAATTAATAATTGCATCCTCGAAACGATGCACCATCAAGTAGAGTCTCGCCAAGTTATAAAAGTTTTGCATCGAGTACCGATCATCGTGTCCAATCTGTTTGTTCAGTTTGATACTCTCGTGCAAGTCTGATTCAATGATCGCGTACGCATCTTTTCCACTCATGACCTCGGATGAATGCAAAGATGGATTATCCAACAACAGAAATGCTCGATTGTTCAGTGCAGATGTATAAAGCTCAACTGCTGCATGATTCTGAAGCAACAGAGAATCCTGATTCATTTCGGTGCGGAATTGATCAATGCATTGACAATAGTCCTTCAACGACAGATTAGTACGGTTGCAATTAAAGTGCAACACTGCTCGACTGTACAATGCATCAATCAACAACAATTTTTCATTGTCATTCTCATTAGACATGGACAACTGTGACCATTTTTCAATATTGGACGAAGATTGAGCAATGCATTGATCAAACTTTTCCAATGCAAGATCCAATTCACCCTTCAGGACATAGCTCTTGGCCAACAGGAAATTAATCGCGGATTTCTTCATGCGCACAACAATAGACTCATCATCTGTGGCTTGCTCATCAATACGATCAGCACATTCTTCCAATAGTTTCTGTGCTAGATAGTACTGTGCGCCATTAATGAACTGTTGTGCATTGACCAAGGCTTGGTTCAACTCTCGCAGCGTAAGCTTTTCTTTTGGCACTCTTTCTGTAGATGGAGCAGCAGCATTCTCCGAATTCTTGGCCTTGGACGCTTCTTCTTGTTGCTTCGCAGCGGCTACTGATTGTCGGTAACGATCCGACAGTATGTCCACAAAAACATCAGATTCATCAAGGTCACTCGTGTCCAACTCTCCTCTCTTGAAGAGCTCTTGTTTCTTTCGTTGATCCAGTTGTTTCTGACGATCTTCTCTCAACTTCTTGGAGAAGTCAATCAATTGCACATACGATCTCTCTTGTGGTTGCACAAGCGCCATTCCCATACCAAAAGTCGATCTACTCAACAGTCGTTTTTGATGGTGACATCTATACTGATCCTTCATCCGGAACAACGTCCAACAACACTTCTTGTTCATCATCACCATCATTGAAATGATTTTCTATTTCGAAAAGCGGAGGGGAGATTAGCTTCAAACAAACATGTTGGATCTAAACACCCCAAATAAGCAGACACAAATATCAAAAAAAATAAACGACCTTCCTTTCAACTACCCACCTCCAACCTCAAATTATCCTAAACGTCGCGTTCCCATGCACAACACCAACGACGACAACAACAACAACAAGAGTCACCACCACACAATCATCACACACATCATGACTCATCCATTACAACAACCTGAACAACCACCACCAAACATTGACAATGTTGAACCAACCAAACTTTCTCTTAAAGAAAATGACGAAACAACAACAACAAAAACACGATACATCTTTCCTAATGCACCTCACAATCAACAACCACCCTCCATCCTTTCTCACTCTCGTTCTCCTCGTCTCCCTCCTCAGTTTTCTCCGACAATGACATTTGACAGCACGCCAGAAAGTCATATCATTCCTTTTGGGCCCATATTCTATCCGAGTGCAGAAGAGTTCAAGGATCCAATGAAATTTATCTCTAGTATTCGATCTATTGCAGAGCCATATGGAATTTGTAAAATTGTTGCACCACACGCTGACGTACGATTAACGAACCGACCTATTCAAAACAAGCAAAAACGCAAGAGTCGCAATGATGATGATGATGACGATTCTAGTAGTGATGATGATGAAAATGACGAAAATGACGAAAATGATGAACATGACAGTGATGACAATAGTGTGGTGATGCATGGAGGGTACTATCGAGTGGATGGATTGAGTGATTTGGGCATTCAAGAACAATCATTTCATTTCAAGACGAAAATTCAACAAATTGATCAATTATTGTACAGATATGGGAATAACACTATGAATGCAAATCATAACAGTATGATGGTAGTAGGTGCAACGCAACAACAAGATGAAAAGAGTGATTCTATGTATCATGTGAGTGATAGTACGAGCAGTAACAGTAGTAGTAACAGTAGTAACAGTAGTAGCTCAAGTGGTCGAAGAAGAAAACGATCCAGTTTGAACAATGATGATGCATCATCGTCATCACCGCAAAAACGAACCAAAATTTCCACACCAGACTCAAAGCACGAAACCGCAAAGAATGCGAGCCACATTTCTCCCAAACAAGTGATACAAGCAGGGAATCAAACAAAGGACACGGAAGACAATGAAATGGACAATGGTAGTAATTTTGGTTTTGATCGAAGCAAAGGCACAATTTCAATCAAGCAATTTCAAAAGATGGCTCACGCGTTTAAGCGACAATTCTTCTCTGACAGAGTCCAGCAGCTGCAGCAGCAGCAGCAAACAAGCAAGCAGCATAGCAGTGGTGCTTCCTTTTTTTATTGTGGATTGCGCAATCGTAAACGTGAATTACCCCGATTGCAGCTGAGAAAATTGGCGCGAAAAGCTGGAATACTGCGTGTTTCTTCTGTGACGTATTTTGATCATTGGAGAGATGTGAATGATCACGATGTGGAAGCAGAGTATTGGAAAATTGTGGAGCACAAGCGAGCTACAACGACATCCAATACAAGTGCTACAAAATCACATGTGGCTGTTCAGTATGGCAGTGATCTCATCAATATGCCCATTCAGAACAATTCATGCTTCCCTAGGCATTGTGTCTCTGATTGGGCACTGACAAAGCTTCCCATCGTAGATAACTCTGTTCTCAAGTATCTGTACATGAACGTTCCTGGCATTACTTCTCCCATGATCTATGTTGGTATGCTGTTCAGTTCCTTTTGTTGGCACGTTGAAGATCACTATCTCTATGCCATCAATTATTTGCACTATGGTGCAAAGAAGACTTGGTATTGCATACCGGGATCGGCAGCCCAAAAGTTTGAAAAATTCATGAGAGATCGATTCCCTGGTCTCTTTCAATTGAATCCGAGATTACTAGAGTGCTTGATCACGATGGTGAGTCCTAGCTTATTGAGAGAGCACGATATTCCAGTGTATCGTATGATTCATGAACCAGGAACATTTATTGTGACCTTTCCTAGGGCGTATCACGCTGGGTTCAACCACGGATTCAACCTGGCAGAGAGTACAAACTTTGCACCAGGTGATTGGTTGCCATGGGGTCACTTGTGCTATGAACGGTATTATTCGAGGAGCAGACCTAGCGCATTCTCGCAAGATCAAATGATTCTGACAATCTTGCAACAGGGAATGACCCATTTTAATACCAACACTCAACAAGTTGTCACTCAGGGATGTATCGATGCGTTGGAAAAGGAATTGGTGTTGCGTCAGAGCTTGTTACAGACGAAACAAGTTGCCAAGACGTTCGATATGCCCAATACGAAGAAAAATCCTCATTTGTCGCGTCGAGCAGCCATGAGAGACAATATGGTGTGTTGTCTCTGTCATCAAGATTGTTATATGAGTGCTGTGATTTGCTGTGCGTGCTTTGATCGGTCAAAGAGAGTGGCAGCAAAGAGTGACCATGCATTCGTGAGTCCTGTTACGAATTTTCGACGAGCCACGATGGCAGGCGAAGAAGAGGTCGAGGAAGATGGAAGCTCAGGAGTCAGTGCGCAACCGACCAACTTTTTGTGCTTGCGATGTGCCTTGGATCGGTCAGAGGAAGCTCAAACAGCTTCCATGTGCACTCACAAAAACCGAGACAAATTATGCCTACTAATTCGTTTTACAGAAGAACGGTTGCAGGAGTTGCTTGCACATGCACGTAATCCAAAGGAGCCACTGCCTACCAGCCCAGCGAATGGAAGAAGGAGAAGCGGAGGCAGAAGTAAAAAGTAGAATGTTGGTCCTCTCCAAAAAGATATTAATTTTATTTACTTTACAAAATTGGGAAAGATAGACATTCATGATTATGTGCTTGAGCGTCTTCGTCGTCTTCGAGCAACAGTTGAAGTTGGTTCATTACTTTCTGTATCCGAGGTGTGTTCTTCTCTGTCGCTAGCGTTTGAGGTTTCCTCCTCGCCTGAGCCTGCCATATCGGCTGCTACCTTCTTCTTAGTTGCTTTGGCTGTCCGTGGAATACTTTGTCGAGGTTGATAGTCTTCCTCGTCGTTATTTACCTTTTTCTTCTTCCTGCTTGAGGAATCAGGAGTAGCTTTTCTCTTTCTGGAAGCACTTGCTGGAGACTTCTTGCTGCCAGATGCTGGCGATTTGGATTTGGTGGCTGATTTCTTCGCCACTTCCTTCTTCTTGGTAGTTGAAACTTGAGGTGTTCCCACAGCCCTTGCTAACTTCTCGTGAAGTTTAAAGTCCTTTCCAAGATATAATGTACCCAAATGTTTCAATGCCACAGTGTTACCCATTGGAGTTTCATTAACTCGAGGCGTATCGAATCCTCTCATAGGGGTCACGTATGCAACAGGGTTGGCTGGGATCTCGCTTCTGAAAAATCCAGGAATAAAGTACTTGCCGGGATAAGCAATAGAAGTGTTCTTTCCTGCGGCACATCTAGGCAAAATAATCACAGCCAAGTCACAAACAATCAAATGGTTGTTGGAATCTGGTGCGGCAGCATCAATACGAGTCTTGATCTTTGTCAACAACCCGTGGAAGAATGACAAGTTATCAACACCCTTTGTCACAACATCAAAGTACGTGAACAGAACCTTCTGGAAAGCCAGAAAATCTGGTTCCATCGATTGGAAATTTGGATGATGAGCCAACAGATACACAAGATATGGAAGGGCATACTCTGGGAATATTTGGAAACTGCCTTCAGAGTCCAGAGTAGGTGGTTTTTCTGGATTGACACTTCGAATCTCTCTTCTCAACTGAGGGACAATGTCAGAGAAGTACTTCTTGACAAGGGCAGTATGTTCAGGCAATGGATCAATCATACCCAGCAAAAACATTGCTAAGTATCTCGTGTTCAACTTGGAGAGTCGCAATAAGCTGTAGAGCTTAGCGATCACACCACTTCTGACTTCAGGCACAGGGTCAAGAATTGAGTAACTCAATCTCAAAAAACGATCATTTGTGAGAGTCAAAACATGACCTCCGCAACTCGACAAGTCAATTAAGCTCTTCACACATCCCATACGGACCATTGCTGCATCATAACTTCCAAATCCATCATCGAATTTCTCCTCATATTGGTCTGCATCACTAGCCTCTGCAGTGGTCGTAGTTTGATCCTTCTTCTTGTTCTTCTTGCTTGTTTTGTCCTTTGTGCTCGTGTAGCCGAATGGTTTCTTTGGCAGATTATTGTTGTACGATAGGATGTTTCCATTATGTTCGAGCAAGTTCCACAAAACGTCAACCACACGCTTCTGGATAGCAGCATGACCAGTAGCCATAGTACTACTAGTGATCATACTTACCAAGTAAGAAGATAATGTTCGACATCCGAGAAGACGACATCTTGTTTGCAAGTTTAGTTCTTCCTTGGTGGACTCGTCCTCATCGCTTCTCACCTTGAGAATGAGCTCGTCAATGATGAATTGAACCACGGTACTCTCTTCAGTCGAGAATGTATCAGCTCCATGTGCAGCAATTTCACCCAAGGCCGAAAGAACCTTCTCAATTGAATCGTTATACTCCAGTTTGGTGATCAACTTCTCAAATAGCTTCGCGTACAAGAGATCAGGTGTAACATAGATCTTGGAAATGACTCTTGCAGCATACTTGGCCTGCTTGACATTTCCATTCTCTGCCAACTCCAACAATCTAGATTCCATGCTGGAGGCAATTTCAAAGTGTGACTCCTCGAGACCCTTACCAACAGCAAGCAAAATCTTCAACGTGGCTGTCACAACTTCGTCATCATCAGTTTCATTTAACAACTTGGCCAATTGTGAAAATGAGTTGCAGAATAAATAAGGCAAACTGTCTGCACAACACAATAAAGCTTTCAAGATGTCATCTTCCTTCTTCTCAATATATGCACTGATGATTTGTTCTACTTGTTTTCTTGATATGATGGATGGCGAAGCCTTCTGAATAATGGCACTCAGGTAATCGTTGGCATCCTTGAGCTTTGGGAAATAATTCTTTTCAATAATCTTGGTCTTCAATTTGTGGATGGATGCTTGTGTCATCTCAGGTTCGATAATCTTCTTTAGATACAATAGCAAATCCTTCTTTTGACGAATGGCGTCCCATATTTTGACCGAGCTCTGCTCATCGCGATCCGGAATGCATTGAGCCAAGGTAAGAATTGTTGTTTCGACTTGTTTCTTCTTGTCCTCGAGATCAACTTCATCTTGGTCTTCATCGTTCGATGTGCACAAGGTAATAAACTTCTTGAGCAAGATGCGATATCTGTTCTTGGTGTTGAACACAAATTGCTTCACCAAATCTAATGAGAATGTGTCCAATTGTTCAACCATTACGATAAAGCTGTTGGTTCTCTGTTGATCTTCCTCATCTTCCAAATCGTCCTGAGCGAGCATGTGCTTATCAAGCAGAGTCTCCAACAGTGCATGGTTTGGAACGGTGCATGAGGAGTGAACAACACAATTGGCAATCCATTCAATCTTCTCTCCCTGTCCGTTGTTATCACGCCACACTTCGGCAATCATCTTCATAACGTGAATACGCAGCGCAATCTTCTTGTCTCTTGCTCTCTCTGCAAGCACATTGACAGTGTCCATTGTCAACAAATCAGAATTCTGTTTCAATACAGTCACAATGACCTCACAGACATTTCTTCTCACCTTCTCATCAGCATCACGCGCTCTCTCAACCAATCTGTCGTTCAACAATTGCATAATCCATTCTTCTCTGTTACCATGATTCAGCAACATTGTCTGCATGAACTTTGCCATATAGATTCTGATTCTAGGCTCAACATCTCTGCTTCGATCCACCAATGTTTTAAACAACTCCTGATATTCCTCTACAAGTGTGCTCTCTGGTCTGTTGAACATGGTACCCAACAAGAGAACGACATCCGATCTCGTATTCAAATTCTCAGACTTCAAATTGTTGATGAGAATGGGAATGGTTTCCAACAAGAGTCTCGATGTGATCATTGCCAGTGCAATAATGGATTTGAACAGCGAGGCTCTCTCCTTGGAAGAAGTAGCACTGTTGCGACCGCTCTCAGTATCCTGATCCAAATGCTTCTCCAACTCATAATTCAATTGTTCACACAGTGGATGAGCAATGTACTCAGCTGTTCTGTTAAAAACAGTCTTTGAGATTTGAGCGGCGATGGGTTGACCCTTGGCGACCAACGCCTTCAACAAATGCTTCAGAATCGAAGTGGAAATGACTGGTGAGTTCTCAATCAGTGTAACCATAATCTCCTCCATGTAAACCACAGCCTGTTGAATAAAACTAGTCTTGTTTCTGTGTGAAAAAAATTAAAATGATGTTCGGTTAACAAAGGACATCTCCTGACAACAAATACAAATCTTCTCAAACATAAAAAGTGAAATCACATACTGTACAATGGAAAAGAACACTGCAAACACTTCATCTATAATGTTTTCACCATTCATCTCCTCGTTCGTCAACAAAACAAACGCCTTTGATACACTCAATCTCTCCAACAAGTAAAATCGAGTAAAGCTAAACGCATCGTCCTCACTGCCCAACTTTCGCAAACTTCTCAAAATGTGAAGAAACATTTGTCTCATATCATTCGCACTCTCGTACAACCAAGTTTCCAATGGAATGGTCACACGGATCAAATCTGCAAAAATACATGACAAGTAAATCATTGCTTCTTCACTCTTGTTGTGCAACAATTTCTTGTGCATGAGAATTTCGAGGAAAGCAGGTTCCCAGTGAACTGTACTGTTCACGTCCTCTAATTGCTCATAGTGCTTGAGTGCCAAATGTACTTTCTTCACACAAAAAAACAAAAATCATTGAGCTTTTTTGTGCCATTCAAACAAAACAATACAAAAAAAAAGTAAGAATACAAAAAAAAATCTCTCTGAAAATACCTTTAGACGATTGACGAGCTCAAACGGAGAAACTTTAGCATCGAGGTAATCAGGATTGAACAACTCATCATAATCAAACTCTTGTTGCGTCAATGAATCTTGTTGTTGAGATTGTTGAGTGTTGAATGATTGAAGAGATGAGGCCAATCGTTGTTCAGAGCTTGTTTTCTTAGTTGTTGCTGTTGTTGTTGTTTTGCTTTTTTTCTTGTCAGTTTGTTTGGTGCGTTTAGTTTTGACACGTAGTGCTTCCTCATCACTCTCATTTTCACTGCCTTCTGCGTCAGAGGAAACTGGAGAACGAGTTGTCGTAGTGGTTGTAATCGTTTCTTCTTCCTCTTCTTCTTCTTGTTGTTTTCTCGTGCGTTTTCGAGTGATTTTTGTTGGTGTAGATTTTTTGCTTGGTGCTGTTTTTCTTTTTCTGGTCGAGGTCATGTTGTTATGGAGTCGACTTTGTTATCTTCTGCTGTTTGTTGCTGTTGTTCTTCGTTTTTGTTGTATGGTGCTGACCTTTTTTTTTAACGATTTTTTCGTTCGAGAAATGACTGGAAACCTCAACAATCGAATTTTGGCGGGAAACCCAAACCCTCTGTGAGAAGAAAACTGTTCGACAACTATAAGTGTCGATCAAACCTATTGGAGTATACTTGTCATTTCATCGTTCACATCCATATGGAGGATATGATCATATAGATTCGAAGTAGAATGAGCGAAATTCCAATTTTAGTGTCTGGGGTGAGTCAACCTGAGAAGTGACTAAAGTCTGCCCAATGAAAAAAAATAAAGAGATCCGGGATAAATAGAGTGACCTGGATGACAGACAAAGAATTTCATCTGAAGAAAAGAAAATAACAACACAGTCCATGCGCACTTCATTCTCAAACACATCAGTGTTGCTACCACTGGTCGCTACCATTGTATCAACACTCATACTATGTGTCATTCTCCAAGCAGATAAGGTTACGGCTGTAGCTCGTGGTGCACAATTGAAACTACTCGTATTCTCTAAAACAAATGCCTTCAGACATATTACTGCCATTGAGGCAGGAAAAGCCATGTTCCAAAAATTTGAAACAGATTACAACTACAAGGTGACTCTATCTGAGGACACGGAAGCCGAGTTCGGAGACAATATTACACCAACCATCTTGGCCAACAAGTATGATGTTATCGTATTGCTGCACAACACTGGTCCAGATTTGTGGTGGACAGACAAGCAAAAGGCCAATTTCATGTCGTTTGTCGAAGCCAACACTAAGGGAATAGTTGGCATCCATGCTGCTTCAGATGGCAGCAATTGGAATTGGTACATTAATAGTCTCATTGGTGCGAGCTTTACGAAGCATCCTCCTCCATCTGATGCCGTCATGACTATTGAAAAGCCAAATCATTTCATTATGAACGGAATGTACCAGTTGCTAGGCAATGTTACAACATGGAAGAGATATGATGAATGGTATGAGTTCAATCGTAATGTGAGAACTCAAGCACCAGAGCTCGTCGATGTGGAAATATTGGCCACAGTGGACGAGAGTACATATGTTGGTGGCGGCATGGGACCTGATCATGTTTTGATTTGGGTACATGATATGAAGAATCATCCAGCCAATCAATTGCCTACCAGAGTGTTCTACACTGCTTTGGGACATCCTGATTCGAGTTACACCGATCCAATCTACATTTCTCATATTGTTCGAGGAGTAGAGTGGGTAGCTCGAAGAGATCCAGATTCTCCAGCAACGCCCTCTCCTTCTCCTCTTCCTTCGCCATCTACATCCACTTCACCAAAACCAAGTACCAGCACCAGCAATGGTACTCATCCATCCACTTCGACTTCCACACCAGAACACTCCCATAGTGTGCCAACAGTCAGTCCCAGTTCATCAACAGACACTTCGAATCCAACACCAAGAGAGTCTACGATTCCAAAGACAAGCAAAACTGCGAGCAGTGGAGCTCCTGACATGTACAGATCAGTGAAAATAGTGGGTGCGTTGTTCGCGCTCGCGATTAGTCTTGCCCTTTTCGTGTAAGGTGTGCAACAGTTTTGTCGAAACAAACAATAGTTTACTATGGGAATAAAAAGTAATAGAAATAATAATGGAACAGCAGAGTCAGCGCGAACATTCGTGGCATCATTTGTTGTCCATCCATCGTCCTATCATCACTCGCAAACAAGTAATTACTTCTTAATTTCCTTCTTTTGTTTCCTGAGGTTTGCCTTCTTTTGGATAATGTTTCGTACTTCGAACACTTCAGAAATAGCCTTCTTGAAGCATGTAAAGTTGTAGTTGATGAGACCAATCTTATCAAAGTTGTCCTTGTTAATTAGGCATACGAGTGCCAGATACTTGTTCACCTCTCGCAGATACAACACTAAATTATTGTTCAATTTGATGACGGAGCTGCTTTCTTCATCATATGCAAAGCTATCATTCATATCTTTCATTCCATAAATGCAAGAAACATCAATCACAACATCAATCATATCACTACACAATTCATAGGTTGTATTATCAACAGGTGAACTGTCCGTGGCAATATAAATCTTACTCACGACATCGAACAAGAATGCCTTGTCCAATCTAGAGTTCGACACCAACATGTCCAACAAATTTTCCAACGTTGACAATTGAGGTATCAATTTTTGAATCACCTTACTGAACGCTTCAAATATCGAATGATCATAAATACTGGTCAATTGGTATCGGATCTGAATGTTAGCAGGTGAATAGCCTTGTTCGTGCTCCATACTATCACTCAACTCTTCGTTCAACCTCTGTTGAATATCGTTTTGAATTTGAATCTTGTGATCATCGGATATGCCATCCATCTTGTGAATAAACACTTCGAAAATAATTTTTGGATTGACCTTGTGTGCTTGATACACTGTTTGATGCAACTTTGTAATGGCATCACTATAAGAATCTTGCGCATCAATCACAAACACCAATGCACCACAACCTCCAAAAATCAAGTCCGATTCAAACGTAGTGTCAAAAAAGTCAATTTGACCTGGGAAATCCCAGATTTGAAATTGAACAAAACTATTGTTTGATACATCTGTTCGAAATGAGTGAGTGAGTATCATGATTCACAACAATAAAAAAAAATGAAATACACCTAAGAGCATACCATTCTTGACAATCTTGTTCGTACTCTCCAAGAACAGTGTCTCATGAGGTGACATCTTCTGGAACACCACTTTCTGGATACTCGACTTTCCACTACGTCTCAATCCCATCAACAAAATTCTTGGTTTATCATCAGCTTCAGATGATGATGATGAACCAGTAGCACCACTCGTTGGATTGAGAGAGCTCTTTAGACCACCAACAATTGTCTTTGATTTTTCACCCGTATTATTATTGTTCATCATCATTGGAGAGTTATTATTGTGATTATTCATATTATTATTATTATTGTGTGCCTTATTCATATGATGACTCATCATTGGCGGAGTAAATGGAGAGGAAGAAGCGCCGACTCCGACACTGCCGACAATGGCACTACCGTCACTGCCATGAGAGGCATTTCCTCTGTGCATTCTCATTCCACCCTTTCTCATGGAATTACTGGGGTGGTGATGATGATGGTGATGTGGTATGCTCTCACCGTACTCTACATCGTATTCGTCATCGTATCCATAGTCGTTTGGAAAGCTCTGATCAAAATCTTCACCATAATCATCGTCTCCATGGAAATTGTATGCCATATCGTCGTCGTTTGGTGTTCCGAGCATATCATCGTAGGACGCCATTGTTTGTGTTTCGGTTTGTGCTTCTTGTTGTTTTTTTTGTAGCGGTGTTTTTTTCAGCCCGACCGAATTCTATTTCCACGATTCAATTTTTTCGGAGCTTCAAGTTGATTTCCCCGGTTCAATAACTTTTTCTTGTTATTGAGGTCAAGTTCTTGCCGCCCAAATGGATACAGGAACTATTGTCGCGACAAAAGAAGAAAAAACCATCTCACACACAACATCAATAAAACCATTATTTTGTGATCACTTTGTAAATACCTGCGTAAAACAAAAAAAAACAAACACACGCCACGATCACATAAACAACAACAACAAACAGCGATCAACAACAACAAACGACACAAAATAACAACAAACAACAACTATATAAATCATGTTTAATACTGGCTTTGGTAACACGACACAGCCAAATTTATTCGGAGGTGGTGGAGGTACCACTGGAGGTGGTTTTGGCACCGGAGGAGGAGGAGGTGCATTTGGTGGAGGTGGAAACACATTTGGTACCACGAATCAACCCACAAACACTGGTCTAGGTGGATTTGGTGGCGTTGGTGGAGCAGGTGGTGGATTTGGTGGAGGTGCAAATACTGGTACACCTAATCCGTTTGGAGGTGGAGCTACAGGTGTTGGTGGCGGAGGTGCATTTGGTGGTGTAGGTGGTGGTGGAGGTGCTTTCGGTACTGGTGGTGGTGGATTAGGTGGAGCAACTGGTGGTGGTGGATTATTTGGCTCGACCAACACTGGAGGTACAGGTACAGGTGGATTTGGTACAACTTCTACCTTTGGCGCATCGAACACTCCATTTGGAGGAGGTGGTGGCACCACTGGAGGAGGAGCATTATTTGGAACTACTGGTGCTGGAACAGGAGGTTTCGGAACAGGCACAGGTGTAGGTGGAGGAGGTGCATTCGGTGGTGGTGGTGCATTTGGAACCACTGGCGGAACTACTGGATTTGGAGGACAAACCACAACTGGAGGAACAGACTTGTTTGGTACTGGCGGAACCACTGGAGGATTCGGTGGTGGTGGCGGTACAACAGGAGGCTTCGGCGGTGTAACAGGCGGTACAACCTTTGGTGGTTTGGGTGGAGGTACTACAACTGGCACAGGTGGCCTCGGAGGAAACATGTTTGGTGGTGTTGGTGGCACTACTGGAGCTGGAAACACATTTGGTGCACAACCAACCAATCAACCATTTGGTTCGTTTGGTATGGGAGGTACTACTGGTGGCGCTACTACAGGACTCGGTGGAACTAACCAATTTGGTGCTACCACGGGAGGAACAACAGGTGGTTTTGGTGGATTTGGTGGTACGACAGGCGGAACAAACACATTTGGTGGCGGCATGGGTGGTACATCTACCATGGGTACCAACACATTCGGAGGAGGTCTCAGTGGTGCAAACACATTTGGCCAGCCAACAACAGGAACAACAACATTTGGCGCTGGTACGACAGGAACTGGTCTCGGAGGATTCGGAACAGGCACAACCACTGGTACGACAGGTGGTGGCTTGAATTTTGGCGGTTTCGGTGGAGCTGGTGCAGGCGGTGCAATAATGGGCTCCTCTGGCCCAGTCACACCAGCCTCATTCCCCAAATTTGTACCTACACAAGAAATGATTGATGTGCCTGATCCAGTCACAAAAACAAAGAGAAAGCTTCAACATGTGACATATAACATTTGCCGAATGCCAGAATATCAAAACTATTCTCAAGAAGAAATCAGATACGAGTACATGAAGGCACTCAAGGGATTGCCCACAACAATTACATTTAACACTGCAAATCCTTCGGCAGCAAACACAGGATTCGGCGGAATGGGCGGTATGGGAACGACTGGCATGGGTGGTATGGGTAGTACTGGAGCTGGTGGCACAACCACTGGCTTTGGCGGCGGCCAAATGGGAACTGGTGGTGGATTTACCTTTGGCGGTTCTAGCACGACAAACCCTGGAATGGGAACTACTGGAGCTCCGACTGGAGGCTTTGGTACAACCAATACCGGTTTTTCACTTGGTGGAGCAGGCACAGGTGGAACAGACACCACATTTGGTGGAGGTATGGGTGGCACAACGTTCGGAGGTGGTGGTATGGGTGGCACAACTGGTGGCTTTGGAGGCGCCAATACATTTGGTGGTGGTGCAACTGGAGGAACAACTGGTACTGGATTTTCCTTTGGTAACACACTTGGTGGTGGGACAACAGGTGGAACAACAGGCGGTTTCGGAGGTGTAGGCGCATCGACAACGAATGCACCAAACTTTGGTACAACTGGAGGAGGTGGATTTAACTTTGGTGGTGGAACAGGAGGAGGTTTTACTGGCGCTACAGGCACAACCGGAGGAACAGCGGCCAATGCTCCTTTTGCATTTGGAGGATCAGGCGGTGCAACTACTGCTCCCACCACCGGAGCAGGCGGATTTAACTTTGGTACAGGTGCGGCAGCCACTGCTCCAACAAACACTGGCTTTGGTGGAACTGGTACCGGCTTTGGTACGACTGGTGGAGCAACTGGTGGTGCTGGTGGCTTCTCATTCGGACCACAAACTACTACATTCGGTACTACCCAGCCTGGAACAACAACACAGCCACAGGGAGGTATGGGTGGACTAGGTGGATTTAATTTCCAGTCAACCACACCACTTGGTGGCACTGGTTCATTCTCTTCGTTAGCTCCTGCAGGAGGAGGCTTCTTGTCGGGTGCTCCAACAACACAACCTCAAGTTGATCTTGCATCTATCAGCAACAACCCATATGGTTCATTGAGTTCAGCCTTGGAAGAAAAATTGAGAGAATCAGAGAAGACTGAGCAGGCATTACCTACAGAAGGAGCCACTGAAAATATCGTCGGTGCAAGACAAAAGATCATTGCTCATCGACCACTCTCTCGCATCATACCAGCAAGAAGTGCTCCAATTAGTCAGCGATTGGCTCTATTTGATCTGAAGCCAAACACAAGCGCAGAGTCGTTGCTCCTTTCAACAAATATTAAGGAATTGAAGATTGAACCGGATGAGACATACACTCGCGTTGAAAGGAGAAGAGTAGAGGAGAAGGCACCAACTACAAAGACGAAGAGTGATGAGAGTTCATATGCTCCTCCTACTGCTACTCCTGTGAAGTCTACTACTGTGAAGAAGAACATTCATGCGCCACATTTGACTCGTGATGGTTATTACACAGTACCTTCCATTGAAGAGATGCAAGGCATGACAGATGAGGAATTGAAGCACATCAGAGATTTTATAATTGGTCGCAAAGGCTACGGTAAGGTTCAATTCTTTGGTGAAACAGATGTCACCGATCTGAACTTGGACAAGATCTGTGAGTTTGGCAAGGGTATCGTTCGAGTGTATCCTGAATCGTATCACCTGGAAAAAATCCCACCTGTCGGCAAGGGATTGAACAAGCGGGCACTAGTTACGTTGAATCACATCTACAGCAAGGGTGGTGAAGATGCAACCTTTGAAAGAAAGTTGAAACGGATGTGTCAAAAGACTGGAACAACATTCCTTTCCTACGATAACGGTGATTGGAGCTTTGTTGTTTCTTCATTTAGACCTGAAATCAAATAATTGCAAACATACAATAATAGAATAAACTCAACCAATTGAAGTGTTCAAGTCCTGTTCTCAAAACCTCGCACAGTGATCAATCACAATCGCCAATTGTGGAAGTTGGCCGAATCAAAGACTTAGTAAACGTTATTACTTCAATACAAAAGCAACAACAAACGCAACCCCGATTAAAAAAAAACAACACACAACACACAATCAACCAACAAACATGCAAGAACAACAACCATCAACCACCACCACTACCACCACCACTTCCTCAACAACAACAACAGCAACCAAAAGCTTTACTCAACAAATCAATCAGTGTAGTTTTGATCAATGGTATCCTCTATTCTACAACAACCATGCACAACACGGTCATCTCAAACGATCTCGTCTCACTTTTCCAAGCACCATCATCTCACTGTCTGCTGACCATGATGATACTCTGACTACTACTACTACTACTACTACTACTAGTAATGATGATGATGAAGAAACAAAAAGTGTTCCATCATCATCATCATCATCATTTATTGATTATTTGAAACGAGATGGTATCCAATTACCATCATCCATCACTGCTACAACTGCCTCTTCAAAAAAAATGAATGATGAAAATGATAAAGAAGAAGAAGAAAATGATGATGATGATGATGTTTTTAGTGAGAATAGTGATACGGCCGAGATGGATCATCAATTTCAATTATTCAAGCAACAATATGCCTCACAAAATGATGACTCGTCCAGTGACTCTGAAGAAGCAGAAACAGAAGAAAATCTCGAAAAAAATCAAGTAGGAGAATTTTTGGAGATTCAAAATGCGATTCGTGAGTGCATTGAAAAGTATGATGGAGCCGTGTTTCCAAAAATGAATTGGAGTTGTCCACGTGATGCACAATGGATTTTGGCGGAGAGTAAATTTTTGAAATGTACGTCTGTGGAAGATGTGTTTCTCGTGTTGAAGAGCTCTCAGTTCATTGTTCATGATTTGGAGAAGGCATATGTGAATGAATCATCATTGATGGAAGAAGAAGAAACAACGAAAAGAGAAGACGAAGAAAAAGAGTTGAAACATAAGGATGAAAGAACAAAGTTTGTGCTCGTGTGTCGACGATGGTATGATCTGGATCCATCCATGGAGTTTAGATGCTTTGTTAAGAATGGTCAACTGGTGGCCATCTCTCAAAGAAATGTGTTACAATACTTTGATTTTTTGAAGAAGGAGAGATATTCGTTGTTGGAGCCATTGTTGATTGATTTTTATGAAACGTATGTGAAGAATGTGTTCCCATTGACAAACTATACGTTTGATGTGTACATTCAACGTAATCGCTCCAATGTGGCCAAGAGTCTCGTTTATATTGTTGATTTCAATGTGTATGGTGAACCGACTGATCCACTGTTGTTGGAATCATGGGACAATGAAGTATTGAATATTGAGTCCAACTTGCCAAGCAGCAGTGTTGTTTTCCGGTTAGTGGAAACAAGAGAAGGAACGATAAAGCCATCCTTTACGACATATGGTGGTGTTCCAAGTGATATGTACGATCCTAGCATTAGAGAAGGAATCGAGAAGGAGACATCTCATACCATGGACGAATTCTTTACCAGTGGCCGCCAATAATCTACGATCGTCCAATTTGAAATACACTTCAATCTTCAACACAATTCCACTCTTGTTGAAGTCTCACCAAAAAAAAGTTCAGCAATCGACTTGAACACACCAAGATAAAAAAAAGCCCGCGCAATCTCTGAAAAAAAAACAAAATTACAACGCCGATCAAGAACAACAACAACAATAATAACAACAACAATAATAACAATAACAACAAAACACACACATGAGCTCAAAAAAAGAACCATTGAGGCCAACCAACTTCCAAGTGCCCAACACCCCCAAATCCATCTCCCACCTCGCCTGGGGTACACAATCCGATCTCTTGGCTTGCACATCATGGAATGGTGATGTCTGCGTATACAATGTCCAATTCCAAGGTCAACCACACATGCCAGTCAACATACAACCCGTTTCTCACTACACTCACGCATCTGCACCTGCACTCTCCTGCTGCATCAATGCTCAAAATCAAGTTTGGAGCAGCGGAGCAGATGGTGAAATTAGAATGTTTCAACCTGGTGGAACGAGTGGAAATGAATCAAGATTGATTGGTAAGCATGCACTCGGAGTCAAGTGTCTATTGTTTAGTGATGAGATGAATGTGGCCATTAGTGGTGGATGGGACAAACAGATCAAGTACTGGGATGTGAGACAACAGAATCCAAATGTCATGACTGTGGATTTACCGGAAAAGGTCTACAGTATGGCACACTCATCGAATTTGATGGCCGTGGGATTGGCGGATAGAAAAGTGGCATTTTTTGACTTGTCAAAGCCTCAGACACCAATGGAAGTGGTTGAAACGACACTAAAGTATCAATTCAGGTGCATGTCCATGTTTTTGAAGGGAAGTAATTGTGTGGCAGTGGGCAGTATTGAAGGACGTGCCGCCATTCAATATCTACAGGATCATCAAGAAAAGAAGCGAAGTTTTGCGTTCAAGTGTCATAGACAAGGTGCCAATGCGACTGATATTTATGGTGTGAACGCCATATCGGTTCACCCAGTGTACAACACGTTCTCTACTGCTGGTGGCGATGGTTGCTTCACCTATTGGGACAAGGATGCCAAACAAAAGTTACAACAATTCCATCGAGCTCATCCTGCTCTGCCAATTGTGAGCACTGGCTTCAACAAGGACGGAAGAATGTTTGCCTATGCTTGTGCATATGATTGGAGCCAGGGAGCAGAGACAGCAACAGACGATGCTTGCATGTTCTTGCATTTCCCTGGTGATGAGATTAAGCCCTTCCAAAAATAAACTAGGTAACAATATACACCACACATCACCCATTGTAGATAGATATCCTACTCGAAAGAAAGAAGCCATGTTTCCGATTTCAATGACAGAATCCATCTGAAAGTATTATGCCGATGAAAATGATGATATTTCTGTTTCTTTTGATGCAACTGGAGTGCCGATTGGGTTCAAAGCGGTTCTTTCGGCCATGTTTCAAATCTTTTATCATTCCACTAATGACTAGAACGATCATATCACTGATAACCATTGATGATCTGAGATTGTAAGTCCGAGACCAGCAACTCTCCCACATTTGTTCGGAACTTTGAGGTTCTTACAAAAACCACCAAAAAACACCTTGACAAAAAAACCAAATCAGACCTGATCCATTATGCCAAAACAACACAAATTTTATGCTGTGCGTCGAGGTCACAAACCAGGTATTTACAATTCGTGGGACGAATGCTCCAAGAACGTGACTCAATTCAAGGGAGCATCCTATAAAGCATTCCCCACACTTGAAGAAGCTCAGCGGTTCATGGACACTGGTGAAGTCACTCCAAGCTCTTCTACTGCTTCGTCGTCGTCATCAAAGGAGTCTATTCCTCATGACAATAAAAAACGGGCAGGTCCCACAAAGCCTTATGAGAGATCGGCGCCTCCGCAGCAATCTTACAAGGAAAAAGCTGGAATTGATGATTCAAAGTATCCCATGGTTAGCTCTCGTGATATAGTAACAGAGTTTACTCCCTATAATCATGACTGTACCTTGAAAAGCAATTTGAAGCTTGCACAGAGGAGAGCAAAACTGGAAGAGCATCAAAGCAGTGATGCACTCTCAAAGTTCAAGTACACGATTGTTTATACGGATGGTAGTTGTTTAGGCAATGGAAAAAAGAATGGACAAGTTATTGTTGGAGGTTATGGAGCCTTCTTTGGTCCTAATGATGCTCGAAACATTAGTGAACCATTCATGGATGACAATCCAACGAATCAGAGAGCTGAGATTAAAGCAGCTCTCGCCACGTTGCAGCACAGTGTTTCCAACGAGGAAAATGTGCGAATTTTTACGGATTCGCAATATTTGATCAACAGTGTGTGTGATTGGAGGTGGAATTGGGAGGTCAATTCATGGACTTCGAGCTCTGGTTTCGATGTAGCCAATATGGATCTTTTGATGCCACTGTTCAATCTCGTAGACTCTAGAAGTGGCGGTGTTCGGTGGGAGTACGTCCCAGGTCACAAGGGCATACCTGGAAACGAAGAAGCGGATCGATTGGCTGTCAAAGGATCCAAAGCTTCTGCTCAACAGCAGCTCAACAACAATCAGAATACAAAATAAATCATAAATCGTGCATTTCTTCCAGCATTTTCTCGCACTTTTTGCATTTCTCCGGACTAGCGCCAAAAACTTCACACAAAAACTTCAAACACAAACATCAAACAGAGAAAAAATGACGACCAACAATCAACAACAAGAACAAACACCACCACAATATGAACACATTCAAAAAATAATTACACCATTCGAATTGTACAACACTCTTCTCAACATTAACCCAAGTGACTCTCACCACAAAATCCTACTGATTGACATGCAAAATCTAAGTGATTTCAAAAAAAATGGTCAAATTGATTCTTCGATGCACTTGCCATTGAATCAACTGTATGAACACTATCCAGACATGTTCCACCAAATGCATCACCACGATGCGACTAGTCTCACTCTGACAAGGAAATTTTTGGATCGAATCAAAATGTGGCCAATGTTCACCTGTGTTCTCTACACATTTCCGGAGAGTGATGAAAATTTTGATGATGAAGATGATGAAAAAAATGTAAACGTGTTGGATCAACAGGCTCAACTCTTGAAACAATTTTTGCAAAAACAGTATCCTGAATTTGCAACAATGGCACCGTATTTGAATGTTTGGGCATTGAAAAATGTGAAGCAATTTAAAGCAAAGTATGGTCAATTGATGTGGACACCGTTGAATCAACAGAGACGATTGATGCAGAATGCGATTGAATCCATTTGTAATACTCAATATGCGAATGAAGTGATTGAGAATGAGTTGTTTTTGGGTTCGGTGACTCATGCGTTGGATGAGACCATGTGTAAAGTGTTGAATGTGGGAGCTGTAGTGAGTGTGAGACGATCAGAGGAAGCAGCGTTGAGTGAAGAAGAGATTGAATTGCGAAAGAGTTTGTGTGAACAGTGGTTGGAAGTCGTTGTGAATGAGGAGGAAGAAGTGGTGGATCAGTTTGAGTCTGTCGTTTCCTTTATTGATGATTATTTGAAGAGTAGCGGCAGTCAGAGTGAGGGTAAGGCTGTGTTGGTGCACGATACGTTTGGAGTGACACATTCTGCTGTTTTCGTTGTTGCTTACTTGATCAAGGTGAAGAAGATGAACTTGATTGATGCGATTAATTTGGTGAAGATGAAGAGAATTATTTCTCGAGTACCAATGGAGTTTATGGAGCAGCTGGCAATGTATGAAATTGATACTCTGCAGTAAACAAACCCAGATGGCTTTGGCAAAATATTTATGTGTATTATTATTGGTGAGTGGAGTGAGTGGATGGTGCAATGAAACATAATTAACCAGTGCCTTCTTCGGTCATTAGTTTTTGGAAGTGAGCACGATTCTCTGCAATCTTGTCCAGGATGAACGAATAGTTGTTGTTAAATGAAACGAGACATTCAAACAAAGGATTACAAATATAATCAATGAAACCAACTTGACTCTTACTAAGATTAGGCTTCGTTCGGTCCATGAATGGAGAGACTGGCAAACCCAATTCCTTTTCTTTGTCACCTTGTTGGAAGAACTCGTCAGTGACACGCAGAGCCCATTGATTGTACACTGGTAGGGCCTTTGTAGGATTGCTGACATCTGCGCATTTGATCAGCAGCCGCATAAGAGTCAATTTGTCGTCTCGTTTGTTGGCGTCAAAGTTGTTCAGGATTGTTGCTCTTACTTGGCCTAGAATAATGAAATGGTGCCCCATATCTGTTCCGAGGACCATGTGGATGAGGGAATCTCGAATCGTCTTTAGCTCATTCTCTCCTAATGTTTCTAAAAAGTTGCACTTGTCCTCCCGTATTAGTCGAAAGAAATTCGTACAGTGATAGTTTTCAAGCACTGACTGGTCATTGTACAGCAGTGCACGATCTGACATTGTCTTAATTTCAAAGCCGTTGTTCATTCCGGGATGATTAAAATCGTGCATGATCGCTGTTATCAAGAAGGAAAGAACATCTAGTGAATCGAATATTCCTTCTTGAGCCAGATTCGTCACCAGATAGTTTAGTGTTTGCAAAACATCGGCAGCGTGAATCTTATTGTGATATGGGTTGCTTAGGTAACCCTTTTCTGTTCGATCTAGGAACTCTCTGAATTTGTTGACTGGAATCTTAAACTTGCTAAATAAGTCATGCATCTCGAACAATCGAAGTGCCATGTAATACAATGGTCTTCCGTTAGAAATTTGTTCTAACTTGAACACGTCAAAGTCATACTCGTTCACTCCTTCCAATGCATTCATAATATTTTGAGGAATGTCCAACTCGGGTTGCTGATACACGTGGTCTCCATGCTCACTCTTCAATATCTTGGTGAAGTAAATAGCCTTGGAGTACGCTTTAATCGCACTCCATCTTCCCTTCTTATGATTCTGGAGAAGCTCGGATTCTATCCAACTCTTAATTTCTGTGTCTCGCTCCTTGTTCACCATCTCGACAACATTAACATCATACAGGCTCTCATCTGCTATCACTTTCATAATGTACTTCAATTTCTTCGCCTCTTCTTGGCTCTTCGTGGAAGAATTCCATTTCTGTAGAATGTCCAGCACCCTCTGAACAGGTACATCGAACATGTCCTCTCCAGTCTTTTCTCTATTGATCATAGTTTTCCGTTTCTTACTTTTCTCTTTGTACTTTTGAACCTGACCTGATAATTTCTCAATCTCTTCATCTTTCTTTTCTATCATCTCTTGCAAGTCAGCAACAGATGGAGAGTCTCGAAGTACTGGCTTCTCTTTCGGCGTGATAAGATTGCTCTGGGAACAACCACTCTCAAGGTCATACTCGTTCTGAGAGAAGATTCCATCGCCTTGTACATGAGCATGATACTTTGATACTGTCATCAAAATGTCCCGCAAAGCGTATCGTATAGAAGGACCGTTTCTCATGCGAACAAACGGAATATTGAGCACCAATATATTAGGATTGTTTTGGTTATCATTGGGATTCTCGATATTCAATTTTAGTGTCGCTTCGAACGCCTCCTTTTCTATAATGTGGGGAGTAAAGATGACAGAGAAGTTTGATTTGAAAAAGGAGCTCTGAATAGCTCGTACAAATGTTCTCCAAGGATCTTCTTCCAAGTCTCCTCTCATGGAAGTTATGGAATCTCTCACAGAACCCTCAACTGATCTCTCTTCCGTTGGATCTCTGTCGGTTTCTCTTGACTTAAAGAAATTGGTAACCTTCTTGAAATCTCTATAGACCAGAGGTGTTGTTCGATTGGCATAATAAAACCTTGAAGAACCATCTGTTAAAACAATTAACACATTTTCTCCTCCATTTTTAGGAACAACGATTAAAACAAAGTCCAACACCTTGCCACCCACCGTGTCTTGATACACTTGATGTATACTACCCAGTGAATTTATTGCCTCCTTCATTTCGACAGTAGCAATGTCTTTTGTACTCTTGGATGACTTATTCATCAACAAGTATTCATCCTTCTCCTTTTGAACCAAGAAACGAAAGTCTGAATCGTCAGTTATCTTGTTCCTTGAAGTTACGATACCCATGCTCTCCTATCCTTTCAACCGATATGGTTTTTGTAGTTCAATGCTCCCACACAGTTCAGTTGAAAAAATTTCAAACTTTTCCTTGCCTTATCGAGGCAAACACACTCTTCCGAGCGTCGTAGTTACTGTAAGCCGGACTAAATCCAAAAGTATTTCACCGTTTTTTCACACTCGGAAAAACTCTTCGCGCAAAAACGCAAAAAAAACATAAACAGCAACATTCAACAAAAAAACATTCAAATATCAAAAAACATCAAATGCTATTCAACAAGATTGCAACATCATCAACAAGCAGACTCGCACGTCACGTTCGAATCACCAACACCACCAACAATCAAACTCTCCTCTCCCCATTTTTCACTACTCGATTGATACAAAAACACTCATTTAGCTCCAATACTCTTTATCGCTCAGAATCATCATCCGAACCAACCACTCTTAAAAATGAACAAAAACGTCAATTGATTCTCGATCAAAAAATTGAAACACTCGAAAAACGATTAGCCTACTTGAACGAAATGGGATCCTCCTCTCTCAAAACACCTGGTATGGCTCTGGAACTCTACAGTCTATTTTTAGAATCCAATCGTTTGTCCGAAGCGGAGAAAATGCTACTGTCGGAGTTTATTCCCCAGAGTTTAGAAACGTATGGAGATTGTCATTTACAGGTAGCTAAACTGTATGAAGAATTAGCTCTCATACAATTCTATCTCAAGAAGAATGTAGAGTGCTTGCAGAGCTTGTTTGAAGTGGTTCGCATACGTCAATTGGCACTGCAGAGTGGATTGGAAGAAATGCGTCAAAAAATTATAGAGTCGACACTGGCTGTGCACTACGTGAGCTTCCTGTCCGATTTTTTGGTCAATGAAGAAGTGCCTCTCTCTGAAACTGAGCTCAATAGACTATACTATTTGTATACTGGTGGTGGAGCGACTACTAGTGCAGGTGTGAATGGTGCTGGTGCTGGTGGTGCTTTTCCAAAATTGGATCCGAAGGTACCATTGCATCAATTGGCGCTGGCATTCCCTGAAAAATCAAGATTCAAAATGGCGCAACAAGTTCTACAGGGCAAAATTGAAAAATTGGAAAAGTTTGTCGATCCTGAATCGACCTTGTTTGAACGATCGGCGGTGGCATCGTCAGCAGAGTTGAACGAAATCAATCGATTGATTTCTGTTCTCTATACAAAGCTTGCTGCTCTGTTTGATCGTCAAATGAGGTACACAAAGTCATTTGAGACGTACAAGAAGGCAATCGAGTACAGTAACAAGTACAATGGAGTCAACAGTGTTTCCAGTTGTGAGATTATGACTGATATGGCATTTGTGTTGAGCAAGGCAAGAATCAATGAAGAAGAGTGTGTTTCATGGGCCAAGAAGGCCATTGTCGGATTGAATCAAATACCAAAGGATGAATTGGACAAACAACCACACTTGGAACTCAAGATTGCAAAGTGTTTGACCTCACTGGCACAAGCAAAGATTAACACTGATCCAAAGAATGCACTGACACTTGCAGTTCAAGCCATGAAGATTTGTGAGAGAATTGAGAGTCGATCCAGTCTCGGATGGATCACAAATGCCTACGTGTTTGCCGAAGCGTACGACAACATGTCAGAATCCGATCCAGAAGCAATGGCACTCGCTACAAAAATGTATGATGAAATTGAAGACTCGATTCACTCTTGTCCGACGCCATCCTTGCTTCGATTGCCACTCAAGAGCAGTCCAGAGTTTGAAAGAATGTTGGGTGATGATATTATTGATGTGGCAGCCAGAACTTTCTTCCCATCTCCTATCGCCACTCATTACATTAATCTTGCGTGCCGCTATGTCGCTTATTACCTCGATGCCAACAAGGCAGTGGACTACATGGAGAGAGCATTGTTTATTTTGGATGATGAACAATCGGATGATCACTTTTCATTGGAGAGAGAGTTTGCTGCTACACAATTGGCATCCATGTATGTTATTCTACAAAATGATGTATCAATGGAGCATTTGAGGAAGAGAGTCATGAGAAGATTGAAGAGAGTGTTGGGCCCAGAACATCCATTCTACTTGGATCAACAACGTGTGTTTGAAAATTTGAAGAGTACGATTGAACTTGCTGGAAGAACACAAGAGGAGAGATTTGCCAACTTGGAAGCAGAGCTTCAAAAGCCTGAATTCAAGGAGTTTATGCAAGAAGCACTCATGAAGGAAATGGAAAAGATGGAAAAGGCTCAGAAGGATGGTACTTTAGACCAAAACAAGGAGCAAGAGATTGAAGACCTTACAGAGAAGAGATTGGAAGAGTTGCTCAATGGCCAGAACACTCAAGAGCAGATTGAAAAAGTTCTTGGCTTCAAGATTCCTCCTTTGGAAGAATTGGCTGGAGACAATAACTCTGAGAAGAAGTAAAAAGGTCAATTGTGATTGAACACACACCGTTTTATTTTTCTCAAATGCGCACATATCAAATCAAGCACAAACCACACACAAAATATCGCGAACCATTGGTGACCAATGGTCGCTACTCTGAGAAAATAAATCTGGTTGCTGCGAGAGGTCGCGATATTTTTTGGCAAGCGTAACGCATGTCAAAACTTTACTGCCTTGAGGTTTCATCCAAGGGTGATACTCATTGATTAAGAATATATCATCAAAGTATATTTGTGACTTGGAGGGCTCAATTAATGATGTTGAACCGTTGAATGCTGCAGATGCAGGACCTGATTTTTCAGCTGTGATATGACAGATAAAGGAATGTAATTAAATATAGATGTAGATACATTGAAAATGTCTGTATTGCATCATTTTTTCCATACAACCTAGTGTGCGCAAGCACACGATTGCTCATTTCTTGACTTGTTTTGTGAGTGACGACCCGTAGGGCGTCATTCACTCTTCTTCTCTTGTTGTCCCCGAGGGTGCACCTACAGGTTGGAAGAATCACTCTGGTGAGTGTTTTGATTGATGTCCTTCATCAAAGAGCGTAACCTTGTAGTAGGACCGCCGATGGACACAGAGCCATCTGTTGTTTGTATTGCATATCATACTTCAACTGCAAATGTTTCTAATTTGATGAATTACATACCAAAATTCAGAACCTATCTATCACATAGATATCAGTTGTATAATTCAAACTCATATACATATGATCACGGAATGCAATGAATACTTCAACTCAAAACATACTTGTTGAAATCCATAAGCTTGGTACAATGAGTATGCACTCAAGGAGTGTTGTTACTTTCTACAATCTATTTGTTGACTTCAAAACAACGCATACACTATATGAGTTGTACAGTCGAAATCTTGGTGATTGAGTTGCATGGAGATGCAAGAATGCTGATTATCACTTTTGATTTCTAGTGATCTTCTCAACTATCATCAATAACGAGCATTATCGTTTGCGTGATTTATTGTCCCAAGAATTCTTCGATTGTGATTCCTTACGTCACTCAAAATGAAAGGTGATTCTCACATGAAATTGATCGCTATTCACCAACGGTGCGCTAGTTATTCCCAATTTGCTTCAAGTGGGAACAAATATACTAAGAATACACTTAATGATCGATAATCATTGATCCATTGATATCTCATTTATCTATAAATGCTAGTTAGCTTTTCTATCTTCATGAGACAGAAATATTAGTACCATTTATATCTGATTTCATCAAGGAATCCAAATCATTTGTACAATTCACCGAGTGCAATTCCATACCGTCACTGTATACTGCATCGACGATCTCACTATAGTTCTGGGTGAATGTAGCCAGGTTTTCATAGCATTTGAAAGTACTTGATATGCAGGATCTTTTTTCGTGTATGTATACCGAAGAACGTCCACCATCAGATTAATCAATCCGACACTAGTCACACAAAACCGCACTTGGGATGTCCTCGTACTACTTAAGGGATGTAGTTCATATCCATTAGGAATTTCTATTGTCATCCATTCTTGCTGTTTTCTCAAATTGAGTAATTTTTCTCTCATGTTTTGGGCTTTACCACTACTCTGATAGAACTTGTATAATCCAAATGCGTCATAGGCATCATCTCCAAGAGCACAAACATTAAAAGCAGAGAGAACAGCACTTGTCAACATTTTTTCGTGTTTTTTAATAATTTTTTGGTGGGAACCATGATTGAACTTCAATTACATTAAAATCCCGACATCAGTCAAACATGATCACAACAATCAACAATATTCATAACAAAAAGAATCAATACAGATCGTAGTCCAGCAAGTAAGATGGAATGCGTCTAACTCTTGGTGTTAGAACAGTGGCTTCAGGTGAGTATCTTCTCTGCTTCTTTCTCTTTCTATTTTCACTTGGTGGTGTACCAGATGGAGTCGTCACCTCCTTTCTCTTGTTCTTTTTGATTGGTGTTGTAACTTGAAGACCGTTCTGAGACTCTACATCGACTACTGTAGGAGTTCTTTGAATTGTCCGATTGATACCGTTATTTGCAGAAGATATCGTACTTGGAGGCGTAGCAGATGGGATAATAGATCCGGAAGTTCTGACATCAGTATATCGTTGAGCAAGATATGCCTTACGAGTGAGTTTCATTGTCTTACTCTCACCCTTCTTCTTTGATCTCATGTCACGGACAAGTTGACCATTTTCATTCGTGACACGAAATTGCATAATGGCTCCACAACCAGAAATACCCTTGGCAGCATAGAAAAGAATGAGTGGTATCTTCAATTTGCTCAATCTATATGGAGATTTGAACAATCTCTCGGGTAGCTTGCACTTGAACGTCTTCTTGAACTGTGCCAGTGTTGTGACAACCTTCTGTCGAGATCTGTCACTTCCATACACCTTCCTACGAGGTCTGTAGTTGGTCAAGTGGCCAAAAAATTGATCAAATATCAATCGAGGCAGATATCGTCCTCGTGTCACCCCACACAGTCCTAACAACCATCACTCACTTTCTTTTTTCGTCAAGGAGATTAAAAACCACCGTAATGTCTCATATTTTTTTCCGCTGGCGTGCTGTGTCAAATCGACTTCAACAACCACTCATTCACTATAAATCACCTTCATCACATTCAAAGCTCCAACAAATTACAATCAAGCGATGAACTCTGATATTTTGAACCGTTTAGCTTATCCATGCCATTGTCACCCAACTACAACAATATAAACAATCGTTGCATTACATGTAACCATACAATTGACTAGTTAACAACAACAACAACAACAGCTGAGCAACAAACAGAAACCATCACCACCAACATCACCAGCACTACAGGTAGCATTGGAGCAACAACAACAACTGTTGTTAAATGTGTTATTGCAGCCATCACATCAACATGCTTCACCACTGAATCAGAGTGCCATTCAATACCAACAAGACAAACGAACAACAACAACAACCGTGGTAATTACAATTTTATCAACAGTTCTGGCAACAACAACCATAGAGCGATGTATCCATCAGACGATACTGTGATGATCATCGCTGATGATCCCAGGGAAGACTCACCCGCTTCCTCTTCTCATGACGATGACAATAACAACCAACAACAACAGCATCAACATCAGCAAGAAGAAGTACCCTCATCACCAGAGCGACAACAACAACATTGACAACAATAAACAATTTTAAATTCAAATTACTATTAGCTCTTATCATTACAGCCACATCTCTGACCACATTATCAATGAACTCTCCATCGTCACCAACAAATCTTGCTTTGTAATATTTCACATAAACAGAAGCTGAAACCTTAGTGAAAAAAAATGTGCCAGGATTTCCGATTGATCTTCCAAGAACCAATTGGTTCATATAATTGCAGAATTTGTGATACTGCTCAAGGCGCCAGTATCTGTTCAAATCAATAAAGGATGATTGATCATACCCATTTTTCACTAAAAAATCGAGAGCCATGAATATCCTCAAATCACGTATAGACTCACTCATATCAACACAACTTCATTTACTCTATCATGACATCAGAACCCTACGACGACTGATAGAAAAGAAAAAACATTCAAACGAAACAAAGTTCTTACTCAAAATTTTATTGATGACACCACCACCGTTACTACCACAATTACCACCTCCTACAAATAAAGTGAAAAGACCTTTTCATAAGGCCGTACTACCTGGAATTGGACGAGGAAATTCATAAATTCGGAGACGAAAGAGGCAAGTTGTTAGAAAGGACTTCTATAGCAAACTACGGAGAAATGATGAATTATTTTCATCACACACCGGTATGTCTCATCAAGATTTTTTAGAGCTCCTGGAGAGAACCAAGGATAAAATAATGGCTCCACGAGACATTCACTTTTTCTCGCAATCACTTTCGTCGAATAGAAGAACTCCATATACAAACAGATTATCTCCTGCTAATCGTCTACTCGCCTGTCTGATGATACTTCGTCAATCCTGCAAGGGCCATGCTATTATTGGTCAAGTAACTGTGGATCGTTGCGGAAATATTATTCATATGTCTGTAGGTTATCGGGGGGCTTCGAATGATCAATTGATCCTATCACTATCTAATGTGGTCTCCATGTTGCCAAGAGGAAAAAAGCTTTGTGCCGACGGTGGATTTAGAACTAAAGATCTTGGATTACACCTGGTCACTCCGGACAATCTGAAAGAAGATGAGATACTTTCTCATTTTCAGAAGGTGGAGGGCGTAATTGTCGAGTGCACGATCGGATTTGTCAAGCGCTACGAAATTTTATCATCCCGTTTTCGTCATAATATTGCGCTCTTGCCCCTCGTTGCCATGGTTTGCGCATGTTTGACGAACAAGTTCTTACAAAAACATCCGATTCGCACACCCGAATCTGTTGCGAGTTTTGACGAACACCTACAACACAAGTTTTCACATCGACTTGAAAACGAAAAAACAAAAACAAGAGAAGAACAAGACAGTCAATAAAAGCCCAGCCAAACGAGCCTCTAGCTCTCAATCAACACAAGATGAGAAGAAGAAACGAGGGCCCAACGACACAAATGCAGATAAGAACCGTGGTCAAATGTCATACGTTCAGGATTGGTGAAGAGATGGCCAGAAAGAACTTCCCTGAAAGAGATGCATCGGACTATAAAAAGAAGATATCTTCGGCCTTTTCCTCTTGGAGAAAGACTATGTGTGCAGGTACTGATGACGCTGAATCCGGTGATGAAGTCGTCTTGATGATCAATAACAAGGCTGTGGCCATTGGCATACTGAATTGGTTCGGAGCTTCTGTTGAAAACAAAAAGATACAGGAAATCTCATTTCCACCTGAAATTGACTCCGTGTGGTTCAAATCAATATATGGACGTGGTAAGCAAAGCTACCAAAGCCAGTCAAAGAACTAAATACCCTGAAGGATGCACTTGGTGTGGAGGGTGAGGGAGAGATCATTCCATGGCCTCATGATCAAATTAGAATCTACTGTGAAAAAGAATCAACAATTGATGAGGCATTTGTTATGTTTTTCGAAGATGAGAATGTTTTATGTTACAACACAACGACAATGATTAATGACATGACACAATTATCCGAGGATGTTATGTTGAAAGTGATAACGAAATTAGTTTGGGAAGGCAAAAGGACTTCAATGTTGTTACAGAGTTCACGGTAGTTGATTGTGAAAGAGTGGATGAATTTGAATAAAAATTTATTATCGTTTGTGCAAAATGAAACGGCATTTGTGTTTTCACTTTTTTTTCGCAAATAATTTTGTATGCGGAACAAATTTCCAAAATTTTGTGTTGCGTTATACCACAAAAAAAACGACCTCATTGATTGGGAGTCCGATGCAATAGAGTGAACCTCATGTTCAGCCATGACTTCGATCACTAGATCTAGCACTTTTCGTTCCGTTTCACAGGTGTCATGAGCAAACTTTTTCTCGAAAATGAAACGTTTGTTGTGAATGGCGAAACAATCCTCTAGGAAGCAGATCTTATTTTCTTTCTCTTGAAGTTTCTCTAGAGTCGTTTGATTGATTCTCTTTTGCTCTTGCAGTTTCTCTTGGATCTTCTGATTGATAGTCTTTTGCTCTTGCAGTTTTTCTTGGATCTTTTCAAACTTGTGATTAGTTTGCTTCATAAAGTCTTTGACAGTCTGCTCCTTGTAAAATTTTGCCCTCTTCACCAATGGCATCTTGAAATCCGTAGTTTGTAAGTCTTGATGAGCACGATAATGTGTAAATGTTCTTTTCTGTGCCAACACAAACAGGGGATCGGGGGATGATTCCTTCATTTTCCTGAATTCCACAAAATCTACTTCAGAAGTGACCTGAAAAGATCTTGGCCTTTGAAGACCTTAAAATCGTAGATAACGGTTTTCTTGATTGTAAAAAATAGAAAATAGAAATATTTGCATTCAAGTTACAAAAATGTACCCTACCCGACACTAACCAATACCTGATAATCGGAACATGGACTCGACAAGCAACATAAACTTTTTTGGATATACCGTCACTCTCAAGCTTTAGATTACGTTTGGTGGAGTTGATCCACCAAGTCCCACCAGTACTTGCTTGCATGCAATCAGGACACCAATGCTTGCAAGAAGCCGACTGTAGCCCAACTAAATTCAGGAGGTAGGCGAAGAACAAAAACGAACAATTGAATGCAATTGTCGCCACTCTGGTCTCAAGACTCAAGGCCTTAGAAGAAAAGCAGGGTGCACAACAGGCGCAACCAGTACAGACCAAACAATCAAAGAACGGTGCAACAAGAGGAGGAGTGAGGAAGAATACATACACTTCAACCAATGAACAACCTAGCAAAAGAGCGAGAAGCTCAGAGTACTCCAAGCCATACCTACCAAGACCAGACGAACCAAGACCCCTCAAAACAGGACCTCACCCTCATGTCACCTTGGGTTACGAACATGAGAGCATTGCTGCTTGTAACGAGTGGATGTGTGCCCAGGTATGTTGATGGGGAGCGTCCAGATATTATTTCTTACGCACCCCCTAGGGAGGGGGTCTGAGAAATTTATTCAATATTTTATTCAAAGGGGGTCTCTTGATCCCAATCCTAGTAGGAGAATTAATGTAACGTTCGAATTTACAGGAAAATGTGTTATTCAAATTTATTCAAAACAGGCAGGGAGGGTCGGAGGTGAATATAATATCTGGTCGGTTCCCTTTCTCTTGAGTCGTTTGATTGATTCTCTTTTGCTCTTGCAGGTCCTCTTGGATCTTCTGATTGATTCTTTCTTGTTCCTTCAACTTCTCTCGAGTTGTTTGGTTGACCTTCTTCTGCTCTTGTAGTTCCTCATGAATCTTCTGATTGATAGTCTTTTGTTCTTCTTGGATCTTTTCAAACTTGTGATTAGTTTGCTTCATAAAGCCTTTGACAGTCTGCTCCTTGTAAAACTTTGCCCTCTTCACCAATGGCATCTTGAAATCAGTAATCACTAAGTCTTGAAGAGAAAGATACTGTGTAAATGTTCTTTTCTCAGTCAACACAAACAGGGGATCGGGGATGATTCCTTCATCCTCCCGAATTCCTCAAAATCCACTTCAGAAGTGATCTGAAAGGCTTCGATGAGTCCTGCTTCAATTGGCATCACTTGAGAGTCAGATTTTCCTTCAGGCTTGTACGTGCGAGTTGTTTCCAAAGGAGAAAGATTCAATTCAGACATCTTGTTTGGTTTGTTTGATCTTCGAAGTGAAAAGCAAATAGCTCTTTGCCTCAAAACAACTTAAAATCGTAGATAACTGTTTTTCTTATTGTAATTTTTAAAATTGCGCGAATAATTTTGGTTTTCTAGGTCACATCGGTTTGGAGTCCCGAACAAAAATTTGAGATTGGCGAGTTACAGGCAAAGGCTGATGGTGTTTGGAGTTCGTTCTGATATTAACAAGTTGTCCCTTAAATCAAGGCTTGACATCCTTCAAAACGGTGATCTTACAACTTCAATTTATTATCCTTCGAAAAAGGATGTAAGGGTCACTAAATTGAAAAAAATTTGCTCAAGTATCACGGCTTTTATTGAGGCTTAGGCTGATTTGGATTGAATGGTGACTGCCGCTTCAGAGTCTTCGAGGTACGGTCCTCGTTGCAGAAATACTCTGAGAGTGACATATTCCTTCGTGGATAGACTTGCTGTTGATAGTTCTTCTTTTTCTTCATTATTACTTGTCTGTGATGGTTGTGGTGTTCGCTTAATGGTGGACCACATGATCTCAGCGATACCATACTTCCAATCCTTGGCTTCCTTTGTAATCTCTGTGCCTCTGTTGGTCAGGAAGGAGATGAACACGGGGTGAGCCAACAGATAATGCTGAACACCCCAGGAGTGATACGCTAGGGATCGCAGCACGTGAAACACCGCGTGACGAATATCAGCAAATATGTCGGTCTTGATAATGTCCAACAGTTGATTCATCAATCGATTGTCTTGCCACTTGGATGTTCGACTGGGAATGATTCGTTCTTCGAGGTCTCGGAAAAGTAGCATGAGACTCTCTTTCCTGTCTTGTTCACTACCGACATTGGCGAGTGCCGAAGATGGTTCCGTAATTTGAGCCAACGAGTGCAAGAACGTGACCAAAATGTCCTGACACGAATAATCCATCAAGAACGACAAGTAGGTCTCTCGTCTCTGCCTATCCTGGATCAAAAATCTCTTGAGAGCAACATTGCTCTGCGAACACAGGTTTCCAATGATAATGAGCGCCGATTTTTGTCGAGCAACACTCTCTGAGCTATAATCACTGATGTTGCCAGTCGCACACAGTGACGAATACAAGTGATCAAACACAAAGTCATTCTCAGAGCACAACAACTCATCAGACAGTATCTGATGACTCTGATTGTGCGCCACTTGAGCAATCAAATGAAAAATGAAACTGGAAATCAGTTCATCATCCTGATGATGCATCAAAATTTGCAAAATCATTGAAAAGAGACCCTTTTGGTGAAAATATTGCACCACGTGAATCTGTTGCGATTTTCCACCACTCTCACACCAACTCTTGACAATCTCTAGCATATTCAACAGCGTTAGAACATTATTCTCCAGTGATGACTGTTTCAATTGAGTCAAGAACGAGTCCAACAAGTGAGTTTGCAGCGCAATTTGATCAAACGCTTTTTCAGACGTGGTTCCAATGCGTGCCAACAACTCATACACACGCATCATGTACAATTCTTGTTTTTCCTTGTTTAACATAACTGCATTCTTTGTTGTAATTGTTGATTTTTGCTCAATTGCCTTCATTAACAACTTGATAAACGATTGTTGTTGTTCATTTTTCATGTTGAACAAGCAATCAAACAAATGTTGTTGTTGTTCTTGTTCTTGTTGTTGTCCACTAGAAGTAGCAGCACTACTAGCAAAGTGAACCCATTGATACACGACATCACTCGCCTTGTGATAAATTGAAATTTCATCGTCCAATAATGACATGACTACAATCTGTACATAATCAAATCTGTTGTTGTTGATCAATTGACCAAAACTGAGTTTTGCAATTTGATCCAGAACAAAACTACGAACAGAGCTAACAGTGTGAGTAGAACCTAGTTGAATCAATTGATCATGATCACTATTCGATGATGATGACGATGATAATAACCATTCATCAATCCATATTTTTGGCAAATATTGAAATAGTTTTTGGAGGAGTCGAATGGCACTTTCGAGTTGACCATGTGATTTTGTGTTGATTTTTTCGAGTAGTAGTGGAAGAGTCAAGTATTGTACAATGTGTTGTGAAAGTGTTTCAAGATTATTATTTGGTGAAGCTTGTGAGTGAAGTAGAAATGCATTGATTTTTTCGAGTGAGTCAATCGTGGAGGTGTTTGTCTGTAGGTTGTGTTTGATTGGTTCGAGAAAAGTTAAATTGTTGGGAAGTGTTGTAGACATGGTTGATTGATTTTGTTGTTTTTTTTGTTGTTGTTGTTGTTTTATGTTGCTGATCAAAATTTTGTGTTTTTGTTGTATTCTTTGGTTTTGTTTTTTTGGTCAGATCAAAAAAAGATTTCGAGTTCCGAGGCGGTCAAATTGAAAATAGAATAGTGAAAAATGATTTTCCGAGAGAAAAATAATTTCCACGCAACAATAACAACTTCAAGTTGCGAGAGACAACAAATAACAACAAACAAACAAAAATGATAAATCCACGTTTGATAGAAGCTGCAGCTCGCTTTATCAGTGATAAACTCACACATACACTTGCCAACAACCCTACTTTTATCAAATTTGTTCATCGATCCAATGAAACCATCTCCAAAACAGCCAATCAAGTCATGGATGAAGTGAGTCGGGCCGCAGCAGCAACTGCAGCAGCGAACCGAAACAACAATCATAATAATAATAATAACACTACTACTACCAATAGTCAACAACAACATTATAGCACATATCAACAACAACAAAATCAACAACAACAACAGACGAATAATGTGAGAAGGAGGTCAGTAGTCGGTATTTTTGGTGAAGAGCTATGGAACGAATTTAAATCATTGAATCCATTCTCTTCATCATCATCATCATCGTCCAAGAATTCGACGACGAAATAAAGCAAACAACACACAGTAAAATAAAATACTGGTACAGACGATTATCAAGTGTTGCGATTGACGTCAATTCTCTTCCGGAGATTTTTTCTTTTTCGCTCTGGAGTTTTGGGTCTCTTGAATCGGTCCAAAGACAAAGATAGAGAACCATCGATATTCATCTCGCTCTTGTATACCCGTGCACACATCAGAAAGGATTCACATGATGTCGATCTTCTTCATTTATAGTGTGATCCAGGTGATGTTATTGAAATTAAGGAAGATTCTTCGTGCATCGCGCGATGGATGATGCTTGTCTGTCTAAAAGCTCTCTGTGTGGGAACATCAACAGCACTATTTAACTGGGTGTGCATGATTGTATTTGCTCTGGAGGATTCAAACAACAAACAAAACCCAATCACTTCAAAACCAATCAATAAGATGAAACCAATCATCGTAATTGCTCTGATTCTTGTCTGTTATGTGTATGCCTGTGCAGGTGCTTGTACAAACTGTGGACCTAATGATGGTTGCTGCAATGACTTGAACAACAATGGAGGAAATCCTACTTGTTACAACAAGGATACCCATCAGTGTAACAATGGGAACAGACTCTGTCCTCTGTATAATCTCTCCTGTGGACCCGATTGCTACAGTCCATATTGGTATGCCTGTGCCAATGGGCAATTGGTTAACAAGTGTGTTGTTCCTGGATCATGTGGAAACTTGGCTTGTTGCCCAGTGAACGCCGGATGCTACAATCCCAATCACTTTGCTTGTACCAATGATGGACTATTTGTGAAATGCTTTGGTATTGCATCCAATGATCCATCTGTGTGCATGGGTCACGGAACATGTGACGGATTGGATCACTGCGTCTGCAAAGATGGATACACTGGTAATTCATGCTACAATCCACCTGCATAAAAACCTCACCAGTTGCTTCTCTTTCAAAGAGCCAATTGTGTAAACAAAACAAAATAAATCACCACTTGTGTTGAATAATCAGTGCAGTTCCTCACTCCCCAACGACAGAGATAACACATCAATGTCCGTAGTTGCGAAAAACCTCAAAAAAAAACGGTTCGCTGAAGTTCAGAGTGCACGTGCGCGCTCAGCTTTTCTCAGATCGGCATCAGCATTTTTCTCTTTTTCGAACAACATAAAAAACAAAAATCGATGGCAAAGAGCAAGATCCACATACGTCTCGACCAATATCCAATGCTCAAATTCATGTTATCCTATCTCTTCCAATTCTTCCTCTTTTCCATCTTTGCCTTCATTCTTTACAAAAAGTTCTTCTCTGGTCGGAGAAAAAGAAGAAGGAACCAAAATGGCGGTAGTGGCAGTGCACCCACTCACAAGATGATCCCAGATCGATATACGACTCTGGAGGAAGTGACTGAAGCTTTGAGACAATCAGGTGTCGAAAGCTCTAACTTGATCATTGGAATTGACTATACGGCATCCAATCAATAGTAAGTTTTTTGTTGTTTGTTTTTATTGGTCGTTTCTTGATCAATCTAACGATCGTCCATCTTGTGCTAACAAAATTTTTTGTCATGTTGGTTGACTGATATTCAGTCAAGGACGAAATAGCTTTGGTGGAAAGTGTCTTCATGACATCAAGCCAGACATGCTCAACCCTTATCAGAGAGTGATATCGGTCATTGGTCGAACGTTGAGTCAATTGGACGAAGACGGTTACATTCCAGCTTTTGGTTTTGGTGATTTTCATACAAAGGACGTTGGTGTCTTTCCATTGAGTCCTGATCAACTCTCCGATCCCTCTCAATACTTTAGACAGACACAGGGCGTGTTTTGCAACGGTGTCGATCAAGTATTGGACATTTACAATGCAATTACTCCGCACGTGACTTTGTCTGGACCAACGAATTTTGCACCAGTGATACGAAAGGCCATTGAGATTGTAATGCAGAGAGATAAGCCAGAGTATCACATTTTGGTGATTATTGCGGATGGACAGGTGGTGAATGAAGGAGATACAGAGGAGGCTCTAATCGAAGCAAGCAAGTATCCTCTGTCGATTATTATGGTAGGTGTAGGTGATGGACCTTGGGATATGATGGAGGATTATGATGATCACTTACCGGAGAGACAATTCGATAATTTCCAGTTTGTAAACTATGACAAGGTGATGAAGTCTTCGAGATCAGCCCAGCAGCAAGATGTGAACTTTGCATTGGCTGCCCTCATGGAAATACCAGACCAGTTTAAGGCCATCAGACAATTAAGACTCTTGTCGAACAGAAACAGTCAAAATAAACGATAGTGACAATCTTGAAACGCTTGCAATCGTTTGTTTTTATTCGCCATTGATTGTAATGACAATATTTCTGGGCGAGCACTCATTACGATGCTCACACAACCAAATACCTTGCCACGTTCCCAAATTCAACTTTCCATCCGTAATCGGCACCGAAACCGAATTTCCAACCAGAGTCGCCTTGACATGAGCAGGCATATCATCACTGCCCTCCAGTGTGTGCCTATAGTACGATTGATTCTCTGGAACGAGATGATTCAAACTAGATTCCATATCTAACCTCACATCCGGATCATAATTCTCATTAATGGTCAATGAAGCACTCGTGTGTTGAATGAAAAAGTGAGCGATACCCATTTTGAGACGATTGAGGTCATTGTGGATCTCTTTGGTGAGTTGATCTGTAATGAGATGACAACCACGCTTTGGAGCACGAACAGTCACAGTTTTTTGAATCCAAACCATTTTCTTTGTGTGTGTGTGAAACGTGAAACGAGCCAATAACAACAATCGAATTTGATCTTTGAAGCTTTTTGTTTTTCTGCTTTGAGATCGGACAACATCAGCTTCACACAGAGAAAATTTGAACAACTCAAAAACAGCTAAAACACAACAAAGATGTCCCTGCGAAAGAAGAAGCAAGATCTAGTTGAATCTTTGTCTGAGAATGATAACCACGATGATGTCACTCCTCCTGTGAATGAACAACCAAAATTGCAACAAGTAGTAGCAAAGCCTAAAAAAGAAGAGATTCCCATTACTGAAAAGCCAACATGGGATCAACTCAAGTGGTTTCTCTCGTTGGCTAGACCTCAATGGCACTTGATCTCACTGGGGATGATCACTCTCTTGATTTCCACACTGTTCAATCTGTGTTTGCCCAATTTGAGTGGTTCTCTCATGGATAGCATCACTAGCATATTTGTGGTTAGTGGTGGTGGAGAAAAGGAACAAACTGCTACTCAGCAACCAAAGCTATCGCTGCATGCAGTGTTGTTTTACTTGTTTTTAACAATGCTGGGAACAGGTTTATCAACGTTTATTCGCAATTATTGCATGACGATAGCAGGCGAGAGAATTGTAGCAAAGTTGAACAAGGATCTGTTTAAGAGTGTAGTGAGGCAGGAAATTGCGTTTTTTGATGTGAATAATACGGGTGATTTATTGAATCGATTGGCGAGTGATACGAGAGCGATTCAGATGGCTCTTTCGTTGCAAGCAGAGTACATTTGTCGACATTGTGTTGAAATTATTGGATGTGTTGTGATTTTGATATCGATATCAGTGAAATTACTATTGTTTATGTTGCTGTTGGTTCCAACGGGTACTATTGCCATGACACTCATGACGCGTTATGTGGGTCGAGTATCGAGTGAGTTGCAGGATGCTTTGGCAAAATCAACGAGTGTAGCTCAGGAAACATTGTCCAATATGAGAACAGTGAAATCATTGGGCATTCAAAATTTGCAAACAACGAGATATGATCGAGCAATTGAAGATTCATTTGTGAGATCGAGTCGACTGGCTCTCGTGAATTCGATGATTATGAGTGTGTCGATCATGATGGGCATATTTTCTGTTTCTGGTGTATTGTGGTATGGAGGTAAATTGGTGATGAGTCAACAGTTGACTGTGGGTAAACTGGCATCATTCTTGGCCTATACTGCCTTCCTGTCCTACTCTGTCAGTAATCTGAGTCATTGGTATTTCAGTATGTTGCGATTTATGGGAGCTACGAAGCGAATATATGAGTTGTTGAACAGAAAACCATTGATTGACAACAAAGAAAGCACAGTTGATATTTCAGGAGCCAATGAAATTAGCATCGAGTTCAAGAATGTATCCTTTAACTATCCTACTCGACCCGATGCAATGGTATTGAATAATGTGAACTTGACTCTGAGACCTGGCAAAATAGTAGCACTGGTTGGAGTCAGTGGAGGAGGTACGTACATTTTATTTATTTTTGATTTAAACCACATTCGATATACTTACTTGACACCTGTGCAATTTCAGGTAAGTCATCTATTTGTAACTTGCTGCAGAGATTTTATGATCCAACCGAAGGAAGTATTCTAGTAAATGGTGTAGACTTGAGGGAATTAGATTTGAAGTGGCTATCCAAGCACATTGGCACAGTGTCACAAGAACCTCATTTATTCTCGACAACTATTGCTGAGAATATATCATTTGGCAGATTGCTGGCATCCGATGAACAAATCATCGAAGCATCTAAGAGAGCCAATGCACATGACTTTATCTCTCGTTTCCCTGATCAGTATCAAACGCAATGTGGTGAAAGAGGGAGTTTAATGTCAGGCGGTCAGAAGCAGAGAATAGCGCTAGCACGTTGCTTTATTCAGCAACCTGAAGTTCTGCTGATTGATGAAGGAACAAGCGCTCTGGATAGCGAATCCGAATATCACGTACAGCAAGCATTAATTGAGATTGCTAGAGGACGAACAGTGCTAATGATTGCACATCGACTATCAACCATCCAGTTGGCTGATGAAATTTGTGTCATCAAAGAGGGACAAATTGTAGAACGAGGTTCACACGAACAACTCATCCATAGCAAGGGAATTTATCATCGATTGGTCAAACTTCAAGAATTGGAATAACATAAATATAAACCTCGAAATCGAGTTACTCAAATTCCAATCATGTCCCTCCAAAATCTTAATAGTAACAAAATTGATATTCAACACTCGTTGTTTCCCCTTGCATATCGAACCAGATACTAGAAACAGGTCACACTCTGGACATGTCGAAATAATTCGAGAAACCATGGTTCCAGATCCAAAACCGTCTTAGCTTCTTCCTTACGAGGAAGTTGTATGTCGAATACAACCACTCCACTTCCAACTCGATATTATCGTCCAATTGAATTTTCTTCATAGGAACAACGAGACAAAGAAGCAGCATGCTGCCCGATTGCTCGTCAATTCATCCTCTTCGTTGCTCGAGAATCCGTATTGGGCGAGAGCCACCGATTTCCACAGGTATTCATCCGAATCTGGACTCAACACCAAGTAAGCACCATGATGACAACTCAACGATACATGATATAGGTCCCTCCTTATCTCCAAGAAGGTTAAAATGTGTAGCAGTATGTCACAAGGCAACAATTCAAAGATGTCTTGAGTTTTCGAAACATGACCATCGATTTCTGATGCGTCGTACGTTCGTTCTAGACTTGGACAGACCTGAATAAGCCATCATAAAGAGTTCTCAGGAACTTGGAACCCAAAAAATCAAAAGCCTACATTACTGAGGGTTCTCGAGTAGTCTCCTATCTCAATACTAACTCAGCCAGATGGTGCTTAACTTCTCTATTCGAAATGGGAAGAGGTGGTTCCACCATTGTATGAACGTAGACATTAGAACTGTCTTTTCGCAGTTTTTCGCGCATTTTCACACTTGATATGAGTGATATTGAGCAAATTACAGATTAAGTCTTTTCTCATTTGACTGGTCTTCAAAAACTCAATATGAGTTTTTGCCAGCAAATCACGGACAAGGTGTTCCTCATTTGACTGGCATTCACACTCTTGACATAATCAATCATCATAAAGCATAGCTTTTCACGAAAACAACAAAGTGAACCGTAATGGTCATACTACAACAATCGAAATCATGAGATGATCATATCCAACACGAATCTATAAATGGCATTGATTGGAACAAGTGTCATTTTTCTCATGTTGGTCATCCGGGAGCCTGGAGATTCCATGTTTTCGACATTCCTGCAGGATATCTCGGGCGATCAGAACAAGTTTTGTCCCAAGATAAGCAGAACTAGCTCACACACCAGCAAAAAACAAACACCAACATTACACTGAAACATAACACAATGACAGACAAACAAAGTCAAGAATTTGAGAATATTAAAAGTTCTGACGATCAAAACCTTGCTGAAGAGGGAAATGACCGTGACACAGATGAACCATTACTGACTGTAAATATTTTCCAGTTGCTGTCATGTGACATGCAAATGAACATTTTGACATTCCTGTGCATTCACGACTTGTATCCTATTTCATTGAGTTGCAAACACGGTGCATCCCTGGTTATGAGTCCTGAGACCGATGGATGCGTGTGGGGTGCTATGGCAATTCAGCTCGGATTCAACAAGGAAGAAACCATTCGAACCATCATGCAAGACCTGCAAGAAGAGAATCAAATGAAGAACCACGAGTTTACTGAAGAGGAAACAACCACCAATTGCCCACCACCCTCCATGTGGAGAACTTTTGTTTATTTGAATTTCATCAATTGGGATCCTGATACAAGAGTACCTAACTCAGACATTCGATTGTACAATCGCAACAGAACAATGTCATGTGAGAAAACCGACAGGTGGTACACGATCCGAACCAATAGAAAACTCGAAATGGGCAAAATATATAGTTGGGAGTACACTCTGGATGAGCATGACAATGGACATTACAATAGATCGAGAATATATGTTGGAATCGAGAGGAGTACCTATCCTTTTACGGAGGGAGAATCTGAAACCAACAAAGTTATTGGTTTTTGGAGTGATGGTGTTAGTTATAGTGTTGGCCAACATTCAGTTCACATGTTACGGGACCACCGTATGAGTTCAGATCTTCGATCTATCCTGTACAACCAATATTTTGTGTTCAGTACAGGTGACACGATTGCAATGAAGCTCGATTTGAAGAATTTGAGTGCCTCAAACACTGCTTCCATGCATCTCTTCAAGAACAATGAGTACTTCCTGACCATTTCAGACATTCTGACACAAGATATCTTGTATTATCCTGCCATATCTGTCATTGGTCGTCAAAGAGTTTCCATCCGAATGAAAAATCCTAGCAAAATGCTTGAGGACCCGATTCACAAGAAGGTGGAGAATTATGCTAAACATCCGTCTGCTTGTTCAATTCAGTAACAAACGAATAAAACGATATTTAACTAACATTGGAATGAAAAATGGACCACATCTTCAACACATCGCTGACCCACCAGGTAGGTTGTATTCTTTGAGAAGATTTCCCGCGCAAAAAACAAAAAGCCCCACAAACAAAAAATCATGTGGCGACAGCTTTTGCGACACCAGCAACCACAGAGATCACCATCATTGCACTCACCAAGCACTACCACTAGAACTAACAATGCTTTATGGTCATTGAAAACGAACAACTCTTTTGTTTTGCGTACGACGATGCACCATCAGCATCAAGAATTTCTTGAAAAGCTTTCTCAGTCTAAAATGCCTGAAGAATATCTGCCAAAACAAGTCGAACAAGGATGGTATCAATTCTGGGAAGACAATCATTTATTCCGACCTGACACTTCTACAGCGGAGAAACAAGAAAATGGCGCCAAAAATTTCTCCATTGCTTTGCCTCCGCCGAATGTCACTGGTTCGTTGCACATTGGACATGCATTGACCATTTCACTTCAGGATGCACTGTCAAGGTACAAGAAAATGGATGGTTATCGTGTAGTTTGGGTTCCTGGTATGGATCATGCAGGAATTTCGACACAAGTCGTTGTGGAGAAGAAGTTGAGTCGAGAGAGTAATGGATTGTCGCGTCACGATGTCGGCAGAGAAAAGTTTGTTGAGCTCGTGTGGCAATGGAAGGAGGAATTCGGTCACAAGATTACTGAGCAGACAAAGGCAATGGGAGCCATGACAGATTGGAGCAGACATGTCTTTACAATGGATGAAACATTCTCAAAGGCAGTGATCGAAGCATTTGTCAAGTTGCATGAGGATGGATTGATCTACAGAGACACAAAATTGGTCAATTGGTGCCCTGCGTTGAAAACAGTGATATCAGATCTCGAAGTCGATTACATGTCCGTAACGAAAAAGATGGGAGTGAGCATACCAAGTGCCAACAACAAAAAATTTGAGTTTGGAGTATTGCACACGTTCAAGTACCCAGTGGTTGACGCGAATGGAAATGAACATGGATTTATTGAAGTGAGCACAACTCGTTTGGAAACAATGCTCGGTGATACGGCTGTTGCCGTTCATCCTGACGATGAGCGATATCAGGCATATCATGGATTATTTGTACGGAATCCGTTTGTTCCCGATCGTAAGATTCCTATTGTTTGTGATGCAGAGTTGGTCAAGATGGAGTTTGGAACGGGTGTTGTTAAAGTGACACCAGCGCATTCGTTTGATGATTTTGCATGTGGAAAGAGAAACGATTTGGAATTTATTAATATTTTGAATTCGGATGGTACGATGAATGGAAATGCAGGCGAATTTGCAGGAATGAATCGGTTCGAAGTACGAAAGATTTTGATTAATCGATTGAAGGAAATGGATCTTTTTGTGAGCGAGAAGGATCATGCACTAGAGATACCTATATGTTCCCGTACCAAAGATGTGATCGAACCAATGCTCATTCCTCAATGGTTTGTCAAGTGTGATCAAATGGCCAAGCGATCATTGGAATTGGTCTCATCAGGAGAAACGAACATTTATCCATCGAGTTATATTGCCACATGGGAACGTTGGCTGACTAATATTCATGATTGGTGCATTTCGAGACAACTTTGGTGGGGACATCGTATTCCTGCCTATAAAATTGTGATGAACAATATCGAAGAACAGAACAAGTTGCATGATGAGTGGGTTGTGGCAAGATCTGTGGAAGAAGCACACGAAAAAATTGCAAAGACACATGGTTTGAAAAATAGCGATTATCAATTGGAACAGGATGAAGATGTATTAGATACTTGGTTCTCATCAGGACTCTATCCACTTGCTTCATTCGGATGGCCAAAGCAGACACAAGATCTAAAAGACTTTTATCCACTTTCTGTCATGGAAACTGGAAGTGACATTTTATTCTTCTGGGTTGCAAGAATGGCCATGCTCTGTACATATCTACAGAACGACACAAAACCATTCAAGGATATTTATCTTCATCCTATGGTGAGAGACGCACAAGGAAGAAAAATGTCTAAAAGTTTGGGAAATGTGATTGATCCGATCGATGTCATGCACGGTATCTCTCTGCAAGAATTACAGGCTGGAGTTCTATCAAACACCAACATTAGCCCTGACGAGGCCAAACGAGCAGTGAAAGTGATGGAGAAGGATTTCCCCAAGGGAATACAAGAGTGTGGAACTGATGCCTTACGATTCAGTTTGATCAAGTATACGCAGCAAGGTAGACAGATTAATTTGGATGTGCAACGTGTTGTAGCAAACAGATTCTTCTGTAATAAGATTTGGCAAGCAACGCGATTTGCAAAGGATAGATTTGATGCTTTAGGATATCAACCTGTCTATGAGGAATCTGAACTTGTATCCTCGATCATGGCCAATGAAAATAGTCAACTTCACAATCGGTGGATTTTAGTTCAATTGAATCAAGCAATCACAAAAGTTCGCTCAGCCATGGATAATTATCACTTTAGTGATGCTGCTACAGCTATTTATGATTTCTTCATGTACGAACTATGTGACATTTATCTTGAGTGTAGCAAGAGTGCTCTCTATAACGATAATTATCCAACAAGTCAAAGACAAGAGACACTTGATACCTTGCACCTTTGTTTGGAACATATCTTCCGTTTGATGCATCCTCTCATGCCTTTCATTTCTGAAGAGTTGTGGCACAGAATACCAGTATTGAAGAACAGTGCCTTTAGTTTGATGATCAGCAAATACCCATCCAACTATCCCTCAATCACAGAACAAGTCACGGAACGGACAGAACAGGACATGAACCTAATGTTATCTGTCGTTCAAGAGCTCAGATCAGTGAAGACCAACTTGCAAACTGCAGCAAAGGAAACTGATGGATTCGTATGCATTCATGATTCACCTCAGGACGACTCTAGTGCGGACACATTGAAACTGAAACAGTTATTCGATGAGACCAAGCAAGATATTATCGCATTATCCAAGTTCCGATCGATCCATATTGTTAACATGGAAGAAATCAATCGCATAAAGACAGTCGAGAAACAAAAACTGGCTGTTGGTGTTGTCAATAAGAACTGCACAGTCTACTTGACCTTGCCCTCGGATTATGCAACGAGACTCGATGCCGAGTTGAAGAAACTGGAAAAGAAGCTTGAACAATTGAGCGCACTGAAGGACAAGTACGAGAAACAGATTAATACGCCTAATGTACCTGAATCAGTCAAGGAAAAAACACGGGAGAAGCATACTCAGACAGTCTCTGATATTGACTCTTGCATACAAAGCATTAATGAGATGCAAGGTCTGATCAATGAATCGAACAGCTCTTAATCTCCCTCATAAAAATTCATCGTTCAATGACTGACATACTTTACTAATTACGTATTACATCCAATCAACAATCATTGGAGCATCTTCCATCTCTTCCAAATCCTCCAAACTGACCTGAAATCGCTCCCACAATAGCTTCTTTAATTGAATAGTTGTTTCGACAATCATTCGATCAACAGTCGAAGATTGATTCTCGTGCTGGTCCAAGTCAGACACACCAACAATTTCAAACCACGAGATGAGTTGCTGCCTCAAGAAATTGTTTCCAGATAGTTCATCATGAAAGAAATCTGATGGTACTACACTCAATTGATCATACAGCACTACAACAAATCCTCTGAATAGGTCAACCAAGGAAATATCATGAACAGCATCGTCACAACTACACAACAATTCAATAATGCGCTTCCACTGCTCCAACCCATCAAATGCATGACCCATCAAGAAACAAACAAACGAAAATTGTAGTTCGCCCAACAATAATCTCCAACCACTCTTCTCGCTCGAATTTTTTGTCATTGAATAATCATCTTTGAGCAACTGATACAGTAACGCACTCTTATCAAAATTCAATTTTGTTAAATCACTGCCCAAAACTCCACTCCTCTTCAATTTTCTTGGTATCTTGGTATAAAACACTCGATAACGACGATCATCACTTTTCACGTTCAATTTCTTGTCTAACTCTTCATCAAAAGACATAATTTTCTTCTGAATGGGCTCCAGTCGAGAGATGACATCAGGTGTGATAAAACTAGACAGTTTTCTCCACATTTCATACTGATTCACAGAATTGACAACCATGGGATACTCTCCCAATCGTAAAAATTGGTCATTGGTCATGTGAGTGTACTCGTGCATCACACGTCTCACAGTTTCTTCGTCATCATCATCATTAACATGTTCTTTACCCTTGTCTGTGCGACGAAGCTTATTAGAGCTATCACAAATATCTCTTCCACTGTTACATGTGAGAATTCGATAATCCTCAATCACGGGATCATACTTTAGAATGACAACAACTGAACAGGGATTTTTGCCCGCGTCATCGTAGATTGTTCCATCGGATTTGAGCGCGAGAAAAAAACAGGTGCGCTCTCCGCCGTGAAAGCTGTAGTAAATGCAGTGAACACCCAAGGGAACATTCTTGAAGCCAATAAACTGATCTGACACAGTGTAAGAATAGTAGTCGATGCCAAACTCGGTTTGCGGTGGAGTTCCGAGACAAATAATTGTCCCGACACCACTGCCATAGGATTGCTCGTCACTTGTAACAAGATCTGGTAACTCTTCAATCTTCATGTCGGTTCATACAACAACGACGACATGCAAGGTGAGATCTGGTTTTTCGTATTGTTCTTCAATCCGACCTGCATTCCATATTTGATCAAAGAATTGGGCCGATTTAGCAACATTCATCAAACCCATTGAACGAAGAAGTTGACTTATTACAACGGAGGAAAAATGAACAAGGCCCGACAGAAAAATTTTTGGGGCGGCTGTCTTCTTGAATAAAGCGCACGCAAGTTATCCATCACAATTCGTAACACATTATCCAACAAAAATGACTCACTCATTCAATGATGTTTTGGTTGTCGCCAAGAAGTGGAAGGTTGTCACCACTGTCTCCTTCGCCTGCATGTTCATCTCCCTCTTTGTCAACTATGAAACATACTTCTTCAACTATCACCAATCTAGACTCGCTTGGAATGACGTAAGTGTTCCTTTTTTTTCAAGCTGATGCAAGCTTTACTACCTCTGATTTTTTTTTTATGGGCAAAACCAACTCACACTTTTCTCACTTTCACAACAACAGTACAAGAAGCACAAGATGGGAGGTTTGCTGCCACCATATCAAACCAACTACTCAAGAGAAACCTTTGCTAAGAATGAAGTAAAGGTTGACTGGGAATCCTTCCGTGATGATTCTCAATAAATTCATTGGTGTTCTATATATTCATGTACCCATTCTCGCATTTGAATCAACCATTTGCTACTTCCACCAAGAAGACTACCACTACTAATATGGATCGAAACGACAGAAAACCAAAAGTTCAACGAAACACCGATTATCATAACATGACGATGAATGCACGTGATTGTGAGATATTAATAAGAAAAATCATTAACACTGAGAGCGATTGGAAGATTCAACTGCTCATGACAGTTTCAACGAATGATTAATTCTTGATGATGGTTGTTCAGTACTTTTCGTGCTGTAGTGTGCTTATTGGAATGGACGAATGAGTATATATATTTTTTTTATCGAGGATGTCATCTGATGTCCGTGAATATGGACATTGGAGACTGGGGGTGTGGAATGTACAGCAACACTCATGTACAAAACACAAAATATATACATATCAATCTTTTTGTCATTTATTTTCATTGTGGTCATTCGTGTGTTGACCAGTCTTTTGTTGAGAGCTCATGAATGACTCTTTGCTGATTTGTGTTAAGCTGCTTCCTGTCTTCTGGTTGTTATTCGCGCATTTTCTTCCAAACGAACTTCCCATGATCTGTTCAAGTGGGAAGTCTGGCACTCATGGAACAAGGGAGTTTGTTCTTGTCGCTTGTGAGTCAAAAAGCCCAAATCAAAAGAACAAACACACTCATACCCGACAAAACTTGTTCGTATGTCCTCCTCTGAAAGAAAAACAACTCTTCAAGTGTTTGGGAATGGTTGGCCCAGTTGGATACGTAAGATCTCTGGTTCTCAAGAACTCCCTGTTGTTCACCAGGCGGATAAGTTGCCAGTGGACGGAGCCCGGAAGCTCACTGGGCTCATGATTCTGTTCTGTGGTGCTGCCGAACACAATTCATCACATTTCAATGGTGGTTGGTCTGTCGATGCATTGATTGAGTATTGGAGTCAATGTGGCAACAAGAATCAAGAGCTTTTTGGTGAGTCCAACGTGCAGTTGTATGTCTCAAAGAATGGTAACTTTCCTGGTGGTCACGGACTACCCGTATCCTCTGACAATCATTTGATTACTCGTGTCAAGCTATCGGATGCCGTGAACAAGATGCGTCCAAACAGAAAGATCACCCCAACAGATGCACACTATTTGTGCCCTGGTGAGTTTTATTACATATATCAAGCCCACATCTCCAAGTTTCCTCAGCCGTTTGATGAGAGAGGTATTAGCAAACTGTTGCCTTTCGGTGTTGTTGAAGGTGTTTGGATATCCAGTGCTGGTTGTTTCACACCAATACATTATGATAACTCGGACAATGTGCTTATGCAGCTCCATGGAAGGAAGCATGTCATCATTTGGAGACCGGATGATGTTGGGAACTTGTACTTGAATGCAGAGGATCATCCAATGGACAGACAAACTCAAATTGATTTTACAGTGATGAACGAAGAAGGCATGAGAGTTCAATTCCCAAGGTTCTTTCAATCGAAACCTTATTCTACAACTTTGAATCCGGGAGATGCCTTGTATATTCCCAGGGGGTGGCCTCACGCAGTATACTCTGAGACATATTCTGTATCTATGAATTACTGGTGGTCAGCAACTGAAAGTTCATTCTCATATTCTTTGCATGATAGTGATGATGAATTCTCTACGACTACTGTCAGCAAGTCTAATAGATGTTATATTTGTTCTCAGGAGAAGGATTATCTCCATCGTGAGCATCCGGACGAGTGTCCATACAAAAGTGAGTATGAGGTAATAACAGGAGGCAGAACCAATCGATGGGTGAGACGTGGTTCGAGTTACTTTGATCCATTTGAAGACGATAATAAGAAGGGTGGCTGTGCTGTTTGTGGAGCCGAAGATCATTATCACTTTGACAAACCACGTGCTCGGTGTCCCTTCATTTCAGAGTACCAATATGTTTGTGGTCAAGTGAGGAGTTACTGGGCTAAAATACAGAAGGAGAGAAGCAGTAAGTCGTACAATGCAACAATCGTATCAACTCAAGCACAATCGACCGTTAGATTCTGGTGCTCAGGTGTGACTTATGTGAATGGAGGAGATGCATACATGTTGGTCATTGGTGGCTCAGGTGCTAAGCCCTATCAAATGATTGATTCTTATCATTTCGCTACTGGCCGCCATGAAGTAGTCAAGCTAGCGAATCACTCTAAAGGTACTCCATTTGTTGATGTAGCTCGATGGGGACATTCTGCTTCTCTAGTGGGAGACAAAATTTATTTAATTGGTGGTTTTGATCACGAGTATCAATACAATGATGTTGTCGTGTATGATGTAAAGAGAGGAGTGATCGAGACGATTGACACCAAGGGACAGAAGCCTGGAGTCAGGGCAGGTCATTGTGCAAGTGTAATTGGAGATGATATCTACATATTTGGCGGCCAGTATTGTAACAACGGTCCCTACGAGTACAATAGCGATCTATTTCGATTCGATACCAAGACCAGAACATGGACCCAGATCGTCACTGATGTAGAGAGCAGCCCAGAGCCCAGATCTCAATCAGCATGCATTACCTCTCATAATTCTATATACTATATCGGTGGTAGTAACAAACATCAGTGGTTTAATGATCTCTATTGTCTATCCTTGGATGATAAAACAAGAACAACTGCCAATTGGTACAAATCTGATCCGGAATTCGGTCCCAAGGCTCTGACTTTGGCTAAGAGTAAGAATTTTAGAATTACATCTACTCCTACGTTTGCTTTCAAGATACACTCAAGTGCTATGTTGAATCTAACCATGATCATTGGCCTTTGTGACACAGAAGGAGAAGCACTCATCTTGGACACGGACAGACAAAAGTATTACAACTGGGATTCCAAGGGTAAAAAATTGGGACGGATTGCCGCTGCAGCACAGTTCAAGAAGACCATCTTGCTCTTGAAGAGCAATGGAGAACTGTTGAGGATCAACAAGACTGATTAGAACGAATCTTAACTCTTGACTTGACTGTAAATGCCAAAACGCTTTTTCACACGCTTCAAGTAATTTTTTGAATGAAACCCACATGACTCGTCAAAAAATACTCGCTTCGCAACAGCATTTGAGCAAGTGTCAATTTTGCTATTGTACTCAATCAAACAGATCCTTCCGACTTACACCCTCAGGGGTGTTCGTCTGAGTTCTTTGATATGATGCATTGGTTGTAACATCTCATTGGTGAGACAGTCGCGCCCTTACGACTTCGCAGTAAAGCGATTTGTTGACACAGCTGATCTTTTTTATCCAAATAAATAGAAGTCCAACTCTCCTTCACTTGTTATTACTGCAATCATCCCACGGTAGCAGTTTCAATCTTCTCCAAAAAATGCAAAACATCCAAATCGTTGATGAAATCAACGAACGCACTGTTGCGCCAGTGATTTCCTTGCATCGTTCCGTGTTTGGTGACGCAAAGGAATACTCACGAGCATCCTTGTGGATTTCAAGACTCGCAAGTGATCATAGTAGTGGAGTGATTGTCTATCATCCAGATGGATTTATTGCACTCATCAATCGAGCTCCAACGTTGCATCTTTGGTTGGCAGGTGTCAAGGAAGAGAGTCGAGGTTCAGGGCTATTCAAAGCACTTGTCAGTGCTGGATATCAACACTATCAAGACACTGGTGTGGAGTTTACTCAATTTTCATTGACTACCTTTCCAGAAAAGTTTCCAGTCATGTACGGATGGGCTTCCTCGCTCATGTCAAACGAAACTGTTGAAGCAAGTGACGGAAAAGTAAGAATTACAATTCCCATTCACAATTTAGTCAATTGGATCAAAAATACAAAAGCACAACAATAACAACTAGCAATACAATAAAGACAACAGTAGTTTGATCAAACTACTACAATAAGAACAACAACAATAACAACAAACTGAACAAAAAAAATTTTACTTTAAATTTCCAAATCCAACGGCTCATTACTATAATCATCATAATCATCATTGGTCGACAAAGCTCTATACCTAGTCTTACCATTCAATCTCATGAAACCACCATTTCTTCTCTTGAAAACATTAGAATAATAATAGTAAGCAAGAGCACTGAGCGCCACAATGGACAACAACACTGCAAACGTTAAAATTCCATACGAAGCAAACAAGTCACTCAACGTTGATGGTTGATCAAAATCACCTATACCATCATCAACAGTAGCTTCTTCTTGTTTTTTCGTTATGGACGAACTATTATCCTTCTCTTTTTCTGCTTGTTTTTGTTTTTCTTCTTGTTTTTCTTCTGAAGGAGGTGTTAGTGTTGGTGATGACTCTTGTTTAGTTTGTTGATTTACGTCATCATCATTTTCATCATCTTCAGCTTTGTCATCAACTTTGTCATTATTGACTTTTTCTTGTTTTTTGTTGTTGTTTTTTGTGTCTTCTTTTGAAGGAGCTGCTTTTTGATCATTCTTATCATCATCATTCGCAGTGGTAGGAGTAGTTGGAGTAGGAGTAATTGAGTTTTGAGCTTCATTCTTTTTGACTTGTTGTTCTTGTTTTTGATCATCATTTTCAGTCTTTGGTTTTTGTGTATCAACAGTTGATGTATTGTTACTGTTTGTGTCATTCATATCTACAACAATGTTATCCGCATCTTCTTCTTCATCTTCTTCTTTAGCTTTAGCTTTTTCATCTTTAGCTTCAGCTTCTTCAGTTTTTTCATTTTTGGAATTTGTATTCGTTTCATTGACGGGTTGTTTATTTTCATTCGTGTTGGCTGAAAGTGCCTTATTGATGAGTCCTCTAGGATGAACCGCAACATTTACATTTTCCTCATCAACACGATCACCACTTGTTGTTGTTGTTTTTGTGGTTGAAATTCGAACATTTTTGTTGGAAAATAATGGATCATCATTGTCTGATGGGGGCGATAGGAGATCCATCTTAGTTGCGAGTTCATTTCTCACATTTTTCATTCGTGAATTTGCTCCGGTTGGTTTTGTTGTAGTTGTTTTTTGACATTGGACGATGGTTGTTGTTGTTGTTATTGTGAAGAGGACAAGTAGGATGATGGTGATGGTGAGGGAGAGAAAGAGGGGAGATAACCGACGTTTGGATAGTATACTCATTGTTTTTGTTGTTATGTTGTGTTTTGTGAAGGTCGGTCCGGTACTTTTCTTTTTTGTTCCTTCTTTTGGGAAGAGATTCTCTTTGTTCGGTCACAAACAGCAGAAGCGTTTTCCGGCCGTATTTGTTTACAGTGGTTTCTCCCAGGTCTGGCTGTCCCGAACAACTGTCAAAAAAAGGATATCACTCCACATAGGTCATTTAGTGGAGTGAAGGAACTTCAGGAAATCAGCAATTCCGCTCTCATTTCCTGACCATTGTTCATCACGGAACATCATCTGGGATGCTTTCAGAAAGAAAAAAGGAAACTAACATTGCAAACAAGAATGACGGAATATAAAGGAGCTATAGGCATTGATCTCGGTACTACACGCACATGTGTTGGTGTAATGCAGAACGGTGTGGTAACAATTATTCCGAACGATCAAGGAAACCGAACTACTCCATCCTATGTAGCATTCACTGATACTGAGATACTGATTGGTGACTCTGCAAAGAACCAATTGTCTTTGAATGCACCCAATACTGTGTTCGACGCCAAGAGATTGATTGGCAGAAACTTTTCTGACCCTCAAATACAACAAGATGCGAAACACTCGCCTTTCAAGGTGATTGATAGAGAAGGAAGACCATATATTCAAGTTGAGTTCAAGGGCAAACAAGAAACATTCTCCCCAGAAGAAATCTCATCCATGATTTTGGCCAAGATGAAAGAATATGCTGAAAGCTGCTTGGGTCAAAAAGTCAAGAAGGCTGTCATCACTGTTCCAGCTTACTTTAATGATTCTCAGAGACAGGCAACAAAGGAGGCTTGTACACTCGCAGGTTTGGAAGTGTTGAGAATCATCAACGAACCAACGGCCGCTGCCGTTGCCTATGGTTTGAACACCGAGGGAGAAAGGAATATTGTGATCTTTGATTTGGGAGGTGGCACGTTCGACGTTTCCATGTTGTACATTGAGGATTGTGTCATTGAAATCAAGGCTACTGCTGGCGACACTCACTTGGGCGGTGAAGATTTTGATAACAGAATGGTTGAATACTTCAGGCATGAGTTCAAGCGCAAGTACAAGAAGGACTTGGCAGATAATCCAACCGCCTTGAGAAGATTGAGAGCTGCCTGTGAAAGAGCAAAGATAACCTTGTCGACAGCAGACAAGGCCTCAGTGCAAATTGAATCTTTGATGGATAACATTGACTTCGCGTCTCCTATCACCAGAGAAAAGTTCGAGCAGATGAACGCTGATTTGTTCAGTTCTTGCTTGGAACATATCGAGAAAGTATTGGCTGACTCCAATTTAGACAAGGACCAAATAGACGATGTTGTCTTGGTCGGTGGTTCCACCAGAATTCCAATGATCCAAGAAATGTTGAAGGACTTCTTCAATGGCAAAGAACTCCTCAAAAGAATCAACCCCGATGAGGTTGTAGCTTATGGTGCAGCTTCTCAAGCTGATGTTCTTACCCGACCGCAAGACTTCTTCATCGCCTGTACCTTGTATCGATCGCTGTGCCAAGAGGAAATTGATGACATGTTGAGAAAGGCAGAAGAGACGATGAAGATCGATGCTAAGAGCAGATTGGAATCCTATTTGTATCATGTGCGAAATGCATTTGATGGCCCAACTGTTGGTGGAAACCTATCTGCAGAAGATAAAGGACACCTGAAGACTGCTGTTGATGATGCTATCCTCTGGTTGGACAACCGTCCATATGCATCAAAGGAGGAATACGAAAGAAGGCAAAAGGACCTTGAATCTACTGTTACTCCCATCATTTCTAAGATTTACCAAGATGGTGAAGTGCCAGACTTTTTCTCACCAAGTAGCGAGCAAACTTCTCAACCAAAGTTTGAAGAATGGGACATTGATTAAGACATGAAAATGTTCTCATGTCACACAATATTGGTTAGTGCTCATACAACTTATCGAGAAGCAGGAAAGGCAAAGACTTGAAACCAACTTCTCTGTAACTTAAAACTCGTGTCAAAATTACTCCGTCTCATCGCGAAAATTGATATTCCCCGAAGGCACCAAAATTTTTTTTTCGAGCTTTGAAAACATCAAAGGCAACAAAAGGAACAACACACGAAATATCTCAATCAACATCAACATCATCAACATTCATGAATCAATATCCAGTGGAGCTTACACATACTCCAGTGCATGTCATTGCACTTGCGTATCTTCAAGAGTATCATAAGCCCATATCCACCTGTTTATCCGACTTGTTTGACTCATTGGCTGTCCTAAGCTTTGTTAATGAGAATTCATTGCCATTGAAGAAGGTGAGAAGATCATTTGAAGGATATCGACCACAAGGTCTCATGAAGAGAGGTTGGATGAGAAAACATCAGGTACATATTTTATTTTCAACATTTTACTTTCATTTTTTGTTGTTGTTGCTTGTTTTTGTTGTTTTGTCTTTGAAGCTTAAAAAAAATTTTGAATTTTTTGTTTGTCGTGTTGGTTGTTGGTGTGAGTATAGGAGAGAATACCTTCTGTTGTCATCATTTTGGTCGAATGGAAGCCTGAACAGTCCAATTGGAGAGAACAAGAACAAATGATTGCTTCACAGGTTGAAAATTTGAAGAAGAGAGCAGTGAATCGCAACACGAAATTTGTCTTGTTGGTCGTTACGAAATCAAAGCCAAAAGACCTTACGATTGTCATTAATAGTGGTGGTGGTGGTGTGAGTGGTGGAAGCAGTGGAGGCCACTCTGATCATCCATTGGATCCAGTAGAGACTGAAACACTCAAAGTGGATGATTTTTACAGTTGGTTGAAAAAATCGTGCAACATGGAAAGTTTCAAGCACGTGCAGCAGATCGAAGAGTCTGATTTGAGCAATGCGAGTGTCATTAGCTCCAAATTGGGAAAAGCTTTGCAAGAATTGAGTGTACAGTATTATAAGGAACAAGCATTGCGTGTCAAGAAGATGAAGAGTGAGGTGAGCACTGTTGGGCAGCCTTATCTTTATGCGAGACATCGATTCAAGGTTGCTTATTACAGTGAGATTAGTATGAGAAGTTTTGCGCAGGGTAGCACACCACTGACGAGCAACAACAATCAAAAAGTGGTTAAATATTTGACTCAGTCCTACTCGTATCTCATGGTTGTCAATCCACGTGATCATGGCATCAGTGAGAGTGAACTAAAGACAGTGGGTGATATTATCAACTTTAGAATTTGTCAGTTGAAGCTCACGGACAGAAAGACTGTAGATCAGGGAATTAAACAATTCTTGAAGCACATTGCATGGTACAAGTCACTGTCTGGTGATCATCAGAGAAGAGGTCTCTTGTTCAAGCACTATTCTCTAGTATATAGACAGTATAGAATGTTTGGTGAGATGCTAGAGTCATTGCCCACTGGTTATTTGAAAAAGGAGGACAGTTATCACAACCCAGGCTACTATTTCCAGGCAGCTGCTTCACAGGCAAAGTTTAGAAAGATTGCAGCACAAAAGGTCTGTAGCCGATACCGCGCCCCAATTGAGTCATTGTTGCAGAATAACGCACAGATTATTGAAGATTTGAAGAGAGATGGCGAGTCTTGTTATGAGGGATTCTATGGACAACAGATTGATATGGATCCTCAGTTGTTTTTGGGACAGGAGACCAATGCTTCGTCGCTGCTGAAGGAGTTGCCCAATCGACAGATTTTCAGAGATTTTGCAAAGGAGATTCTCACTGTGAGACATTCGGAGGACATTATCTCTATGCTCATGAAAGCGTACAACAATTATAAGAAACATCAAGCGATGAAGCGATTGACCTATTCCATCTCGAGTGCGATTGCCGAGGAACACTACTATTCGAAACAATGGGAGCGAGCAAAAATGTTCTTTGATCGAATTGCAAAAACGTACAAAAAGGAGCAATGGTACAACTTGTACACATCAGTTAGACGACTCTCCCTTACGTGCGCAAAGGAGATGGGCAAACCAAAGGATTATCTTACTTGCCTGATTGATTTGATCTCAACCAAATTGGACACAACCGAAAGCGAAAAGGAAACTTTTTTAACAGAGTTGTTGAGCTTTTTGGACGGGTCGAGCGAGAGTGGAGTTGCTCCTCTGGATGCACCATTGATTGTTGATGTCGATTCAAGACACGCAGTATTGGGTATGGCACTGCAGTTTGAGAAGCCGTTTGTTTGTGTTCATGAGCCAATTCGTCTGAATTTGCAATTCAAGTGCTTCAGTCCCAAGGCGATCAAATTCCAGAAGATTAATGTTCAGTTCAAGAAGAAGGCCTATAACTTCACATTGACCGACGGAGAAGATTTAACACAAGTGTTTTCTTATCCTCCAGCGCAAACAGATCCTAAGATTTTGGACCTCACTCTGCAACCCAATGGAGAAGCAACTACTTATTCATTCCCCATGATCATCAAGGAGAAGCAAGAGTTTGAATGCGAGGCCGTGAATTTGTACTTGGTTGGTCATAGTGGCCAACAAATTTGTTTCCAATGGAAAATGAATGACAACAAGTACTACTCAAGTCTGATTGCAAATTACGATTACAGATATGAAGTAGGAGAGGACTCCTTGTTTGTTGAGCGACCTGTGATTCGAGTCACTGAACCAAAGCCAAAGTTGGAGATCAAGTTTGAGCACAGACCACCCGCACTCATCAATGAATTCTACGCCGTAAAGGTGCTGCTCAATTCGAACGACGACAACGTTATCAGAGGTATCCTACAGATTAATCCAATATTGAATGTGAGGATTTTAACCAGTGTGAATAACAAGTTGGTAGAGTTGTCGACAGAGCCGAGTGTAATGGTCGACACGATTGCAGCCAACACAACAAAGGAGATTATTCTATTCCTCCAGTGTGTCGTACCTGGAATGATTAGACTCAAGGTGAACTTTGCATACGAGTCAACAACGTATCCATCGTTGTCTCAGTCCTCCGATCTCGACATTTATGTACAATATCCGTTCGATGCCACTTTTACATACATGGGCAGTCGATCTACTGGCAAAGATGGCTTCCGGCTAGTGCCTTCTCAGAGCATATCCTTCTTCCAGAAGATTATTAACAACGCAGTACAGAATGTTGCCGTGCATGATCCATTGAAGATTACTGCGAACAAGCAGGACAATCAATTCCGCTTCAATGAAGGATTCCCTGCACACCAGCAAATCCTAGTGTCCACAACACTGTCATGCAACACACCGTATCCGATACTCATTGATCGTGTGCGGTTCGTTCAAGCCGAGCAATCAGACGAGGGCACACCCAACATTGAGTGCTGTTCTGATAAGATTGTTGATTTTGAAGAGAAACGCAAGAGAGATGACACAACCAGTGTTCCATCCTCATTCGTCGGTAAGGAATACATGGAGCAGCGTGATGCCTACACGTTGTGCCATGTGCTCAAGGCAAACATTAGCGGTAGAAGTATCAAGACGGGCTCATTGATCATTACTTGTCACAGACAGAATCCTCTGATCACTACCGATGTCGACCCATCATGCACCAGCATTACCTATGAGGTGCCTCTGCCAAGTCTGAACATTTATCACAGAAATCTGAGAGCGACATTTGACTCACCAAGCGAAGCAGTGCTCGGCAAGCCATTCGAGGCCAAGCTCACAATCTTCAACGAGAGCAGCACACTCCAGGAATTGCAGTTGCAAGTGGCTGACAGTGAATCATTCTTCTTCTCTGGAACTACGCAACTCAATTTTACTATTCTGCCATTCAGTGAAAAAACAATGACCTATATAATGATTCCAGTGCTCACAGGTCACATCACTTTCCCAAAGTTCACACTCAAGGCTGTTCGTGAACAGGCTCACGTATTGACCGAGAGTGAGAGGTGGTCCATCTTTGTTCACATGACATAAAATTATTTATTCGCGGCACATAACCAACTTGATTTAATGCTTTCGGTACAAGAGTTCGATTTGAGACGATTAGAGGAAAAAGTTGTCATTGTATAGTCGAGAAAATCAATGCATTTTAGAGTTTATTCATGCCACCTATATTCTTACTGAGGGCTTCAACGATTTGATCATGTCTCTCTTGAGGATTCATGGCATTACCATTATTATTACACATCACGTCGTCCATATTGTTTCTGTTCAGCAATTGAAACACTTGTTTCTTATCTCTCAGCACCGTTTCCGATGGAATCGGAGTGGAGGGCCTTGGTTGACTACCATCCGAGGATACATTGTTGGGCAAATACGAGTACTTTTTCAATTGTTGTTTGAGCATCTCCTTGGGGACTTCAACATCAGGTGCAACGAACGGAGGTACTGGGGTGGGTGCTCTTTCTTGAAAGGAGGAGCGACGAATGGTCAACCGACTCAATTCCGGAGATTTTGAAGTCGGTGAACTCGAAGGAGGATTTCGGTTGTTTTGCAGTGTTGGATTCAGTGAAAATGTGGAGCTCTTGGGAGGATCAAACATCGAGGCTCTCCTGGCAAGAAGTCTCTTGGCAAATGGAGATTCCGAGTAGATATTGGCACTGGGGGTGGTTGTTGGTACCGTCGATAATTGTTCATTATTCTGCATCATTGTGTATGTGGTTGACTATTTAAGTAGATAGAATTGAGTATGAGAATTTGTTGTTTGGATCCAACCTGGAGCTTTTGTCTATGATGATCGTGGTGGAAGTGACCCGTTTCTGTCAGAAAGAGGACGTTGTTTGGTGCTTAGTGTTTCGTTGGTTTTTACGGAGAGGTTTAGTCTTGTAATATATTTACCTCAGGTCCCTGACTATGAGCGTATTTTAGAAGGTTTGCAAAGAGTTCGGTTCAAATGTTGTTTTTGTGCTTTGTGTAGCAACGTTGTTTCTTTCCTTTAAAAAGGGAGATGCACCCGATGGGAATTCCCAGTCGCCCAAAATAGAGTGTGAAATTCGTTTACAAACGAATACCAGAATTAGAAAAGTCGTGATCATTGATGGTTGTAATCTGAATATTCCTCATCCTTTGTCAAATACCATTAGAACTTTCAATCCTTCTTCCTCTTTGTTTCTTGATCCTCCTGATCCAGAAGCAGTCTGCCTCGCATGGCTGAGAGAACTAACTTGATGAACATGAGCCACACTGGAACGAACAGTGTACAGAAGCAGATGAACACAATATTGGTGTTAAAATTGATAAATTGTTGACTCAAGAATCTGTCGAATGTCGAGATCCAGCTTACAGTGTCCAATCCATGCATATTGTACAAGTTTCCAACAATTACCACTCCAGCAATCGTAATTGGAGACACAATCAACAAAGCAACGAATTGCAAGTACTTCAAGACGCCTCTGTTGTGCATGTTCGTCAAAAGAGCAGACATAATAAACAAGTACATGGATGTCACAATACAAAATGCACTCTCCAACACGAGCAACACTCCAAGAATGATGCAGCAGTATGACATGGCGAATGCCTTCACAGTTTTCCACTCTACCATGGTTTTGTCCTGATTCTTTGATTTGTCATGATCAGAGTCCTCTTCTTCCTGATCCATAAACAAGAGATTGTAAACTCGATCAACAATTGGATATCCAATCAAGAATAGCAAGAGAATAATCAATGATGATAATCCAACCCATAGGGCAAAGAATTGATGAGCTTCAATACCATTAGACCCAACAATTGCGGGCAATAATTGTTGAAGTGCGAACGGAAGAACATAAATGATACTACCTGCAGTCACAGTCACGCCAAAGTAAGCTAGAGAATGCATAAGTTGTTGCTGCTCAGACATGAAGTAGTTTCCCACAAACTATATATTTTCAAGCCATCATTGTTGTTAAGTGTCTCTATTCTCTAATAAAACGAAAAAACAAAGTGTCACAACATACCTGCAAGGCGATTGGAACGAGAAGCACAGCCAAATTCGGCATATAGTGCTCAAATCCATAATAAGTCATTGTAGAATCCATAAAGTACATGAAGAAGGACTGATGAAGCTCTTCAATCAAATTATTCATGCTTCGCACCACACCCTCCACCAAGTTACCAACCGATATCATGTTGTAGCTTTTGCCTCGAGACTTGGCAGATTTACCATTTGTATCCGTCAGAGTCAATGCATGTGTTGATTGCTTTCTATACCATGCATGAGCTCCCGTCGAAAGACCTACAAGTTGATTGTACACGTTGTGTATCACCGTTATGCTCTTGTCGAACACATCACCGTCCTCGTAACTCGGGATTCTCCACTGTGGGATATGCTTGCGCACAAGTGCCTTAACATGAGTGACAAGTCGATAGTACAGGTACACTGGGTAGGGCAACAAGTGCTTTGGATCACTGGAATAATGATCGTACTTGAACAGTGAAACCTTGTCAATTCCTTGATACTTTGCCAATCGAATCGCCGTATTCACCAAATCCAAATTGGGTAACTCACCATTGAATCCCTCTGTCAATATACCAATGCTCTGGAACTGGAACGTATCAAAGTCCAAAATAATTGCTTCTCTAATCTTTCCTGTTGGCACTTCTTGTGACCTTGTAAATGCTTCATCACCTGCCCATTGCTTGTCCGTTCGATCTGCAATCACGAATATAATATCGTGATGCAACCATTTTTGTCTCGAGAAGCATCGCATGAGTGCCAATCCCATTTGCACATTTTCCATGCATGTTTTCCTCTCTTGCTGATCACCATCACTACCATCACTACCAGTGGTAAAGCACTTGCTTGGAAAAGGTACCTTTATGACAATAGATTCCTTACCATTACCCTTGTGAGCTCTCAGAGTCGAATACAAGTTGCTTCCCCGCACGACAATCGTCTGATTAAAGTATGTTCTGTTCAATTGATACGAATGAATCTTTGTTTTGAGTCCAATCGTGTACAAACTCTGTTCCAATGCACTCAACATTTGCATTTTCAAGTCATCTTCCCTCGTTTGCACACCATTCTTACCACCATCAGCGTTCGTTACAAAAAGTGATTGTAAAATTCGTGTCGTTTGCTTTTCGGACCAAGTGAGATCATCTCTAGAAAATTTATTGTGATGTTGACCTACACCGAGTGCGTTCTCTGAAAAGTAAGTCTTGTGAGAGAGGATGGGCCATAGGAAGAACCATGTGAAACCAATGAGAAATGCGAGCCAACTGAAAAAGTGTAGCTTTTGAGCAATTTTGAGAAGAATGAATCGTTTGATGCGTTGAGAGGGTGAAGATGGATTGAGATTATCTGTCAACATCACTTTAAAAGAAAATTGTTGTTGTTGTTGTTGTTGTTTTTCTTTTTCTCTCTGCTTTTCTTTTTTGATCAGATCTATTTTTATAATAGTCTCAAATGGAGGAGTAATTTTTCACAAACAAAAAAAAAAGAGAAGAGAAAGAAACAAAATACACGTTTTTTTCATCAGAAAGGCAAAACATGTTATCTTCATCTTCATTATCATCCAATCTCAACAACAACATTAAATCATCCTCACCACCACCTACATCCACAACTACAACAACAACAACTAATCAACCACAATCAACAACCTCATCTCAACAACAACAAGTAGTACAAATTCAACAAAATGAGACATATACATTCCCACAGAGTGTCATTCGAAATTTGGGTGATCGAAAAGAAAAGAAGAGAATAGGAGGTGAAGAAATTGAAAATTTGATTCGAAAATTGTACTACACTCCCAATCACACCACGAATAATAATAACACGAATCAACAACAACAACAAAATATGAATCATGCAACAATGGGTACTACCTCTTCCATCACCACCACCACCACTACTAATATCACTAATACTCCTACTACTACCAATACTACTACTACTAGTAAAACAACTTCACCATCATTATCATCATCAACAACAATACTAAATCAAAAAGATGAAACATCATCTAATACTAGTAATACCAGTAATAATAATAATAATAACATCAATCAAGTAAGACAAGTACTCATTGCTCTCAACACACAATTCATTCACTCGGTTCAACCGAATATGAGACGTGGTGGATTGTGGGGTCTCGCATCAGCATCGATTGCTCTGGGTCATCGTGGAATTTGTCACTTTATGAACGATTTAATTCCTCCTGTTTTGAGTTGTTTTGCAGATCATGATTCAAAGGTTCGTTTTCATGCGTGTGAAGCTCTGTACAATATTGCAAAAGTAGCGCGTGGTCACACGCTAGTTTTTTTTAATGCCATTTTTGATGGGTTGTGCAAGTTGTCTGCCGATCCTGACAATGCAGTCAAGAATGCGAGTACATTGTTGGATCGATTGATGAAGGATGTGGCAACAGAGGATGATCACTTTGATGTGGAACAGTTTGTTCCGTTGATTCGTGAACGAATATCGAGCAATAATCCATTTGTTCGACAGTTTCTGGTGGGTTGGATCATGATTCTGGACAGTGTTCCCGATATAAACATGATTGAGTATTTGCCACAGTTTCTGCACGGGCTGTTTTCAATGCTCAGTGATCCAAACAAGGAAATTGTTCAGAGAGCGTCCAGTGTGCTCGAAGAGTTTTTGATTGAGATTGGTGAGTTGTCTGATAGTGTGGATCTGGGTCCACTGGTGACCATTATCAGTAGTCATGCGACATCGGAAGATGAGAGAACAAGGGAGAGAGCACTGCAGTGGATTCACAAGTTTTTGTTGCTGGGTCAGCACAATAAGCTCATACCGTACTATGCGTCGCTGGTGGCTGTTGTTTTGCCCAGTATATCGCACAAGCAAGAGTCGATACGGACGGCAGCTGCCTTGACCAACAAGGAACTCATTTCGTGTATACAAAAGAGTCAGAAGCATCAGATTGCGTTCAATGAACTGTTGCATCATCTAAAGGTTGAACTGGAAAAGTTTTCTGTGCCGAGTAGAGTGGTTGCACTCAATTGGTTACACATTTTGTTGAACAAGGACATGGACAGTGTGATGAAGGTGATTGATGTGGTGTTCATATTGCTGTTGAAGACGCTGTCTGATCCTTCAGATGAAGTCGTTTCGCTGGACTTGGAAGTTTTGGCCATTGTCTCTTCCACTGAGCAAAACTTTGTCAAGTTTTTGAAGAATTTGGTGAGTATGTTGCGCACGGATCAGAAATTATTGGCCAAGGCAGGTTTCATCATTCGACAATTGTCAGTCATGTTGGACCCGGAGAAGATTTATTGTGAATTGTCCAAGATTTTACAGACATATGACACGAATCTAGAGTTTTGCAGTGTTATGATTCAAACTCTGAACATGATCCTGTTGACCAGCAAGGAGCTGTCGGAGTTGCGAGAGTTGATCAAGAAGGGGTCAAGCTGTCCCGAGAGTGTAGAACTATTCCAACAATTGTACAAGAGTTGGTGTCATAACCCTGTGGCAACACTCAGCTTGTGTCTCTTGGCAAAGAACTACAAGCATGCGTGCGAGTTGGTCAAAACATTTTCTCAGATTGATGCTTCTGTTAGCTTTTTGGTTCAGATTGATAACTTGGTACAGCTTATCGAATCACCCGTGTTTGCTGACTTAAGACTTCAACTACTGGAGCCAGCCAAAGAAATTTATTTATTGAAAGCTCTGTATGGTATTTTAATGCTACTTCCACAGAGTACAGCCTACGACAAGTTGAACAAGAGGTTACAATGCGTGAACACACTGGCACTGCTCCAGTTGATCCCAGTGAATGACTCAAAACCACAACCATCAACGGAACGGGATGACGAAATTAATAGGGAGCTGTTGACACACTTTACTGTCGTGCAACAGAAACATCGTCAATCGCATAATACAGAATTTTAGTTTCTTTATGATTCTCCGGGAGTGCGCGCCAATTTGATTAACGATAAACTGGTTGCAAATGCAGCTCAAAGCTTTTTCTGAGAAACACAGTACCAACCGATTCATAAATGCCTCTGAAGAGTGAGATTCTGTATTGTTCGGAACAGATCGCTATTCCTCAAGATCTAGGATCGATCATCAAGATATTTACGAAGGATGCAATCCGAGCTCAACCATCTCCGGAAGACCTCTACAAGTGGTCAGCCAACTACTTTGCCGTGAAAGCAGGTCAGAAACCACCTTTCCGCCTCAAGAATCATCCAGAGCACAACACGCAATCTGAAGAGCCAATTGGGAACCCAGAATCAACAAAATAACAAAGAATTCATCAACGATGAACTAACATTCCAAGCTCGAATAACTCTAGAGTCATTTGTTTGCTCCCTTGTGTAAAAATGATGCGGTGTGTATTATTTGTAATTACGAATGTCAGACAGTGAAACACTGACTGACAAATAAAAGCACCATGTCACAACCTTCGATTAATGGAAGGCAACTCTCCATGAGATTCAAACACGCTGCTAGAGCGACTCCTCCTTGAATCAGTTGAAGAACTTCTAAGTTGGACGACAGAATGAGGTCGATTGTGGAGTACAATCGAGCTATCATCACTTCTAGTGCTTGATCTGTTCAAATCTGAAGATACTGAGAATCGTCGAGACCGGAAAGAGGTCCTTGGTGAAGCAACTGAGCACAAATCACATAACTGCCTTCCTTGATGTCGCTTAGGTGTGGAAGGAGATAACTGCGGTGATTGATTGAGTCTTGCTCTTGAATCTGGTGTCATGTTAATTGGGTTGATATCGCTCTCTCGTGGTGGAAGCAACTCCTGACGCTTCTCCTCAATGTGAGCCTGAATGTCCTTTATAACCTGGGCAAATGACTTTTGGAGCTTGATATTGTTCGTAGGAGAGATATAGAGACAGTGATCAGAATCCCCTCCACTTCTTATCCCTAATCTTTGTTCAAATGTTTGCCAATAATGAATTATTATGTCATTCTGGTTCTCTCGTGCTTCTTGAATATTGAGAGGCATTATAAAACGAAAATTATTACACTCATCCAGGAAGTGTGAATGACATGCATAACTTAGGTCCTCCAGTTCCTCTACCAGCATTAAAAGAGATCGTATCTCATCTGTATCGGGAACATGTATCTTTTCTTCTCTCTTTTGGGAATCTAACATTGATGTAGTTTCGACTGCTACGAAGGATGCTCTATTGAGATCATTATGTCTAATGATTGGTGATAAAGTTCTTCGACTCTTAAGTGGCAAACCACAGATAAAGCACTTGTTCGGAGTTGGTGGTGTATTCACTCTCGGTATATGTATAGAAGAATCAACTAGCTCTTCCAATTTTAAGTTCGAATAGTTATTACTCTTTGTCCACTGTGGTTTAGAAACCTGATCAAAAAGACCATGATCATTCATTTCAGAGTTCGGAGGTAAAAACCTAGGAGCAAGGTTTAACTCGTTCGCCACTAATCCATTTATAACCGCATTATTTGTAGCATGGCTCGATTTAACACGAATACAGGAGGACCATAGAAGCCAAACTCTATTGAGTGCATCAACTTTAAAGTACAGCACCATTCTGGTTATTCTCCTGTGCTCTGTCGAATAGAAATGGTTGACAATATTTTCACAAATTTCGCTGACTTCCTTCTTCAACTGTGGAGCACACAGTACTTGCGTGCTATAGTGAGCTGGACCCTCATATGTCACAGATCTCTCAAAGTTCGAAACACGTTGTTTTCTCCTATTATCGATTAGTTTGAATGCATTACTTCTTCGCTCTACTCGTATCACATGCGGTGACCATATCGCCTGCACAGTGGAGTTGTATGCTCCCTTTGGAGGAATAAACTGTTGCAATATTCCGTACTCTCTCCTTGATCGCTTATACAAGAACTCGTCCAGCCCCTGTTTATCAAAAAACTCGACTATTGTAGCTAGTTGTCCAGATGCGTCTTCAGTTTGAGACAAGTACGATGCTACAATCTCTGTGTTCCCAATTTCTTGCTCAAAATCATTGTTATGAATCAAATTATTATCCAAGGAACTAGATGTGTTTTCATTGTGTATGGTCGTACTGGCTCCACTACTATCACCATCTATACCTTGACCTCTGGTAAACTCCACTGCTATTCTTTTGGTATCCAGGTCCTTGCCCGATGTTTTTCGAATCTCCTGTGTCTTCTCATCATAAGTAAACCAATCTCTAGGAAAGTTGTGTTCATACACAATTGTTTGCGGTATCCTCACGGGACAACCCATCAAATCCTTGTTCTTCTTGAATAGAAAATGGAAAAAGTTGACCAGTACGCCATCACCCTCTAACGGATGACTTCTCATCCATGCATTCGAGCTACCTCCACCACTACCATTCACAGCACTACCTGAAGATGAAGAACAAGTTGTTGTTGTTGTTGAATGAGAGCTCTTTCGACTCGAATTTCTACTCGTTTTAGAGAGGGACCTAGATGTGGAAGCTCTTGAAGATGTCATTCGATTATTGTTCACTCCAGTGGCGTCTGTTGAGTGATCAGTCGTAGTTATCTGAGAGTTGGATCGAATAGGAGATAATCTTTGCTTCATACCGATTCGTAGTTTCCTGAAAGGCATAAAATGCTAACGGTCGTGATAGAGTCGGAGAATAATAGCGAACACGGGTACTCCTAGGACTCGAGATCTCTGTATTCCTGCTCAATCCGAAAGACTGTCTCACGACAATCTGCGAGCTCACTTTCCTCCATTCCATCGACTGTAAACCAATGCACGAACGCTTTCTTCTGCAGCATGAGATCAACATTCCGTCGATTTCGTGATAACACATGACGTATCGATGAACAATTCGATGTGGCACTGAGAGATACAGCGTTTTTAGATGCGAGTTGAGGATTAGGAGAGGAAGAGGTACTAAGTCCGGAATCATCACAATTGATGTCTGTTAGGTTTTGACCGTGTGACGGTGGTGCTTTAGGATTGACTAACACTTGAATGTTAGAGGGAGAATAGCGAGTAAAGGGAATGATATCCTTTGACTGAGTAATTGCGCGATTGATTTGATTGAAATTCACGGATGATCCTCTGTATTGTAAACAATAAGAGGTATAGATGCCACGACTTGGGATGCAGGTCGCTTGAACGAGATGCCCACTCAGTATCTTCTTTGTTATTAGATCAATATTGTGATGAGCAGTGTTAGGAGCCCTTCGACCTGATGTCAACAAGAAGTGCAGTCTTGGATATGGTGAAAGATTGCTATAGAGCTGCTCCATCTGAAAATTGCTATATCTAAGAGGGCAAGTGACGTCTGAAGTAGATTGCGCAATTAATCTATTCAACCGATGCATATCTGAGCCATCAGTACGATATACTTGACGACATATCTCACTCAAAGCATGATTGTCCATCGTGTATGACGCATCACAGTAATCTATTACTTCTCTCGTGCATAAAACACTATTGTAAGGTTCAATAATACAAGGTGATGGATGTCGGGAAGGATGGACAGCAATATTCGCAATAATCTTCTTTGGAAACTCGATCGACAACTCCTCCAACAATAAAGAAGTTAATCCTGATCCTGATCCACCACCCATCGAGTGAAATATCATAAATCCTTGCAGCTCTGAAATTCCATCAGTCATCAATTGTATTCTCTCAATACACTGACTCACCTGACTCTTGCGCATTGGACAATAATAAGCTTTAGAAAAACTTCCAAGGGATTCAGTGCCCGTACTTATCAAATTCTTCATATTGAACAAGCCACGCAGTTCACCCGAGCGAACATGCTCAATAGAAGAGTCTTCGCTGTCCAGCATGACACAATTTGGAATATAGCATTTTGATTGGTATTCAGAGAATATATTAGCTGATGACTGAACAATAGTGTCATCAGTACCAAACTTGTCACTAATCGTGCCGTCAAACTGTATTCCATGCTCCGCGCAATACAATCGCCAAATCTCCTCTCCCATGCGAACTCCTTCATCCGAAAATAATTACAACAAAAATTTGGAATGTCAGTCAATAAATGATCGCATGAACGATTCATGATCAAAAAACATGCCTGCTTGTCCGATATGAATGGAAATAATCTCTCGCATATCATGCAACAACAAACAACAACAAGGTAGTGTACGCTGAGCGTTTTTTTAATGGCAATGAATGTGAATGGACCTTGGATTCTTCGAGTCTGACTTTCGTGTTGATTGTGTGACAAGGAGAGTTCCTGTGGAAAAGCAAGTGTCAAAAATTGTTTTGTCATGTGGCCGTTACACCAAAATTTTTGGCGCGCAAATGACCTTACTCTTCATTTTCTGGAGGGAGTTCGTCTTTCTGTTCCTTTGGTGTGACAGGGTTCAATAGCTGTGGAATTGCTATTCGCTGACAAACCACTCTTTTCCTTTCAATCTCTGCAAGATGATCCACCAATTGTTGTTGATCAGTTGAGCGAGGAGAAGATAAAGGCGTTGAAAGTTCATGAAGATGATGATGCTGTGATGCTGAGGTGCTGTTGCTGTTGCTCTGGTTTTGAGCTTCGATGTGAGATGAGGATAATGAGAGTGCTGGCGACAAAACAAAACCAGATTGGTTGTCTTGTTGTTGGCTTGATGTGAGCTCACCGGCAGGAATAACCTTTGTTCTGTTATTGTCGTTATTGGGCTTTGTGGCTTCGAGATCATCACTCTCATCACTTGCAATATCAATTGTAGAGACAGTTTGCTTGAATGCAGAGGTTGACTGTGTTATCGTTGAATTAGAAAGAGAAGGTATATTTGATGGTTGATCCGAAGGAGCAGCAAAGAAAAAGGTAGGACTGATAACAGCAGCAGCAGCAGTAGCAGTGCTAGAAGCAATGCTCGAAGTCGTCGCAACAACAGTTTCCAAATGAGGAGTAGAGCTCATAATGTTCTGCTTTGTGCGACTACCGACACTACTTGCGCTACTGCAATGCTGGTTGTTGCGTCTGTTCCTATCATTCTCACTCGTCATTCCACCTAGATTGTCACGAAAGATTTCAAATCTACTTACTTTGTTATTGTTGTTTTGATAATGAATATTGCTCTCCTGCTGAACAGTGGCCTGTGGTCGTGATCGTGGATACCATGGTTGACTCTGACTACTAGAGCTACTCTGTTGACCTACCTGGCTCTTATTCAGTAATGGTGCTGCTGTTGCTGTAGCAGTCACAATAGCAGGATGTTGTTGCTGCGTCTGAGCAACAATATCTTCCAGTTTCTTTCTCTTCAAATGAAATTCACCACTGCTGCCTCTGTTAGAAACAAGGTTGGAAGAGTGTTGCAAGTGTGCCTCCCTAGAAGCTGCACTCGATGCCGTAAGTGGGGTATCAAAAGCTAAAATTTCTTCGTTTGGCGCCATTGATTTCTCCCGTCGCGCCTTCTCTCTGGACTCTTTTTCAAACGAATAAAAGTACCATCTCTTTGCACTGCCAGTGCTGGTGTTATTGTTGCCAGTCGTGGTTGTAGAACTGGTTGTATTGGTAGATGAAGACTGACTTGTCGTGGATCTTGTTGTGTTGCTTTCGTAACCAGTGCTATTCCCCCGATTGGTTTTGGTATAATTATTATTGATGTTGTTGTTGCTCTCGCTCATTGGTCCCATCCAATAAGCTAAATGTCTCCGTCTTGTTCAACTGCACACGAGAAATCTTGAGAGAAATTGTGGCCACAAGAGTCAAAGTTCGCAACTAATACAGTTCTTTTTTGGAAACGAAATTGAAAATGTTGTTGGTTTTTTGTAAAGATAGAAAAGCCTTTGAAATTGTGGATCTCCTCAAGGGTTCTGTCTCTCCAACACAAAAAATATGTGAAAGGGTCGGGCGAACTATATTATCTTTTCCAAACCGGTTGTCCACAGGATCAGCAAGACAAGCAATTTTTGTTGAATGGTTTTTGTTTCGTTTTTAGGGGTGAGAATGTAAAATGGAACTGAGTCTTGATCCGCGTGTTGCAACGATAGCTAGTGATGGTTAACCTGTCCAAGAAGAGGACGGGGCTTTGAAGAGTAACGAAACCTTTTGTCCAAAACGCAACCTCTGAGCGCAGAAATAGTGATCGGATGTAGCTTTGGGGGTCCTTGCCAAACCTGGTCTTCCCTGGTGGAATGCCTTGTCGAGACAAAATACGCGAATCTCCGTTTCGGAGAAACAGATCGAATTCTTTATTGTAAATCCATAAACAAACAATTCCTGTTGTAAATGTGTCAAAACCGGTCACTTGTCAGAGAGTTTCTTGCACACGCAAAACAAAAAACGTTGTTCTTTCTGTTGTAGACCTTTTTGCTTCTACAAATCAACTACGACAAAAAAATCATCATCAAACTCACAGTGCACTATCAACTATTGGTTCAACAACAGAAACACTCACTGAGTTTTCAACAACAACAACAACAACTTCAAACAAAAGTATCTCATTGACTATTGTTCATTTGGAACCATAATCGTACGTATTTTCACAAGTGATCAAAAATGAGTAACAACAACTATCCATTCCAACAACAACCACCAACACAATCAACAACAACAACAACAACAAATCAAGTCTTATTGTCCAACAGTCAACTGGCTGATATATCGCTAGAGTCGGATGAAGACGCCAATTTATCCAATTATTTCAATTTTCCTTCCAATCAACAACAACAACTATTGTCAGCAACTCTCTCTCCAAACACTGTAGCTTCACTACAGTACACAACAACAACAAACGGCAACATTTACAACAATATGCAAACTCCTTTACAATATCAACAACAACAACAACAGCAACAACAAAACTCCTCTGCAACCATGTTGAGCTCTCAGCAACTGCAAGCTGTCGCTGTAGCAAGAGCTATGCAGAGTCAACAGCAACCAATGTTAGCAAACAAGTCATCATCATCATCTCCACCAATCCTACAACAACAGCAACATGACAGTAGCTCTCATCAATCACCATCACCACCAACCACCACAGCCACCACCACCACAACAACTACAACACAAAGACTCAGTGGTGCTGCTCAATTCACTGTTCGCGTCAACTCAAACTTGAATGCACTTCAACAACAGCAACAACAAGCTTCAACATCATCATCAACCTTACCAACCACCACCACCACCACCAACAACACAGCTACTACTACTACTACAACAACAGGTGTTGCCAGTGTACCAGGAGGCACCATTGTGATTGGTAACATTAAATTTCCTGCGAATCCCAACTTGGCCATGATGAATCCATCGTTAGCTGCTTCCACAGCTACTACTACTACGACAGTCACTCCACCACCTCTATCATCATCATCATCAACAACAACAACAACTGACTCACATCACTCTCACCTTCAACAATCTCCACGTGGTGGACTCAACATTGCACTTCATCCATCCGTCGTATCTGCATCATCCACTACCAATACAACAACAACTGCATCACTAAACTCGACAAGTACTTCACCCACTACTGCTACTACTGCTGCTGCTGCCACTGGTAGTAATGATATTTTCATTGCCAAAAAAACAACATCAGCGACTGTGACTTCTCCATTGCAACAAGAACAAGCATCAGTCGTTGCTGACCATTCTGAACTTCCTCCTAATACACCTACATCGAGCTCAAATGACAAGAAATCCAAAAAATCCAAATCATCATCTTCGTCAGCTTCCGCTTCTACGCCTACTTCCTCCAGTAGTGGAGCGACCTCTCCAGGTGGTACCCCTACTGGCAGTAGCAGCAGTGGAAACAGAGTTCGTTCAAAGACGTGTAAACGATGGACAGAAGCTCAGAATCGTGCACTGAGAGAAGCCGTTCTCAAGTACGGACCAAGAAACTGGAAGAGAATTGCATCGGAGATTGGAGGTCACTTTACAGCAGATCAGTGCAATCAGAGGTGGCATCGAGTGTCCAATCCGAGAATTATCAAGGGTGATTGGACACCAGAGGAAGACGATTTGTTGTTCTCATTGGTGCAAGAGTTTGGTGAGAGTGCGTGGACAAAGGTTGCAGAAACGATTCCCGGTCGAACGGATATTCAGTGCAGACATCGATTCTTTCAACGAAAGAGAGAGATTGAAGCGAGTGTCGTCGCAAAGAACTCTTCTTCGTCTGGTTCATCGAGCATGCTTGGTGCGATGGGTGTGGGTAGTGGTACTGCCTCAAGCACAAGCACCTTTTCAGTGCATTCACCTTCGTCGGCCAATGTTTCCATATCATCGTTTTCTCTGTCGTCGGCAACACCGAGTGCACTGTTGAAGAAGATTGGTGATCAACAGCAGCAAGGCAACAGCGGTGACATGATGATTGATGATGAAGGTGATGATACGGAGGATTCATTGATCAACAATGGCGGCAGCAGTAGCAGTTTATTGTCACATGAGCAATTGAACAATAGTGCTGTGGATGGTCCATTGTTGAGTGCAGAGTCTCCTGTTCCAAGAAGACTATCCACTCACATGTCCTTCCCAAACACTCCATCCAGCAAGTTTAGTGCCTTGTTGGAAAGTTCTCCACACGGTCAATTGATTCCATCTGCCATGCTACTCAAGCAACAACAGAGACAATCATTGACTTCCGCTGCAGATCAACAAGGTAGTGATGCTGCTGTGTCGAATGCTGATATTCAACAACAGACCGCTCCCTCCATGGACATTGCAGAGTATAGAAAGTTTGCTCGCCAATATGCTAACTATGGAAAGAGAAGTGGTGATTCTGTGACAAATGACATGTCATCATTCTCATATGTCGAAGAAGAGATGTTTGATGATTATGAAGAACAAGAGAGCATCTATGAGTTTGTTTCTGCAGAGAAACAACAGCAGGAGCCATCATCTCCTACGCCATCAAATGTGACTGCTCCTGTGATGAATGTACCACATCGATCGGCTCGCATGCTTGATCTGGATCAGGACGAGGAAGACGATGACGCTGAAATGCTAGAGATTGATCAAGATGATGGTATTTCAACTGCTCCAACAGGACCCTCGATCTCTTTATCCACCACCAGTGCATCGACTGTTGCTCCATCTACAGTTACGTCTCATCAATCCTCAGTTGACGAAGACACAAAGATTCACTTGTTAATGTCTCCAAGTGCTACGGGAGACAGAATCATTGTGTCATTGTTTAACTCGGGAGATGCCGCTCTATCTTCAACACATGACAAACTATCCAGGAAGAAGGGTGGAAAGAAGCAAACAACAGGCAGTGTGAATCGTATGAGAGGTAACCTAAACGTATTTATTCCTTGGAGTGAAGCAGAAGAGGTTGTTCTCAAGAAAGAGTGCCTCGCTTATGGAGATCAGATGCCTGATTTTGCCACCATTTTAACTCATCACAGCATGTCTTTCCATCCGCTACACACTCCTGATGTACTGAAGAGGCATTACTTGAGACTGAAGGCAGCCAAAGTTGATTTTACTGACAGTATGTCAACAATTACTCCCAGTGACAAGTACTCTGAAGAGGTTCTGGAGTCAGAATTCGGAGCCTTAAGGGAAGTCAAGTCAAAGAAGGATCGATTCGTGAAGAAGGATCGCAAAAAGAAGGAACCAAAGGAAAAGAAAGCAGACAAGCCAAAGAAGGAGAGAAAGAAGAAAGAGGCCGAACAAGCTGCACCTGGACCTCGGGTTCAAAAGAGAAAATTGAAAACCCTTTCAGACGAGGACGACGATGATATCAAGTCAACCGTTTCTGGTCGATTCGGAGCCAAAAAGAAGCGTGTTTCTTCAAAACAAATCAAGAAACAAAAGTCCAGTGATACGGAGGAGGACGACGATCAAGGACAAAAGGTTTTGTTCGAAGCATTGAATATCTTGGGTACTCACAATAAGGTCGAGGCCACCAATGCTGCGTCTGATGAATCAGACGATGTCAGTATGGAGAAGGAGGAGGAGGAAGAGACGGAAGTCAAGCCTTCAGTTGTGCAAGAAGACAACGCTGCAATGTTACTCAGCTTTAGTGCTATTGCCACGGAGCCTTCAGCGGAAGACCAGATGCAAGATGAAAATGGCAGCACAAGCACGTAACTTATTCTAACTAAATATTTATTCCAGCAATCAATTAGAATGCTTACTTTTATACTTTGTCCATTAGCTGTTCTACAAAGTCGTTCAAGTGTTTCTGCATGCTCTCTGGAGATTCGTATGAGCGTAGTGTAGATGAAATGAGATCATCTAAGTATTGATCCCATTGATTCTCGATGATTCTGACTTTCTTATCTATCGTGCAACTTTGGGTCAAAATTGAGGAGATGTATGAATGAGCTGTCGTGAGAGTTTTGGGTTGATAGGGAGGAGGAATGGGGTGTTGTCTCATGACAACTTGCCTCTTTTTAAATATCTTCTCGGCATTGAGTCTGTCCTGTTTCTGGATGGATCTTCCATTGAACTCGATCAAGTTTGGCAAATGACAAATACAAAATGGTTTCAGTATTCGCTTCAAATTTGTAAAGATTGGATTATCAGAGATGAAAATTCTCTTCACGTGTGAGAAAATGGAGCATATCATCTCAATCTGTTCTAAACTATCGATCGAATTGTGGGTTAAAGTGAGGGAATCACAGAGCTGTTTCGCAATCGCTGTCAACTCTTGCTGCTCATCAAGGAAATGAGCAAATGGCACTTTATGAAAGTGAACTTGGGTTAATGAATGAAGCTTCATGTTATGTATCATACTAGATATCTCTAACTTGCTGATGACAAGTAACATGGATCCATTTGTTCGCACATATCCTCTACCACTCTCTTCTGATGTACTAGTAGGGGTAGAGTTTGTAATTTCCTTTTCCTTCAGTTCTTTCTCGTTCTTTTCTTCGTTGTTCGTTTGGGGATGAATTGAGTCTGATATGTGTTGTGCAATTTCTTCAATGACAGATTCATTGCTCACTTTTGATTGTACTTCTGGAAGAGATATGGACAGTTTCAACGATTTGGACAATTGACTCTCTTCTTTCTCATTGTTCGATGGAGTGTCTCTGTCAGACTGACGGCTACTGACTCTCTTTCCAGCAGGTCCTTCGACTTGAACAATTTCCTTCTTCTCTGCATTAACTCGTTCTGTGGCATTTCTTGCTTCACTATTACTAACTCGAAGTTTCCTAGAGTTCTGAAGTGCGTAGTCATTGTTGCGCAAGGATGACCTCCGATGCAAGGAAGAATGATGAGAGAAATTTCGATCATTGTTCCGGTCATGTATCGAGATTTGTTCTCCTCCGATACTGTCATTATTGGTCGAAGAAGCCACCAGAAACAGTCTCTGTGATGAAGTAAGGCTACTATTCACCTCGATCGGGTTCTTGTGACTTCTCGCTACTGCCTGCTGAGAGCCATATGCTGTAGCTGAATGCGGCCTGTTGGAGAAGTATTTTCCAGTCATACCAGAAGCCTTTTTGGATATAGAGCTAGAATTTGTGGGAGTATGAGATCTGTTAAGCGTGTAACCAAGACTGCCATCGGGAGTGGCAACAGAAGCTACATTACTCCCTGTTGGTTGCGTTCTGAACAAAACAAAATGGATTTAGTGTAAAGATCCACCTCTACGCGAGAGAAATGATCGTGTAATCTTTCTTACCTGCGTGAACTCGCTCGAGGAGCTGATTTGGGTCTTGTATGAGCAAAGAATGATGACATGGTGTTGTGCAATGTTTCATGAGCAGAAAACATTCAAAACTGGAGCCACAGGGAATCGAACCCTGGACCTCATGCATGCAAAGCACGCGCTCTACCAACTGAGCCATGACCCCTATACATTGATTCATTTTACTGATATTTTGGCCGCGGGTCCCAGACGCGGCTGAAAATCAATAGTTCTTCACTGTAAGGATGGCCAGAATTTTGCTCACAAAGGAAATTGCTGCGAAACTGAGTTCAATGGGACTGCACAAGTCACAATGTGTGGACATATGGTTTGACAACCAACAGTGGTGCAACGGCAAAGGAAGACTGGGAAACAACATGTTAGGTTTTCTAGGTGTGGAAACGCAAGCTTCGAAACAAGTTGCCAAAGGGCTCAAAAAATGGAATCAAGAAGGATATCACCAAGAAGAAAGCGAAACAGTTCGTGGATAATACTAAGAGGAGATGTATTGAGGAGATGCTTCGCCTCTTCACAAGCTCCAAAGAGATGGCTGGTTGCTGATGCTCTACGAGCACCAGCAACAAGCAAAGCAACAGTGACAGCATTCTGCCGTCATAAACAGCTACATCATGTAGAAGAGAAACAACAACGAATAAACTGCGCAACCATTGGTTGTATTCAAAAACAAGAAGCGGCTGAATAATTTGCTCAAAGGATGTCGCAAAAAGCTCTATGTGTCAGCATAAGTAGCTATGTGTCGATATTTGGTTTGATAACCAGCAGTGATGCAATGGAAACGAACAATGAATGAGCAGAGAAAGACAGGCAATGGTTACAATGGTGCAGTTGGTACTTAGATGTCGGCAAGCCTCGTCGGGAGAATCAACAGAGCTCAACACAGGAGTCGATAGTTAGGATGTACCCAATTGCACAAGTGTGGAATTCTCTTGAGGAGTATCATCCTTTTTTTGCTCAGCAGAATTCTCATGCTCGTCATTTACAGCAGATGGGGCTTTGAAAATGAGATTTACAGTTCTATGGCCCATGATTTCCATTTGGACATTGATGGCAGTTCATTTGAATGTAGTTGTGGTTAATGAAAATACCAACACACTATGGCAACATATGTCAGGTGTCTGAGGGTTCACTACTCGAACGCCAAAACAAGAATTGTATCACACAAGAGTCCCTTTTGCTGAGCGGTGAAGAGTTTGCTTGGAAAGGGGTAATAATTTGTTGGTACACTGTACAGCAGCATGTGATCACCGAGTGGAGAACAGGCCATAAGATGTCCAGTGTTGTAGGAAGCGCTATGTGAAACCCAGTGCATTTGCACTTCAGCAACTGAACTAGTATCATCCTTGAGTTGACATAACATACTAACAGACAATAATAAAAGTGTGAGTTCACAGCAATACATTGAACAGAAAAAAACTGAATGAATGGATAAAGTACTAACCCTTTGTATCCGCAAATATAGGTTTTTCCCTTTGTAGTTGTAAACACTGTAAAATTCACTCCACATCTGTAATCGAGCACAGTTCCAATCGACAAAGGAATTTGAGTTACAATCGATTGAATATAGACACTGGGAAGCCCCAGAGCACCGTGTGAGTTCTCACCACAACCATAAAAATTGTTAGACATTGTTCGAAACAATGTGAAACTTTTCCCACATCTAGCATCAGCAATTTTCTCATCCGACGGAATGCCAGTCACCAAAGTTGGATTCACTACATGAGATTGCAAAGAAGAGTTAAGTCCACATTGACCATGATTATTATAACCCCAAGAGTATGCTGATCCATCCTCTGCAATCACGATGGAATACCATTGCCCACACTCAACGCTCTTGATCAACTTTAATCCACGGAGATCAGGATGATTTACGCTGCGAGGTGTGAAACTCTTCCCGTCCCGGCTCCCCTGACCCAAAGAACCAAATGCACAAAACCCAGAAGTATACACACAATTGTCAACAGTGACAAACACTGTGTGATAAGCTCCAGACGCAACATACTTTATCTGTGTGCCGTTGAGACCATCGAATCTCTCCACACCATAAATCTTGGCTGTCCTCATTGATAATCCACATTCTCCATTCGCGTTGAACCCTGTGGCAAACACAGACTGGTACCCTTCACTGATGAAGAATGAATGGCAACATCCACACCTTGTTTCAACAATATTACAATTGGACAATTGTGGTATCAAGGTTATTTGCTTCACAGTGGAAATTTCCTCAGGCAATGCACAAGCACCATAAACATTGTCACCACATGAAAACACGCGTCTATGATTGGTCACAAACAGAGAATGATGTTCGCCACAGGAGACATGTGTGACATATTCCCCAGATCCAAACAGTTCCTTCTCAGATGCAAACTCCTCTCCGATTGAACCATATTGCACCACTTGCGCAAATGAATGGACAACATCTCCAGTGGTCTCATCATCGTCGATTGCACCACCATGTGTCAGATAGAGATCCTCTTCCTTCTTGTCCGAATAGTACGAGCGATTGAATCCAGTTTGATCATCTTGTGAGAGACCAGCACCATAGACATTCAACTTTCTTTCCAGTTTCGTTCCAACGGGCATTGCCTTTTGTTGTGTAGTGTCGGACTTCTTTTCGTTGTTTGTGTCAGATCAAAAAGCCTACATTACTGAGGGTTCTCGAGTAGTCTCCTATCTCAATACTAACTCAGCCAGATGGTGCTTAACTTCTCTATTCGAAATGGGAAGAGGTGGTTCCACCATTGTATGAACGTAGACGTTAATATTGTTTTTCACAGTATTTCGCGCCGAAGGCCAGAATTGACGTTAAAAAACGCCGATGAAAAAACGAACACACACCCCTGTTGTTCGTGAGTATGAGAATCCACGCTATGCTGTGTGGACCACAGCACCAAGAGGAACTGCTCCAAGCAGCAAGGAGGTCATCATCACTGGAAAGTGCGATGACTCTCCAAAAGCTGCCTTGGCCAAGAAGATTGGCTTGGATTTTGGTGACTTGCTCACCAGGGTCCAAGTCATCAAGAAGGGCCCCAAGAGGTTTGTTGCGTGGGTAACTGTTGTTGATGACAACATTTACCCATTTGTTGAATCCTTCAACCGCAACAAGAAGATGAGTGGCTGCAAGGCAGCACTCAAGCACAACGTTGATTGTGCCAAGAAGGTCGTCCTCCACGGAGTCAAAGGTAAGACGGAGGACGACATCAAGGCCATGCTCGGCACAACAAAGGTCAAGAATGTGCTCAAGAAGCACAACACTGCCTTTGTTGTGATGGAGTCTGAAACGTATGCCGGAACGTTCAAGCCATGCCAGTGGAGGTGGAAGCAAAACGCTTCCTTCCACGCCCACGTGACCCTGTCAAGGCTGTCAGCAAGAGGCTGACTAAGATGTATCAAGAACTCCTGGCTGTGGTGGACGACCTGCGCCACCAAGTCAGTGTGTTAAAAGAAATGGCTTCCGTCAACCGGATTCCCTTCGCGTCCCCGTCTCCAAGGACGCCGGACCGAATCTCCGAATTCGAACCTTCGACTCCGTCTACGACCGACGACTGGGAGTCGATCTTGCCGGAGTCCAACCCCGCCACTCCAACTACGGTCATCCAAGAGCCAACCAACAACACCATGGATGAGGATGCTCGTAACAGAGCCATCCTCGGAGGTGTTCAAGAGAGCCAAGAAGGAGATTGCTGCCCGAGCAATCATGGTGGACCGTGCAAGAAGCACAACCACCCAAGAGGATCCAGTTGAGTTGGACCTCTGTAACCCCGACTGCGAGTTACAGAGTCCCCAACTCAACGAGAACAAGAAACGATCAGCACGTGTCACCGTTGGTGACACTGCTGCTAACAAGATCCCGGCCAGGTTGGCCAGTATCAAGTCAGGTGCTCTCCGTAGGTCCTACCAACTGGCTAGGACTACGGAGCCATCTGACCTCACCAGTGGTGCTCCAGTCGGTAGTGGAGGCCCTCGCAACGAATCCCTGAAGAAGGGATCAAAACAACATTCCAAGAAGAGAATGAATCCTGTTGCGTAGGCCTGCCACTCCACGGGGCAAGCACCACACCATGTTAGACAATTGAGAGCAGGCAAGCCTGCTCTCAAACAAAAGAAAAATAAAAGTTCCGCAACGTGGTGCTCACGCACCATTTGTTGTATTAAAAAAAAAAAAAAAAAAAAAAAAAAGGCCAGAATTGACGTTCAACGGTGGTGACAGAGAAGAAGGCCAAAACTTCAGTGAGCAATGTGAAAAGGAGATGCCTCACAAAACTCCGTCACTTGTTCTGCTGATTAGATAAAGAGAGCAATAGAGATGAACTCTGAAAAATAGAATGATAGTTGAGATCGATATCCAAAGGACTAGTCCATAAAATCAAGGATCGTTGTGTCTTCCAGCTTTTCTTAGCCAAAATATTCTCCGAGACATGTTCGGCATGCGAATCGGACTTCTCTTGACATCCATCCAGAAAACCGCACCCTTTGAAAACATCAAAAGAAACAAAACAACCTCACAACTGCCAGATCCTTTCACCCTGGAGATTCAAAAATGTTGGACGAAACATCAAACGAAGAAAATATGAACAACCAGTTCGACAATGAAAGAGAAGCCCTTTTTTCAAAGGACCGAAACTTTTTTTCAGGTGCGGTCAACCAAGATTACAAAAAGAAACCCCAAACATTCCAGAGCAAACTCCTTCAAAAGCTTTCGAGCTTTGTTTTTTCGACGAGTAACATTAGAACTGTACTATGGCTGAATTTGGTCCACACAGTGTGCACGTGTTGTCTCTTTGCGCATTACGTGTATCAGAACTCATGTTGGATGAGAGGTGACACTGAAGGATGCATTACCTTGCACAAGAGCTTATTTGCTCTATTGTTTCTAGTGACCTCTATCGTAACATTGTTTAGCTCTTTTGTTTGTCATTTGATCCCAAAGTGATTAGGTATTATTCCTAGCATTTGCTGTTGGTCATTGAATTTTAGCATGTTTGGATTGTGTTGTGCCTCGGTGTCAATGTTTTATTGCTGTGGTAGGACATATGGTATTGAAATGGTGGCTTCAATGGGTTGCTTGGCCTATGGTCAATCGATTATTCATGCGACAAAGAACATGTACGACACGTTTTCCTTTGTGCGAAAGAATGAAAAGCTAACACAGCAGTTGTAAATGAAACAAATAAATGATCAGAGAACTGAAAATGAGTGAGCTTGTGCTTGTGAGTTGTTTCACTTGTGGTTTTCAGTTGTCTGTGACTCGTCCAGAATCGCCAGTACATGATAGTAGCTCGAAGCGAGATCTAACACCTTTCTCGGTGCAGAGAACTGTACACGCCGAGGTGTTTCTTCCTTGTATAGATAGCGATGACCGTCAGATTCTGGATGTCCGAGTCTACCGTCACTACCACAACCCCACGAGTAAATCTGATGATCTATTGTAAGTACTTGATTGTGTATGCCTCCACACACGAGCTTTTGCACTCGCAATCCAAGTTTGTCAAAGAACGTAATTCGTATGGGAGTAGGTTGATCATCCAAAGTATTTGTTCCTAATTTGAATTTGTAGCCAGAACCCCACATGTACAAGGCCCCAGAATGTGTCACAGCTCCAGAGTGACAGTTATGGGCACTACCAACAGATGTCGAGACTTGAATAACTGGGTCAGACTGAAAGTCTGCACAATGTACGAGATGAGGCCTATCTCTTGCGCTCTTATTCTTTCCTATACCCAACTGATAGTAATCGTTGGAGCCCATGGAGAACACTCGGCCATCAACAGTACAGAACACCGTCGATTCATATCCCAGACTAAAGTCTCGAACAACAAAATCCGAGAGGTATCTCGGCTCTTCTACGGCTGCAACATCGGGACCGAATCCCATCTTCCCCTGGCCATTCTTTCCCCACAGAAACAATCTACCTGATCTGGTAAGTGCGGCACTGTAGGCATAACCAGCACCCACTTTGATGACCGGGTCGCTATGAGCCAGATCCGAGAGCGATCGTACAATTGTAGGACCATCGTACTGCACTGTTGTCCTACCCCAGATGTACACTTGGTGATCCGATGTGAGACACAAACCATGCCAGGTACCGCAACTGAGCTGTGACACGTTGTTCAAGCATTCGATTCTCTTAGGAAAGGCTTGAGTTGCTTCTTGTACCTTGTATCCCAATCTACCATCCTTACTTGATCCAAACGTGTAAACATGACCAGACTCTGTCAACAGAGCTGAAAATTGACCACCACAGGACACTGACACGACTCTTGAAGTTTCAGTTCTGGGAAGTTTGACCTTGACGGGCACTGCAATTTTCTTGATTGGTGTACCCTCTGTTTCATGCACACTCTTGCCCCATGTCGCTACAATGGCCCCTGCCATATTTTTTGCTTGTTTTTGTTCCCGCGCCTTGTTGAACTTTTTACCACGAGCAGTTCTGGCGGGAAAGAAGAAGTAATTGGGCTCGTGATGGATGTGAACCCCAATTTTATTTTTGACCGAAACACTTTACAATCGCAGCAGGGGCCTCAGGCTGGGTGACGACGACATTTTTTTCGGTTTGCCTCCCCCAACAAAACATCTTCTTCTCCTCATCATCCTTTTTATCAACATCGTACATATACACACAAATCATCATGTCTATCAAGTCTCTCCTTGTTCTAGTCGCATTGTTTGTTTACTTTGCTGTTGTTGTCTCTGCTTCTCGCAGAAGTGGTCTCCGTGCTGACAATGGCAGCAATGGTGGTACCCGTTATGCTCTGTCTGATGTCGTCAGACGCAGAAGTAGTCTCCGTGCTCACGGTGGTTCAAAGTATCAAGACACCGCTCTCGTTCTCTCCGATTCCGAAATCAGATGCTTGAACAATTGTCCAAGAGGTATGATGTGTCCTGCTGTTTGCATCACTCAACCTGATTTCTACAGTGACTCAGAGTTCTCTTTCGAGGACTTGATGAACTATGTGAACAAGGCTGAGAAGGTTGCCAATGTGTTGGGTTACAAGAGACCTCAATCCATGACTGATAAGCCATTCTGGAAGAAGATTAAGTGGAATAAGGTGTTGGACGGTTTGGGTAAGGCATCTGAGGCTGCTGGTCACGTCCAAAACATCAAGGGCTTGTTCTCCATGAGTGACTCTGCTTCTGGTTACAAAATGTCCAATGGTGATGCTTTGAACAAGGTTCGTTCTGCCGGTATCGCAGTTTCCTCCTCTGGTGGATGCCACGATAAGAACAACCGTAGATGCACCTCTTTGGATCAAGTCAACAGTGGAACGATTGACAAGATTTTGACACTCAAGAGAGCCTCTGGATGCCCAATTACCATCACTGGAGGAACTGAGATTGGTCATGCTGGTGGTGCTTACAGCCACAGCAATGGTTACAAGCTCGATATCTCATTGAACTCTTGCATTAACAACTATATCACTTCTAGCTTTGCTCACGCTGGCAGAAGAGGTGATGGAGCTGAGATGTGGAAGGCATCCTCTGGAAGCATCTATGCCAAGGAAGGAAACCATTGGGACATTATGTATCCATAAATTTTTTTTCTTTTTTGTTTCTCTTTTGAAAACAAGACCATGTCTATCTTCTCTCAACCTGTGTCTGTGCTGCTCTCGATGACATTACCGCCCTGAACAGAAGAATATTTGGTTGCCCGATCGTAGTTGTTGAGAATCAATATCAATTCAATCACCCTTATGGTTCATTACTAGCGATATACCACAGCCATCACAGAGATGTATCTTCTGGGCAACCAATCACGCAAACTCACCAGACACTACAGATGTAATGATCAATATCCCAAAGAAGAACTTTACTAGATGGAACGATATATCTGTAGAAGTGTATACGAGCAATGGTTTTCATGAACAGGATTTCCCTGTGAGCGTGGAACATCGTACAAGAATAGCATGTGTAGTAGCTAGTGGAACTGTGCTACGGATGTGATTCCATTATATACAACTAATTGATTTTTTGTCGTACTCGTTAAAACAAACTACAGACTTGAAATGAAGATTGGATATATACTATTGTTACTAACCATCGTCATCGGTGCTGTTACAGCTCAGTATGATCTGGTAAAAGGTGACACTCTGTATCATGGCTGGGATTATACTAGTGGTATAGAGAACCCATGACCATCATGTGTTGGTTTCGCTGTTACAACTACCCTTGCAGGATCGGATTCTGTGACACTGTCCACTGCCAACAACAACTGGTATAATCTAAATGCAGGGTTTGTAGTAGCTAATAGAAAAGAGTCAACGTACTATACAATAGAGGTCAGGGGTATTGTAAATGTTGGTGGACAAGCTCAGTTTCGGGCTGTAGCCGATAAAACCTCATGCTCTCCACCACAGCAATCTGGTTCAAGAGTGAATTTCTACTTTTACATAGGATTGAAGAATAGCAAGGATGGAAACGATGTATATTCTTCTGCTTGCAACTATCGTTTATGGGACGATGGTATGTCCAGAAACAGCAAGAAGACAAAGCAGAATTACAAAAGCTCCTCCAACAGAAAGCACAAGATGATTTCATTTCAGAAATTAATTGCAATTAGAAAATCGTGTTTCAGGGTTACAAGAATTGGAAACAGAATTTTATCAATTTTTATCTGCTGGCCATTTGATTGAACAACAACGAACATGTGTCGAAAAAGAAAGCTAAAGAATTCATCGCTGATGAAAGAGCAAAGCGTGCATTGGGTGAGCATACAGAAGCGACAGATATATCCGGGAAACCACTTGACATCTTCTGCTTTAATTGTAAATGAACTTCAGCTTGGTGACTTACTGGAAAAAGTTTGATGGATGAATTGGCTAGCTTCTTTGAATTCAGAAGAAGAGAGAATCGTCAACAATTCTTTTTCAGAAGGTAATTCCTCTTCATTCTGTTCTGCAAGAGGGTTGTTTCTCTTCTTTTGTTTTGTAGGTGTGGGTAGCTGTTCATAAGATTCATTGTCTGTTCTTCTCATTAATTCAACAATTGCATGCAATCCTTTCTCTACACTTAATTGTTCCAGTAATCTCTCAATATCTTCTTCTTGTACACCCTTCAATGTTCCATGATTATAAAAATCTCCATCTGGAAATAGAGTAGAAGAAATACAACAACTCAGTCCGCTATTGTGGGTGTAAATCTGCTTGTATATCAGTAGAGTTTCTTTCAGAGTTAACTCATCCGTTATGTATATCCCGTTTTCGTTCAGAACTTCGTTTCTCTTCTCCACTGATTCACACGTCCTCTCTTTCATTTCCAAACGCTTATTATCAAGGCAGAGCTGTACAAAACTGATTATCCATTCTTCTTTGTGCTCTGGTTCTAAATGTACTCTTCTCTTAATCCAAACCATGTGAGCTAAATGAGAGTATTGACTTGGCAATTGATAATACTTATCTTCCACTGTTTTGAATAGAGGTGGACTCCACCCACTCATCTCGAATAGAGAAAAGTCAGTTTTGTCAGTGTAGTGAAAATGAACTGTGGCAAACTTTCGCTCATTTGGTGTTGTGGGTAGTTGTGAATAGAATGACAATCGAAGAAAGAAATGGTGGATGTTGATTGAGCTCTTCTTATCACTTGTTTCAATATCGAATTGTTTACCCTTCCAAGCCATGTTGTGTGCACTTATTTTTTTATTTAATCATAGAATCTTTATCAACAACAGCGTTGAACTTGTCAGACCTTCCACGACCTGTATTGAACTTGATTGACAAAATATGTAGAAGATACATACAACACAATAGGAACATGGGTAGATACGTTGGTGATTGCGTATTATTGGCATGTTGCAATACGCATTCTTCTGATGTAATACTTGCTCTTTGGATAATGCATTCCAGGTGTTGCACCAGCTAACAGACTAACTGTACTTTGCATAGAACAATGCATAATGCAGAATCTTCATATAGTCTTCCAGAGACTCGTGTTTAGCTGGGAAGGTCTCTACTAGACAGCATAACTCGTAGCTCTCAAGGGTTTGTTCTAGAATAAAGTGTTAGATTATGTCATTGTACAATATCAGACTTAGCATCTGTATAATCGATACCAAGTGATGCAAATACAGAGTTGTTGGAGATGTAACCAAAGTCCATACGATAAGGATTCTTCTCATAATTCTTCAGATCCATGAACTCCTCATCTGGATCACCAAAGGAAATCTCAGCAGTTCTATAAACGTATTAGTCACCAGAATATACAAATCATGTCACATACCTTCTGACATTGCCTGACACAACACACTTTCCAACCAGATTCATCAGATCAACAATGATAGTGGCTGTAATTGCAGATCCCTTGTTCTTATCAAGGACTTGTCTGATGTGATCATGCATGACCTTCAGACGTTCTGGACCACTTGAAACACCACCAAATCCTCTGATAGGAAGACCTGCTTGTCTAATCAATGAATAATCAAACTGTACGTCTCCATAGCTCTCTGTGAAGTAGCTATCAATCAATAGTTTCAATGACTTGACCCATCCCTCACGAGTGTCTTCAACAACATGTACCAGATCACCACTAAGTGGATGACAAGTACCTCTGACAACCACCTTACCCTTTCCTTTTGTATCAAAGCCAACACCAATACCAAGCATAGCCATATCCATCATGAATTCAAAACACTTGCTTACAGACTCTGTAATACTCCCAGTTGAAGCGAAAGCACACTAATCACTGCAGTTAGAAACAACTTACACTTACAGAATGTTGTACCTACATTGTTAAGACTGGCAAATAGACGTTTCTCTTCAGTGATAGGAGATCCCATAGCCTAGAGTCCTCTACCGGGTGGTAAGAACTTCATAGTAAAGATCCTGTCATACAACTCTTCTGCCATCTCAGTTGCTACTGACTCATCCCATCCCAATCCAGACTTGACCATCCAGTTCTTGCTCATATTCATTGTACCATTCACAACTCTGGCAACAGTCTGATACCACTCTTCATTGGTCACTCCATCCTCCAACAAGCGCTTCTCTGTGTCTTTGGATATTGTTACTAATGATGTTTGCGACTGCTTGACGTCCTGCTTTCATTTGTTTTGTTGTTGGTGTTGGTTCTACATTCATGATTGTGTGACATGTTTTATACTGAGACTTTGGGTTGTAACCCTTTACAATAAAACCATCATCCATGCATCACAGAAGAACATCGGATGTCCTTTTTGTATTCGGAAAAATAAACCCGAAATGGACTCTTGTGGGAATTGTTCGGTGGATTGGAGAAAAAAACAATTCGCCATCCGCTCCAAATTCCGAATATGTTGTCGCGCATCGGCTGAATTCAAGCTTCTTGTTGGGTGACTTTCGAGGAAGACGAGAGATTCACCGTTCATTCTGCCTTTTAGCTTCCCTATTTCTTGCGCAAGCACAAACAACCTCATCGACAGACATTCAACAAACACCAGGAAATAAAAACACGCAACAACAACATCAGTGTCACCGCAGATAACAATGTCGTCACCAACACTGAGTAGTTTTCCCATTTCGGTCAACAATGATGACAATAACAACAACAACAACATGAATCACACAACAACAACAACAATAGAACCAGAAATATCAACAACAACAACAATAGCTACAATAGAACATCACCCAGAAGTCATCTTATCAAATGATACCAATGGTGATGCAGTCATTGACTATAGTACATCTAACAACACTAACAACAACAACAACAATATCAATAATATGAATAAAAAGGGAGGTAGTAGACCACCTATCCAACTCGAATGGAAAGACTTGTACTTTGAAGTCATGGTTCGAGCCGATATTCCCGCCCAAGGAAATCCATTGACAAAACTCCGCTATCTCTTTAAAAAGGAAAAAAGAACCATTTTGTTTCCAATGAGTGGTCACGTCGCTCCAGGTGAATGCTTGGCCATCATGGGTCCTTCAGGTGCAGGAAAAACAAGTTTACTCAACATTTTAGCTCAGAGAACAAGAGCAAAGGGTGAAGTGACGGTCAATGGACAAAATATTGGTAAATCGTTTCGTGCATTGAGTGCGTTTGTGCAGCAGGATGATGTATTGATGGGTACGATGACTGTGAGAGAAACTTTGCGTTATGCGTCATTGTTGCGATTGGGCAGTGAAGTCTCACTAAAGGAAAAGAGGAGAAGAGTGTTGGCTGTGGCCGATGAACTCGGATTGACAAAATGTTTGGACACGTATGTGGGCACACCTGGTATTACAAAGGGAATATCTGGTGGTGAACGAAAGAGACTTGCCATTGCGATTGAATTGTTGTCTGAGCCGTCGATTCTCTTTTTGGATGAACCTACGTCGGGATTGGACGCAAAGACTGCACAGGACGTCATCAAGGCTATTCGTCGATTGGCAGAGAATGGAAGAGCAGTGGTCATGACGATCCATCAGCCTCGCAGTGACATTTACAAGCTGTTTGATAAATTGTTGTTGTTGGCGCGTGGAAAAGTGGCTTACTTTGGTGAAGCAAACAGAGCAACATCGTATTTTACTAGATTAGAGTCGTTGGACCCGGAGAAGAAGCCAGACATGTTCAAGTGCCCCTCTGATTTCAATCCCGCTGATTTTTTCATTGATTTGATCACAGAGTCAACGAGTAACAATCCAGAGGAGCGTCAATTGGACAGCAAACGTATCGATTACATTTTAGATTATTATTCCAATAATTATGTGTATCATAAGCCGGAGATGGATGCTGAATTGGATCCAAATCTGAAAAAATATGGTTCGTACAAGTCCATGTGGATTGTTCAGTTGGCAGTGTTGACATGGAGATCGTTGGTCAGTATCGCGAGAGACAAAATGTTGACCAATGCCAGATTCTTCCAAACGATTATCATGGGTGTTGTCATTGGTCTCATTTTCCTACGGTTGGACAATTCTCAGTCCTCTGTGCAGAACAAGGTTGGTGTGCTGTACTTTGTGCTCACATTCTCCATCATGGGTGGCATCTTTGGTTCTGTCATTACTTTCCTATCGGCTGAGAAACCTGTTTTCATGAGAGAGAGAGGAGCAAAGGCCTATCGTGTCTCGAGTTATTACCTGGGTAAGACGATTGCTGAGCTGCCGAGCAACTTTATTTTCCCAGTGTTACTATCTGTGATTGTGTACTGGATGGTGGGCTTGAATCCAACTGCACCAGCCTTCTTTACCTTTTTGGTGATTGTCATTGTGCTTTCGATCACTGCTCAATCGATGGGTATGCTGATTGCGGCTGTTGCACCATCAATGGAAGTCGCTCAAGCAATCACACCTGTGATTATGACTCTGTTCATGTTGTTTGGTGGTTTCTACCTCAACGTGGACAATATTCCACCATGGTTCATTTGGATTTACTGGATCAGTATCTTCCATTTTGGCTTGGAAGCGTTCGTCATCAATGAATTCAAGAATTCAAAGATTTCCTGCACGGTTCCACCCTGCATGTACACTTCTGGCAATCAGGTGATTTCGAGTTATGGCATGGACCAGCGATTGTCCAACATTTGGATCGATATTGGCTTTCTGGGTGTGCTCATTGTCTTTTGTCGTGTGATGGCCTACATTGTCATTCTGCTCAAGAAGCCAAGAGGTGGTTAAGTACGCTCCCCTAACAAATTTTTCAAAACGATAATAAACCTAGTAATGTGTTCGAACATGTCTGTTAGTGTGTTCACGTTTTTGAGCACATTTTAAACTTCTGTAAATCAAACTGGACGTTTTCCGGAGAAATATGCTTCAGACATCAAAGTCATTCCCAAACCAAATATTTTTTCACACAAAACAATTCACAAGCAACCAAACACGATGATGACTGATTGAATCTTATTTTACTGAACAAACCCAATGATACGCTCGTAATACAACAACCACGATCGAGCGATTGACAAATTATTTGGCACCCGCGACGAAGATCCAGCAAGGAGAGTGAACGAGGGTCGGAGAAATGTCCCCTGTTGATATTTCTATAAATATAACAGCTTCTGTAGCTTAGTGGTAAAGCACTGGTCTTATAATGTAGACATAGTGAGTTAGCCAGGGATCGTGGGTTCGAACCCCACCAGAAGCAACTTTTTTCTATTTGTATATTTTTTGGATACAACGGTGATCATTTCTCTTGGAGTTGAAAGTGTGCACTAGTCTATAGTATAGGATATGGTTTATTCTAAACATTAATAGTGCAAACAGGGATATTAGATTGATTGGTTTGCAATCGAATCGTTACAATTTCACTCTTTTCTTCAGGTCTCATGTAATTGGTGAAGAATGTGCACAGCACAGTTGTTCCTCCAGTCAATGATTGCTGATGATTTGCATAGTAGTTTGTGGTGACTTTGAATTCACCGTGAGGAGCTTTTCTGAGCATGTATTCCTCTGGACCGTATCCTTGACGGAAATCTCTGCTTACATAGCCTCCAATCTTTGTTCTTGGATAGGCAAAGTAACAGTGTTCACCTCCAGCGCAATCTTCATGAACATGAAGATCAATGTCAATGTCGTTGGTATCCCAGGCCATACTGATTCTCAAGTCGAGATCCATCTTGTATCGGAAGCCTTCGTGACATGGCTTCAAGTCAGGGTTCTTTAGTAAACAGTGATTCAATTCGATGGCAGCAGTCTGTTCAATCTCGTCAAATCTCATGTCCCACTTGCCAGTGATGACCTTGTTGAACAATTCGACAGCTTCTTCGAGCTTGCCCAACTTTTCTTTAACCAATGCAAGGTCACGATAACTCTGTGGCTCCTCAGGATTCATCTTCTTCACCTTCTCAAACACCATTTCAGCCAATTCGTACTGTTTTGCCTGATCGAGACGATAGCCCACAATTCTGAATAATTGGGCATTCTCTAGTTCCAGTTCAAGAATGTTGGTCAAGATGGCAACACCATCATTTAAATTCTTGAGCTTTGTGAGCCAAAAGTCTGCGACATCTAAGAAGAATGCTGGCGAGGTGCTCAGGTTCTTTCTCTCCTGGAGGTAGGCCTCATAAGGATTGCTTGCCTTGCTAATAGTAGCCATGTATGCTGCATCAGATTTCCATTCTTGAATATTGATGGATGCAGTGACTGCATTGGAAGGTTCTTCCTCTTGTTCGTCCATGAAATCATCATCAAGAGCTGGCGATGAAGAGCGAGCAGAGTTTTTCTTGCTTTTCCTACATTTCTTTCCACTTGAGGTGGATGAAAGAGAGCTCGACAATCGTGGTGCTGCTTCAGCGTCACATCTGACTGATGATGATCTAGCCATGGATAAGAATGCTCTTGGAGCAGGAGCAGATTCTGCCATCTTCTTGAAACTTTCTTCTTTCTCCTTTTTCTCTGGAATCTTGAATTCTGTTTTATGCCAGCGTTTTCTTTCCTCCCACTTTGTTAGTACATTCTGAATCTTGTTTGCCACTCGCTTCTTCTCATCGTTGTCTTTCTGTTGGACAAATTTCTCGTAGGATTCTCTGACTGATTTCAAACTTGTTGGAGGCGTGATTTGATGCTTAATATATTGATCCAATGTCTCCAACACAATCAAAGAGGTTGTTGGTGTGACAATAGACCATTCTCGACCCAAGTCTTTCAACTCTTTCTCAAACAAGTGAGGGAACACGGAGAGAGAGTTCATCTTTTGTTTAGCCCATAGCATGGGGATAATTCTGTCAGATCTCTCCTGAGCTGTTGCTGCTGTTGTGGCAGATGGTTCAATGTCATAAACTCTAGTATCAATAATATCACCACCATATCGGAAGGCAATTGAAATTTGTCCTCCCTGCTTCACCTTTCCATACAAGTGGAAGTGGCCACTAGGATCCAGGATGGTTGGTTCATTTGGACACACCTCTTCAAACTCCTCTGTCTCGTAGTCGGCAACCAAAAAGTACAACACTGGTTTTCCCACTTGCTCTACAACTTGTTCAACACGGAGTTTGTTGGCATTCAACAACATTCCGCCACTCTTTGTTGCCACATGGGAAAGCAATTGGTGATTAGCGGACATGCTAGTTGAGACAATGTACAATGGTATTGAGTAAGCTGTGTAAGGTGTTGTTTCTTGACCAATGGTATGAATACCGTCAGTAAACACAACACAGAACGAAGCAGACTCGTCCAACTCAGACTCAAGCAATGATAGATTGGTAGCTCCATCATAATCCACCTTCTTTACATGCTCCATCAATGATTGGACATTGTCAAACGTAGCACGATTTCTCTCCTGAACTGAATTGCAGAATGGAGTAAAAACAACTTGCTTTGGCTTCAATTCTTTCATGATAGCACTCAGCAGTTCCAAATCCTTCTCAATCATCTTAGGATTGCGACTACGACTGTAAGAGCAATCCCAAAGAACTTGAATCTTGTCAGTCTTCATTCTGCTATCACTCGTTGGCTTTTCTACTTGGATTCGAGCACAGAAGAAATTGTCTTCGATAATGACACAATTGTCTTCGAGTGTTTGACTACAACGGACCGTGAGACTGTCCACGGAGTCATCCAATTGGGAGTTTTCAATCTTTGCGGTCATATACTTGCCAGTAGACTGACGAGATTCGGTCAGCTTACGGTCAGAGTTCAACAAAAGCACCAATGATTGCTCATTATCACTCTCACTGTACCATTCGATATTAGCATTTACATTGCTGTTCTTTCCTGGCAATCCAAATGGTATCATAACCTCTGAACAAGGCACATCAGCAACGGCAGACGTAGAAACAGGCATCGTGTACACCACTCTAATGATCTTTGGTTTTTGTGGCACCAATGGATACACTCTCGTTCTAAAACTGTTGCTCTGATGAGTTGCCATTTCTACAATGGCAGCACCCTTGCCTCTCTCTCTTACTTCCTGCTCAAAAATCATCTTGGCCTTCTCTTTTTCCACGGGAACAGCATCAATGAGCTCAGTGGTGCTTCCATCAACATTCATGGCATAAGCAATGAGGGTAGCATCGTCAGGCAATGGAAAAACGAGCTCTCCCTCCAATGTTCTATCATGAGGATTGACAAAGGTGAAGACAGAGGTGATTTTAGCAATAGGCAAGTTGACTTGAACTTGAACATTGAGGGATTGGACCTCCAATGGAGAGCTTGCTTGATCAGAAAAGGTAATCTGAGGGAGATTATTCCTTTGACTCTTGACATCTTGGTCTTTTGAAGTTTCTCGCGGTTGTTTATCACCCGTAGACGTCGGCTGTTGTTCTGTTGGAGAAATTTTCTTTTCTCCTACTTCTTCATTGGTATTGGTGTTATTGGCTTGGAAATCAGAAACGTCCTTGGACGCGTCAGATGCCCTTAATCTACTCAGTGCAGAAAACATGATTCGTTGTTGTTGATAGAGTACAGTTGTTTTGGTAATGAAAGGTCGATTGCTGAAAAAAGAGGCAAAGAAAAAACTGTCATTGTCCTTGGAACATTGGCGGAGATAAAGAAGTTCTCCCCAACTTGAACTTGGTGGACTAACTAGAAAGTGGGCTCAGGATCGAAAACAAATCCTCATACTGGCTCGATGTTCTATACACTACAATGAGACGTGTTGTCCTTCAGAACCTATTGTTCACATCTCTTCGCGACTGAGTCTCTCCATACATTGTGTAACCGTTTGATGCAAGACTTCACCAGCCTATTTTCTTTTTTGCTTTTTTTTTTTTTTTTTCCATACAACCTGGTGTTGCCACTTTATTCTGTACAACAAGTTTAGAAGCGATTCAACTCTGCACCGGTACGGTGCAGAGTATTGTATCACTTCCTATCGTCATCAAGTCCGTGCGGACTAACATTTGTAGTGCTGAGCATAGTTTCTCTCCACTGTTCCTTTGAGGCGGTGAACAGCGTGTGGAGTGCTTTGATGCATATTCTTTTAGTACTATTGATCACACTCGCTACCCTCTTTACAGCTTCTTTTTGCTTGCATCCCGACTTTTGTAGTGCCGTGGTGATATCCTCCCTCGTGTCTCCTTCCTTCCCCATCATACCTGCGAGAATATCACTCGACGTCATATCTACCGCTCTTTTCGTTATATTTCCATTACAAAATAGGTAGCTGTCGAACCACAATACCACTCTTATATCCTTAGGTATGTTCAATTTGTTCAGCTGTAAGGCAAAAACCTCTCTAATTCTACGCCTAGCCTCCTGTGCGGGCGGACACTCAACTAACAGATGAACTATAGTGTCATCTTCTTTCTTACAGATTGGGCATCTCGCATCTTCCACACTGCCATAAAGTCCACGCATTACCGATAGCGTGTGCAATGTACCACTCCTAACCTGGTGATAAAACCAGAGTTCTCTTCTATCCAATCCAAACGGGCACTTGAGGAACATGTTCCATTCATCCCAGTCCATCAATACTGCTTCCAACCACCACTTCTCGTTTTCTTTAATCAATTCTTTTCTGCTCTTGAGGTATTTTTTTTTTTTGTTTTTTTTGTTTCTTTTTTTGCAACTATTTAGAATTTTTATTCGATATGAAGGGACAATGGTCTAGTGGTATGATTCTCGCTTTGGGTGCGAGAGGCCCGGAGTTCGATTCTCCGTTGTCCCCTGTTTTGCTTTTACATAACCTCTCAAGGAAGAGAAAAGGACGAACAACAAAACCATTATGCACACCTTGATAGATCAAGAAACATTGACCCAACACATCATTCCTGGAACGACTGTTCTTCTCGGCCGTGGTAACGGGTCTCATGGTGAACTCTGGACAAGTGGAGAACTGAGCAAAGTGGAGCCCCTTGGACGAGAGTTCACTGATGTGTCTCCTTCGGATTTGGACTTTCAAACAGATGGTTACTCTGTGAAGCACAAGGCCGAGCAGTGGTTGACCATGAGAGGTCAAAGACAAATTAAACAAGTTGCCTGTGGAGCGTTGCATGTCATTTTGTTGGATTTCGGTGGGAGATGTTGGGCACTTGGTGATAATCGTGATGGGCAGTTGGGATTGGGTCATTGTAGCAAGGTAGAGTACCCAACGTTGATACGTGGTGATATAGAGAAGGAGCACATTGAGAGTGTGGAGGTTGGTGGATGGTTCTCTGCCTTCTTGAGTGCATCGGGTCAGGCGTTCACCTGTGGTAATGTTCGCCGTTGGTTTTGGGATGAAACACAGGTGCCAAGTGTCGCGCTTCAAATCAATTCTTCCAACGTACAAACAACGGGATATATACCAAAGCGAGTTCCCATTGATGCGAGCAACACTTTTCGAATCTGCAAAATCGGCCGTGGCCGTCGATTTTTGCTCATGCAAGACCTGTACACATTGAATGTGTTCTTGTTAGGTATTTTTAGTCCAAATGACACCTTGAATCTATATCCCTCACTCATGCACTACGTTCATCCTGATTCACTGGAGAGTAGACCCATCAATTTCCAATGCAAGAAAATTGATGCTGGAGCAGAGTTTTCAGTTCTTTTGGATCATCAAGGCAAATTGTTTGTTGCTACCAAGAAGGAGGATTTTGTACGTCATGAATACTTCCATCGTCAGAATACTCATATAGTTGATGTTTGTTGTTCCTACGATCAATTTATTGCTCTGGATGCTAGTGGATATGCTCATATGGGTGGCCCAAAACAACCAGAGAAGGTTATTACTTTGCATTCCTTGGGTCTGGTGAATCAAATTGGTTCCGGTAGTATCACCATGTACGCTCGTTCTAAGAAGCAATTGTACAAGGTTTCAGAAAGTTGTATGGATACTACTGCACCAGAACTATTGGAGTTTGGCACTGAAGTAGATAGAGATGACAAGACGGTTGTGAAAATGACAGGCTCATACTTCACAACAATAATACATCTAGCAGTTGGAAAACGCTCGCGACTTATGCTCAACATCAATTCGTTGCGTCTGAAGCAGCTCTTGTGCGATGTTGTTGTAAGCTGTAACAACCACGAACAAACATGAAGAAGTTGAAAAGGAAGTGGTTATCATGATACCTATATTTTATGAAGCATTTTCTCTTGAACAAAGATCGACACTATCGACGATCGGGATTGTACGAATGAACAATATCATCTGTAAACGTGTTATTCCTTGGTGGCCTATGTTTATCTAACACCTTGTATACTCCTATTGCGATTCCTATCGCTCCTCCAATACACAAGAGACAGCATAGCAAGACCGCAAAGCTTATACTGTATAGATAGATTTTTGGAATGGTGTCACCGACATCATCATTTTCGTCTCGTGCACCCACAGATGAACCTAGTATTCGAGGTCGCAGGTTGCTTGAAGAAGCAGTAAATGAACTATCAGAGCTCACGTCTCTAAAAGCTTCTCGAATTACCATAGTAATGAGATCAGTGTTCTTTCCTGAGACTTTTGAACCTTTTGTTGGAAATCGTCACCTTCGCTTATGTGTCAAGTACTTTATCACAGCTCGGAATGGATGAATTCGTATGATGGAATCTTCTGTTTGTTGTTGCGAGATCATTGAATAAATTCGTAAACGACGGACCATTATGTTTATTGATCTCTTGGGTGATTACAGTGTTGAAATTTGAAGAGACGGTCAAGAGAACTAAACTTAAGGAGTCATTCGTCCTTCCATCCTTCCCCCAAGAAATGCACATTTTCACGAAACCATGTTCGCCTTCACAAGTTCCGAACCATTTGTTTTTCAAACAGAGAGCTTGCCACAACAGAACACAACAACAGAAACAAAATTACTCAATGATTATTCTCATGGGATCGCTTGCAAGAGCGGGCAAGAACAAGGGTCAAACACCATTTGTGCCCAGAACGAACGAAAAGGAGATTAGCCACAAGAGAAAACGGCTCAGAAAAAAGTTCAACATGGAAGTGAAGAGTCATTGCAGTGGAGCGATTCATGATGTGAATCAGTTGTCATCCAGTAGAGAAAGATTTGGTCTAACAGACAAAGATGTGGAGAGACAGTTGTTTATCAGAGAGAAGCGGTTGTGGTATGAATCGAGACACTATGTGCATGGGGTGCCTGCACCATCGAATACCAAGAAGCCTCACAAGAAGGAAAGAGAGACAGTTGACGAGTTTTATTATCAGGAAATGTTTGGGGATGTGGAATAATACTGTGATGGATAGCGTCATTGTTGTTTCGTTTTTGTCGTGGTGAAGAGGTGAAGGAGAGAGTCCTCTCCTTTCCATGCTGTTGTAACTCAAAAAAGAGTGAAAAGAACAAACAAGAAAGCAATCAGAAAAAGTTCAATACTGAGGTGAAGAGTCGTTGCACTGGAGACGATCACGAAGAAGCCTTTCAAGAAAGGAAAGATAGACAATCGACGAGTTTTGATGAATTTTGTTAACATATCCGATTCTTTTTTCCAGACAACGAGTGTTGCAACTTTATTCTCTGCACCGAATTCAATAACTACCTTACGTCTTCTGACCCTATCGCAGGCAAGTTCCTAGCACAGAACTACGAATTACTCCGATTCGGGAGCGGTTATTCTAACATTGAATATATAGCCCGTCTAGCTCAGTCGGTAGAGCGCAAGGCTCTTAACCTTGTGGTCGAGGGTTCGAGCCCCTCGGTGGGCGATGTCCTTTTGTCTCCGTCTGAGCTTTTTGACGGACTTTTTATTTACAACGAGTTTTACAATGTATTTACAATACACACACCATAAAATACAATCAAAAATCAAAAGAAAGAGAACATCTTGCTACCATATTGCTGAGCATTGCTCGAGCGACGTGGTCAAGCATGATGTGATTGGTCTCACTGTCGCGTTCATTCATGAGGGCCACTAGCTTGTCGTGGACAGCTTCGTCCTCCTTCTTGGCTCTACACCAATTGTACTTACCAAGAAATCGTTGCCAGGTCTTGAGATCAATGTGCTCGCTCGTTTGACAGAGTCTTATGAGCAATGACAAATCCATCAGATGCTTGTCAGTAGTATACACACCTCTTTGCTCTGAACCAAAACATATTCTGTAACCACAGAACTCAATTTCTTGTCGCGGCTTCAACATAGACTTTGTGAGACTGATGGGGAAGCCATTCTTTTCGAGAGCAACCTTTTGTTCCTCTACAAGGGCTAGGACACGCTCCTCTGACTCACCCAATAGCAAGAAGTCATCCAGATACACCAGAGTAGTCTTATGTGCGAGATGGGACGTGACCACTTGACAACATGCAGGGGCACATTTGATACCAAATGGCACGCGAGTAAATTTGTATACCTTTCCTTTCCATCCGACACAGCAATAGGCTTGAAATGATTCATTTAACTTGATGTTTGTGTAACAGGATTTGACATCAATTGAGGCTGCATAGGAATATTGGTCAGTGAGTCCGACGAGATTCTTTCGGGTTGGCAACTTACAGTCTGAATCAAGGATGAATTGGTTCAGTTCAGTAAAGTCAAGAACCTCTCTTGGACGGCTTGGATCTGATGCTCGTGGAACTACAGCAATGGATTCAATGAACAATGCCTTGTCTCTTGGAATTTCAACTAGAATACCTTCCTTCACGTATTCTTCAACTCGAGTATCAATCAACTGAATATTTGAGCCTTTAACCCTATTAAGGATCATTGGTTGACGAAGCTTGCTGCGAACAATGGCTTCTGGCTTGTAAAATCGAATCGTCATTCCTTCCTGCAAGATTTCTTGTGGTGTTTGCCAATATGGTCGACTCAGTTTCTGTGCCTTCGCAGAAACTTTGTTGTTCTTTTCATTGTCCATACTAGTTGGCACAGGACCAGTAGTTAACTTGAAGCGCTTTGGAGGCTCATAATTGGTGAGTACGCTTTCCCCCACTACCGACGGCTCTCCATTGTTCACTGTTAAAAATTGTTGGGTTTGTAAAACCGCTTGTAATGCCTTCATTAAATGCATGGCCGCCTCTTTCCATTGGTCATTCATCTAGTGTAGTATACTTTGTGATTGCTTTTTGAGATCCTGTTATTCTAGTCCAAAAAGTCCACCTTATTAACCCATCTAACACCCATCAACCTTATTACAATCTATTACAAACTATTACAATCCATCAACAGCCATCATACAAACAATAAATAGACACACAAAAAAAAAATCTCATGCAATTGCAAGCACTCAAACTTAACCACTTCTTTCTTTGTTGTTTTTCGTTTTATGATTAGTTGTGCTATTACAATCAATGGAGAGAATCAAATCTCTAAAAATGATCTTCGTGAGATTGGACAGTGTATCTATGTGTTGTCATCCCGCGAGGTTCGTGGTGCTAAAATAGGTCAAAGTACAGATATGTACAATAGGCTGAGGAAGTTGTTGACCAAGGTGCTGGTCTTGGATGTGGTCTTGGATGTGTTTGTTGTAAATAATTGTGTTGCTTGGGAACGTTTCATTCACAGTTGGTTGCGTAACAGGCTAATTGCTGGGGAAGTGTTTGACACCAATATAGAGGAGGCAATCTGGTGCTTGAAACATTGCTTTGGAATGCAATTGGATAGCAATGCTTTGGTACCTGTTCGATCGAGGTACTTCTCCATTTTTGTGAATCAAGTGCCACAGGTCTCATTGCCACAACATCCTCATCTTATGGTTGTCTCGGTTCCTGGTCTTGAGAGAGTGTTGTTGTACTTTACTGAGTCTCCGCGATCATGGTTCGAAGAGTTCCTCGCCAGCAGTCTTCACACTCATTGTATACTCGACGCATACAATGTGGGTCTTCTGTTGAAGGATACAACAGTAGAATCAGTGAAGGAGGATCTCAAAGCTACAACATTAAATGGTTGGGTCATTAATAAAACGAGGGCTCAGGTAGTTGACTTCCTTAACTCCATGATGTTGAGGTAGACCACCGAGGTTTATTTAGCCGCCAAATAAAGCGTTAATTGTTTTACAGTTTCTATCTTTTTTTTTTTATTTTTTTTTTTAGAGAAAAAAAATCTCTAGTACAACTCCTTCACAGAATTGTAAACTTTCATAATTGTTGAATGGTTTTTGTGGTAATTGTATATCCTCTATCCTCCTACATTTTGGAGACAATCCGACAAGCAACAATCTCAAAGATGTCGTTTTGCCTTCATCTCTTTGTTGCAAAAACTTTAAATACAACTAAACGCAATACTTTTGAGCATTGTCGAGCACGATGTGATTGGTATGGCCGTTGCGCTCTATCGAGCCTTCTTTATTGCCATATTGGCACGTTAGCACTCTGAGTTCATCATCCAAAATTTAACTCCTCAAGCTTCACAAACTCCGTTCTAAAATCACCCAGAGCATAGCTTTCCCAAACACTCTTCACAAGAATATTCTTCATCTTGTTGTCCGTATGTCCAAGGAAAGTTTGAAAATCGTGTGGTGTCATTCTCCAATGGCTTGGATTATCGATATCTGTTCCATCATCGTCCACTCGACTCAGATGATAAAAATCAAAAAACAGTTGAGCCAGATTGGATTGGAACAGTGGCCGCTCCTGAGGACAGAGATAGGCTGCAATGTGGAATGGTTTTACGCCAGTCTGTGAATCAATCATCGATTCATTGTACATGTCAATCGATGTACTCGATTTCTCAAATCCCAAGACACCGAGCACAGTGAGTGCCATCTCATTAAACTTTTGGCTCTCGCTTCGATCTACGATTTTCGTGATGGGTGCCTTGTTCAAAAAATGTTCTTGCTTCAGTATATCACTGGCAATGCCAATAAACTCTTGCTTGTTATAATACTCGATCAAATGATCCTCCTTGTGCTTCTCCCATTTCTGCATCAATCGCTTCGTATTGCTGCTCAACAAGTTACCAGATGAATTACTGGTCAAGAAGGACAAGATGTGTTGTGCCATCCGTGTTAAATCACTAACCAACAAATGGCCCTTAGCTCCGCTGTCATAATAATGAAACGTCAATGAAGCAACATTCTCCATGGTGACCTGTGTGAGTCGCCACTGGTGAATCCTAGCGCGCAACTCCTTGTAATCTTTCACTAGATTGCCCGTGAGTGGAACCTTGAACAACTCACATGCTTTTGTCAAATGAATTCTCTTGGTTGTGGTTTGTGCTCGCTCCTGTACACTGGGCAATGGTCTCCCAAAGTTTTCTGCTGTGAATTTCACATACAGTTGACCTACTAAATTTTTTTGACCTTCAATTGAAAACACCTCTGCACAATGAATTAAAAAATACATGTGTAAGTACCAACAGTGATCCTATGATGACAAATAGGCAAAACTCTAAACTCGAGCTTGCTCGTCACTTACTTTTAACGCTGTCACCATAGTAAAGACGATCGAGAGAGAAGCTCACAGTGTCAATCAGAGCACTCCTTCTCAATACTCTCTCCTCAAACAGTCGTATCTCTAAACGAAGTGAAGAAAGCACAGTCGATGAAGGCACAATCAGTTGTAGCTCTTCATCCCAAACAGGGTCGCCTGATTTTTTCACAGTCTTTGTTTTTTGCTTTTCGCCAATGACGATCGACGGTTGATCGCCTGTTGCTGTTGGTTCAGATTGAAGCAAGCGCACCTTGCAAAAGCAATCTGAAGATTTGGACAAGTTGTAAGCCTTTTCGATAAAGACTCGAAGAACGGCAGGTGCTGTTACTGTTTGTGATTGTTCTGTCATTGGAACAAAGATGACTTCTTCTTACGGTTTCTTGTTGGATATTGTGGAAAAGCTTTTCTGGTCTTCTGCACTGTTTTTTGGAGTGGGCCTTCATCTTCACAACCAAAAATTACCATGCACAATGTGGTGGAATCCTTTTTATTCATCTTTGTCTTGACGTGTGATGACAGCTGGACGAATCATTCCGAACCATACACAAAAATGAGACTCTCTAAAACCAAGAGATAGCTGTGTTGTCTTAGTGAACAAGACCCACAGGTTTTTGAACGCCTACCTGAGAGAGAAAAAAACAAAGTCCAGAGGACTGAAAACATCGTAAATTTTTGTATTTTTGGTTCATAAAAAATCCGATCAAATTTCGGCACCAATCAACCTCAAAGAGAAGCAACAACGAACACAGAAGAATGCTCACCCAGACACCCTACGATATAAAACGACCTAAACAAATATTTTCCTCACCAGATGAACTATTACATCAACAACTCATCTTGGCGTGCACATTTGGAAACGAAGAATTTTTTTTGCGTGTCTTGGAAGAACTTTTTGCGCTTGATTCTGCCGCCAAAAATGCGTCTACAGCAACATCAACCAACAATACACAGAATTTTCAACAGCAACCACAAGCCACAGGAACAGACAATAGCTCCAGCAGCAACACAAATGCTACCACAACAACAACAACAAGCTATGACATTACGACTGAAGTAATCAACCGTCCAAACTACATTGGACAAACACCACTCATACTATGTATCATAAAGGGTCATTTCCATTTGGCCAATCGTCTCCTATCATTCAAGAACTTATCAGTCAACTCTTGCACCTACATGGACAAGAAGAATGCTCTCATGTTTGCTGCTGAAAGAGGGTATTCAGTCATTGTTGTTTCCCTGTTGTTTGCCAACAATAACAACAATCAAGGCAGTAGTGCTGTGAGTGGCATTGATATCGACGCACAAGACTCTGAAGGCACAACAGCTCTCATGTACGCCTGTGCCAATATGAACTTTAGTTCAGTGCAAGCTCTGCTCAAGGGAAAACCTAATTTGAACCTTCAGGATCACAAGGGAAGAACAGCGCTCCATCATTTGTTTATTCACAACTTTAGCTCCATTAGTAAAAGATTTTCATTGTTGGCTGGTGGTGGAGGTGGTGGCAGTGGTGGAAGCAGACAGAATTCTAGTGTTCAACTGATACAGCAAGCACTGTTGATTGCTGGTATTGATGTACAGATAAGAGACTCGTTTTGGAAAACGGCTCTCGACTATGTAAATAACGTGTAAACTATTGCCTAGAGTTTCGCTCGACTCAGGTTCTCAATCCATCGTGGATTCGAAAAGCATTTCGCTCTGTGAGGACAGTTCAATTTTTTGCACGACTTTCCACACCATCAAAGAAAAAGAATCAACACCATCAAAAAAAACAACATGAAACGATTGTTGCAATCAAAGAGTAGTCATGGAAGCAGTGCGACACTTCTCCATCGCATCAGACTCCACACCACTCAATCACTACAACACCAACCATCTTCTTCTTTATCATTTCATAACATGACTCATTTTTCACTGCGACAATCAACCAATCCATTGCGTGCATCACCGACCACCAATAAACCCAAAACCACAAGAGCAGTCAAAAAATCAACAACAACTACATCAAACACTGATGTAGTAGTCAAAAGCACGAAAAGGGCAGCAACTGCGGTTGTTGTTGCCGATAATGATGATGATGAACAACACATGAGTGCTCCTACTACTATCATTGCAAATAATAATAATAGTGCTCAAAAATCAATTGAAGACATTTATCAAAAAAAATCACCCATTCAACATGTGTTGGATCGACCGGATACCTATGTTGGATCTGTGGATCGTTTCACTCGCAATGCCTTTATTTTATCCTCATTGTCCTTATCGAAACCAACAAGAACAAAATCAACTACAACTGCCAGTACTGCTACTGCTACTGCCTCTGCACAACAATCGATTATTAACAAGAGCATATCCTATGCACCTGCTCTGTACAAGATTATTGATGAACTGTTGGTGAATGCAGTGGACAATCATAATCGATCAGGAACGGGCACCAATGAACTGCGAGTGCGTTTTGAAATGTCAAACACGGATAACAATCACAATTTTTGGATTCATGTTTGGAACAATGGAAAATCCATTCCGGTTCAAATCCATAAAACGGAGAAAATTTATGTACCAGAGTTGGTGTTTGGTCATTTGTTGACTGGTTCAAACTTTGATGATTCAGAGGTCAAGTTCACTGGTGGTCGAAACGGTTATGGTGCCAAATTGGCCAACATATTTAGTTGTCAGTTTATTGTTGAGATTGTTGATCCGTTGCATCACAAGCACTATAAGCAAGTATGGTCCGATAATATGAGTCAGTGTTCAGAGGCTCTGGTCACTCCTTTAGTTTCAAGTAAGACCAAGGGCCAAAGCAACAGCAATAGTAATGGATCGATTGAGATATCGATTCAACCAGATTTGAGCAAATTTGCTCGTTTTGAGAATCAAGAGCAAATTGAGGACTTTTTAGCCTTGTTACGTAGAAGAGTGTATGACTTGGCTGCCTGTAATCCAAAATTGAAAGTGTTTTTAAATGATGAGCTCGTTCCCGTATCCAATTTCCAAGATTACATCAAGTTATTTTATCGTGAGAGTGAGCAAGTTGATGCGACAAGTGATACAGTGTTTGCCTATAAGAAGATCAATCATAATTTAGAGTTGGCATTGGGTCCATCAGTTGGACTCCATTCCTCTTCGCCCATGAAGGGTCATTCTCATGAAATGAATGAATTTGTTCATTTTTCATTTGTGAACAGTATCGCAACATCCAATGGAGGAACACACATTTCCCATTTATCATCTGTTATTGCAAGAAAGGTTTGGGAGCATGTGAAGAAGCATGCCTTGTTCAAAGAGCATGAGATGAATTCTACAAACTCAGCGAACAACGAAGCGCAATTCTTCAGGCTTATTCTCTCTCAGATATCATTATTTGCTAATTGTTTGATCGAGAATCCATCTTTCGACTCACAAACCAAAGAAACACTAACAACGAAGAGCTTCCAGTTCATGAACAAACACTTTATGGTGCACAGTGGAGCTGAAAACGAGAAAAAGATTGATGATCTTGTCAAGCAATTTGTTCAAAAAACGGATATCCTCGAAGATATTCTCTCAACCGCTCTGTTTAGACAACAGAGAAAAATGAGAAGCAAAACGAGGACATCTAGCCAAACTGCTACACGACTGATGATTCCGAAATTGGATGACGCCAATTTGGCTGGCGGACCTCACTCTCACAAGTGTACACTGATTTTAACGGAGGGTGACTCTGCTAAGGCTCTGGCGGTTGCTGGCTTGAGTGTAATTGGAAGAGATACATTTGGTGTTTTCCCATTGAAGGGAAAGTTGTTGAACGTGCGAGATGCTTCCATCGATCAAATATCGAATAATGCCGAAATTGCAAATCTGAAGAAAATTCTGGGATTGGAAAATTATATAGATAGCGACAATGTGAATGGAGATGTTAGGAAAGGTCTTCGTTATGGTCGTGTCATGCTCATGTGTGATCAAGATCATGATGGTTCGCACATTAAGGGATTATTTATCAATTTCTTGCATTACTTTTATCCTAATTTATTGCGATCTGGATTTGTTGAGGAGTTTATCACTCCACTTATCAAAGCAAGCAAACAAAAGAATACTCTGTCATTTTTTTCTATTGCTGAGTATGAACAGTGGAGATCAAAGTTGATTGAGGAAAGTGGTACTGACGAAGCAAACAAATGGAGTATTAAATACTACAAGGGTCTGGGTACCAGTACCGGTAGCGAAGCGAAAGAATACTTTTCCAAACTCAACGAAAAGCACAGAATTATATTTGATTTTGATGAGAAGAAAGCTACTGACGATAATCTAATCGAGATGATCTTTCACAGGAGCAACGCCCAAAAACGAAAAGAATGGCTCTCAAATTATCGCTTACTGTCAGAGAATGAAGGTGATCAATTTGTGGATCATTCCAAAGGTCGGGTTTCACTGACACACTTCTTCAACAAAGAATTTGTTCACTTCTCTCAATACGACAATGTAAGAAGTATCCCCTCATTGGTCGATGGATTGAAACCTAGTCAGCGCAAGGTTCTGTTCGCCATCATGAACAAAAGAAAGAGTAATTCGAATAGTGAGATAAAAGTAGCTCAGTTAGCAGGCTTTGTAGGCGAGAAGACAGCTTATCATCACGGTGAAGCATCACTCAACTCTACAATTGTTAACATGGCTCAGGATTTTGTTGGAAGTGGCAATAACATTCCACTACTATTTCCTTCGGGTCAGTTCGGAACGAGACTTCAGGGAGGAAAGGATGCTGCCAGCTCTCGTTACATATTTACTCGTTTGAACTCAATCACACGTCAAATTTTCCCAGAGGCTGACGATCCAATTCTCGAATACAACGAAGAGGATGGTATGCAAATTGAGCCAAAGTTCTTTGTTCCCATAATTCCTATGATTCTGGTCAATGGTTCAGAAGGAGTGGGTACTGGTTGGAGCACGAGTGTTCCCACATTCCATCCTCTAGAGATTGTCCAAAATCTCAAAAATATGATCAATAAGAAGCGCTGCAAGGATCTTAAGATTTGGACAAGAAACTTCACGGGCGAGCTTCAATATGATGATGAAAAGAAACGATACAGTTCCTTTGGAACTATTCATCTATTACCCATGAAAAAGAATGATAAGGACTACACAATATCAATCACGGAATTACCCCTTGGCAAATGGACAGAAGATTACAAAAGTTACTTGGTCAATCAAGCTTCTGGTGATGACAGTATGATTAAGAAGTTCTCAGAGCATCACACTGATGTCAACGTTCGATTTGATATCGTTCTAAAGGCAGAGCATTTTCCGAATGGATCTGAAGAAATTATTGATAGCATCAACCAAAAATTGCTGCACAAACTCCTAAAGCTAGAGAGTCATGTTTCATTGAATAATATGACACTTTTTGACGAGGAGGGCCACATTGCTCAGTACTCATCTGTAACGGATATCATGAAACAATTTTATCCAACAAGACTCAAGTATTATGAGAAGCGGAGACAGTTTATGTTAGATCAGTATCAATCAGAGCTAAAGCTCTTCAACAACAAGCTCACATTCTTGAAGCACTTCACATCAACAAATAGTGGAGGTAAGAACAACCCATTGAGTACATTTGCCAGCAAGAAGCGTGAAGATATTATTGCTTATCTGAAAGATGAATTGGGATTAGCACCAATCAATGACTCCTTCCAATATGTTCTCAACCTACCTGTATGGAATTTAACAATCGAGAATGTAGAAAAATTGCAAAAGCAAGTTGCAGAGAAACAAGAGCGTTACGACGAACTCGCTGCGAAGACCGCTGAAATGCTTTGGTTAGAGGATTTAAATCACTTGGAGTCAACATTGGTTTCCCTGAAGGAAAATTATGTGTTGTAAACGGGCCCGTCTGATCTTATTTTAAACAAGGTATAAATTACCCCTCCTTCGATTTTTGAAGGACCCGTCATCAATTCAATTATTGTCCGTTTCCAGTTCAGAAGCAAACTTCAGTCTCGAACAACAATCAACTACAAAAAAACAAAAGAATGAAAACTTTTGAGAAGCTTATTCAGGAATTCACTGTGAACTACGCCAAAATGGGCGAACGAAGCAGTAAAAAGGAGATGTTAAAGCAGCATTACTCTGCACTCGAGTCTGTCAAGTATGCACTAGGCAAGAATAGACACTCAGTTCAAATGTCGAACGCAGATAACAACGCGTTACGTGCCTCCTCAACCCACTTCAAGGATCTGAAACCAATTACAATAGATGAGTTAGTGCTCAATCATGTTCACAAGGGAAGATATCTTCTTTGTCGCAGTATCGCACAACCATTCAAGATGACAGCCATTAGTTTGATTATTGAAGATAGAAATGGTGCAGTCGAGAAGCTCTCTCTGTACAACTACAGTCACCATTCTGGAATTTGTTCTGATTTGAGTCACTTAATTCCAAATGGAACTATGTTGATCATTAAGGACCCCTATTACAAGATTGCTACAGACGGATTGAGGCTTATCAGATGCGACAACCCATGCAATATTTGTCTGCTGAAGGAGAACGATCCTCTCTTGAAGGAAATTTTCGAGGGTCACTCCCCGTCAGAACCCATGAACGATCAAGTAGAGAAGCTTAAACAACAAGGTAATGAGTGTTTCAAAAATAAGGATTATGATTCAGCGATAGAATTATACAACAGAGCTCTTTCTATTGATGACAAACATGTTGTTATTCTGTCAAATAGAAGTTTGGTATATGCCCATTTGAGACAATGGTACAATGCGCTTTCAGATGCTGAAAGAGTACTTGATATCGATCCTAACGACTTGAAAGCCATGTATAGGAAAGCAAAGGCCCTTCATGGATTGAAAAGGTACGACGAAGAAGTTGCTGTTCTTCAAAGGGGAATTCGGAAAGCACCTCAGAACAAAGAGTTTCTCCAATCGTTAATCATTGCTAAACAATCGATCCAAGAACAATCTGGATCATATAATTTTAGGAAAATCCATGAAGAATCACTTTCAAAGGAATCACCTAGACTTGATCATGCAGATTTTTCTCATCCCCACTTACGTAGAGAATATGTTGAAGGAAAAGGTATGGGACTTGTGGCTACTGAAGCTATAGAAGAAGGTACTCTGCTAATGGCAAGCAAGGCATTTGAGATATCATATGGGGACAAAATCTCATCTATGACATTTGATTGGTCAGGAAGAACCATGTATCATCATGCTCAAACAGAATTGGTCACTCTGATAACCCAACGCTTAAAATCAGAACCACAATTGAAAGAAATCATTTATCAGCTATATGATGGTGAGAGGATTGATATGTCTGACCGTCTATCCGATGTAAAAAGTATCGGAGTGGATGTTGAGAAAGTCCGGGCTATCGTTGCCTTTAATGCATTTGAACTAGAACCGACCACTAAGAATCAAGAGGGATGTGGTATCTGGATCGAGCCATCTTTCTTTAATCACTCATGTGTCTCTAACACTCGCAAGCATACGATCGGTGACATGATGTTTGTACGAGCTTCAGCACAGATTAAAAAGGGAGATGAAGTTACCTTGTCTTATTGTGTTCCAGATGCGAGCTACAAAGACAGATGCCGGATATTGGATTCTTTCAACATAACATGTCGATGTGCCCTTTGTGCCGAAGAAAGACCCTAATTGTGCGCGTGCCGACCGTTGCTCAATTATGTATGCGACCCCCAAAGGACACTCGTTGAACCACGTGTGAATTCTGTTCTCCCTCCAGGAGCTAGTAAACAAATGATGATCAATAGGCTTTTCAACTCTTGTTCGCCTTGTTCAACGAACCAAGCACAATTGAATCTCAATTACAAAAACTGCTGAGATGAGTATGGGTACTTGGCAATCTCCACTTACGCAAAGAAGGAACTTGCTCTCACAGCATCAGAAGAAATTTTTTACAGGATTTGTTGCACTTTAATAAAAGTAAATTGTAACCAGTGGATAAATAATTTATGAGCATATGATTTTACAAATTTTGTTCTGAGTCTTCGTTTGTGTCGGGTTCGAGCTTCAATCCTTCAACCAATGAGAAAACAAGGTCAACAAGCACATCAATCTTCTCAATTGAGATTGCAGTCTGTCTTCTCGAATTTTCTATTGTCGTTGCCAAGAATCTCTTCTCTCCTTCCAATCGTTCCATTCTCTCCTTGTCCTTCTCCTTTCTGAGAAGGGCTTGCAAACCAGCCCTTGGACTGTTCAGTTCTCTGCTCAAGTCATTGAACATGCTATGTGCTTTGGTTACCTCAGCAGTGAAGCTCTTCTTGATGGATTCAGATTCCTTCCTGAGAAGAGCCAAAGATTGAGTCGCAAACTCAAACTTGCTCTTTGCCTTTGTTAATTCCTCAGTGAGCTTCTCAGATTTGTTTTGAGCCTTCTGGAGCAATGTGTTCACTCTGTCAATCTGGGCCTCCTTAATATTGAGACTATCTGTTACACTTGCAAGATCTGATCGCATAGTGGCCAATTCTTGCTTCATTTGCTGAATTTGTTCATTGCATCTTGTTTGAGTCTGCTCGAGCTCTACAACCAACGAGGTATTTTGTCCTTGGAGTGTACGAATCTCGTGTTGACTCTCTTCAGTCAGTTTTGTGATCTTGTCCTCGTAGTCAACAATCGATTGTTCCATTCTGTTCTTCAACTCTGCTTGTGCCTCTTCAAATTCTTGTTGCTTGCTGGCCAACGTATCACGCAAGTGTGCATTCTTGTTCTTGTAATCCTGATTCAAGTTTGCCAAGTCATTGATTCTCTTTGTGTAGGTTTCCTCGGCGATTCGCATAGACTCAATCTCTTCGCGAGCGACATTGACTTGTGTCTGCAGGTTACTTGCGTGAGATTGACTTGTGGACAAGTCGCTCTCCAGAGATGTGATACGTTCTTCGAGCTCTTGAATCTTGGAGATACTTTGAGCCTTGGACTCCTCGCTAGAGGCAACGAGATCAGAGAGCTTTTCATTCAAATCCTTTGATGTCTGTTCAGCCTCAGTGATAGCTTGGTTCAGTTGAACCTTCAGATTGGAGGCCTCTGTTTGTGCATCGTGAAGCTCTTGCGTCAACTGACTATTCTTCTGCTGAGTCTCAGATAGAGTTTCAGTGAGCGAGTCAATCTTGGTGTTCAATGTCACAATCTGCTCTTCGAACTGACTAGTGATCTGTTCCATGTGTTGAGCAGAGCTCTCATTAATGGATTGAATCTTTGATTCAAACTTGCTTGTTAGAGAAGAAACCTTGTTCTCTGACTCCTCCTTTAGTTCAGCAATCTTGCTCTCTTGTGTGGACTTCAATTGAGTCACATATTCTTCGTGCTCAGTTGTCAGACTGGCAATCTTTGACTCATAATCCTGAGATACACTGTCCAATTTCTCTTGTGAATCACTCTCAATCTGCTTCAACTGCTCATTCAACTTTTCAATCTCTTGTGATTGATTCGTGTTGCTTTCTGTCAGAGATGCCACATTCATCTCCAATGTAGACTTGCTGTCCTGCAACTCATTTCTCTGATTCTGCAACTGAGAAATCTGATCTTCAAGAGTTTGAATCAAATGAACACTCTCTGATTGTTCACCCGTGAGCATGATATACTTGGATTTGATCTGCTCCAAATCTTCAATCTTTTGATTCAATTCGGCCATGGTTTTTTGTTGTTGCGCCTTTTCATCTTCCAATTGCTTCATTTTGGCCATCAATCGAGACTCGGATTCCTTTGCACTTGACTTGTACTCTTCATTCAACGATCGTATATCCGCTGCATGATTCTTGTGCAACCGATCCAACTCTTCCCTGTTCTTCTTGTTTATTGATTGAATCTCAGTGTTCAGCTTGTCAATCTGCGACTCCAACGACTCTACCTTTTTCTGCAACGAAGCAGCACTGCTCTTTGCAATGTTCAACTCTTCCTTCTTTTCATCTTCCAAATCAACCACCTCCCGAGCACTATTCTTCAACAGAAACACTTGTTGCATGACATTTCTCAAATCATCCGACTTTTTAGTCAATTCTTGCTTTGTCTGACTCAATTCGAGTGTCAATTTCTGATTCAACAAATCCATCTCCTTCAATTGATCCACATTCTTTCGCGTCACCAATTCCTTGTCCTCCAATTTTTGCCTGTACACCCGTATATCCTTTTCATTCTTTTTCTTTTCACTCTCCAAATCGGACAATTGTTGCATAATAAGCACCTTATTTTCTTGTTCCAAAGCGGAGAATTCTTTAAAGTCCTTAATTTGTTTCTCCTTTTCAATCAATTGTTGTTTCAATTGTCGAATTAAATCTTGTGGTGATAAATCACTCTCTCCATTTCCAATGTTGCCACCATTGACTTCATTGGTTGGTTGTTTGGCCTTTGTAAATGCAGAACCGAAGCCCTTCATGAAACCCTTGAGTTTTTCAGTGGATAATGTCGATGATGACGTCGAAGGTGCAGGACTTGAAAGTGACGATCGAGGAGAAGCATGCGGAGGAGGATGAGCTTGTTGTTCAGAAGAGTAATTCAAGTGACTGTGATTGGATGTCGATCGACTGAGTCCACCTCCCAAAATAACAGGTGTTGTTGGTGTGCTTGGTGTTGCACTGTTTGATGATGATGATTGACTTCTTGGTGTGATATTACCACCACTTCCACTTTGATTATTAGTAAAGCCTGAAATACTGACACTTTCACTGACTGATCGACTGAGTCCAGTTCGAATACCATTAGTATGAGCTGCAGGAGACATGGAAGCGGCACTTGGTGATCTTAATCGATTGGTCATATTCGCATTATTATTGTTATTATTATTGTTGTTGAAATCGAGAGATGTTCTAGAAATGGTGTTTTTTGACGGAGTATTAAAACCATCGGAGAAATTAATTTCTTCGCCAGTCATGACGGCACGATTGGAGGGAAGAGGGGAGTCAGTGGAGGAGTTTCGTGGTGTAGTTTGTTGTTGTTGAGAATTGGAGTTTTTGGGTGGTGGAGTCGAAAAAGACTCCACGTCGTCAAAATCCAGCAGAGAGCTGTGATCCGTAGAGTAATTTTTGTTGGTAGCGCTTTTTCGCATCATGTTTTTTTTATGATGTCAAAGTTGTTTGTTTCGTTGTTAGTAGAGTGTTTGTTTCGTGTAAAGTGTTTGTTCCTTTTGTTTTGGGAGACTGTTTTTGTGGACGATATCGAGGGTTTTTTTTGGGGAAGTGCTTCTCGCGTGCCTTGGGAGAGAGCATGTTCAGCACACACGTCGTTTCTGTCAGATGACTGTTGAAAATCGCTCTGAAAGATTCCGCGGTGATGACACGAATCATGAATATCTTTGATATAAAAATCCGCTGAATCAAGATTCTCCGATCTGTGACAAAAATTCGTGTGGATCTACAGCTCACCATCTCTAGTTGAGCAACCAAGGGAAAGCCTCTACTGTTTCCTGCCTCCGATCTCCATAATCAAAGCAAAGTTCCTCACCTGCTTTGATATCCCTAGCAGCAATATAAACAATGTGTGGTACACTATCCAGCATCACCTTCTTTGGAAACAGGTTATTGTTCGGTTCAATACGATGATTGATCAGCCTGCCATGACCAAAACAAAAGTTCTCATCCGTTGCATCAATACACATTATTTTAGAGCTCGTATTGAAATAAAACATGAAGCAGCCCTTGTGTGCCAATGCATACTTTTCTTCTCTTTGTTTTGCTTGCTTGTTTGTAATTAACTCACCAGAGTACTCACAGACAAATGAACCACGAGTAATCAATGACTTTGCAAATACACCACTGCCCTTTGAATTCGAAACGTGACCTGCAGTTAAAGGAGCTTCGAATCTTGTTTGAATTTTTTGCCTTAAACCAGACAATGAATCAGCTACATAATACTTTTGTTGATCAGTCGTTACTTGATCTTCATCACCGTCTAAATACCGGTCAAATCTGAGCTTACTACAAACTGTTTTCCGTCGCGTCGACCTTCTCAATTTTTCATCCTTTTCTTGTTCATTCTCGTTGTTTGTCTCTTCTGTCTCTCCATTCGCTTGTTTTGACAAATCAGCATTATTTTGACCATTGATCAATGTTTGCTCCACCGACTCGTTTTTCTTTACTTGAACATATTTTGTAGCTCTTCCTACTTTTTGTACTTTTCTTGTGCGAGAACGATCTCTTCGAACGACTCTCCGCCTAATGACAGAAACCTCTTGCTGCTCATCCTCCTTTTCTTCATCTTCTTCATCTTTGATATCTTCATCTTCTTCTTCTTCACTAAACGAATAATCATCTTCAGAAGAATCATTCTCTTCATGGTATTCATCATCATCATCCATGGCATCCTTTCCATCAAAATTTCCATCAAAATTTGCAATCATCTCATCATTACCATCAACATTGTCACCTTCTCCTCCTTCAACATTTTCAACATTTTCACTATTGTTGAAATCATTCTGAGCCAACAACAACGACTCACTCGAATTATGATTCTCCTTTTTCACAGAATCAACAACTTCTTCAACATTGACTTGACCGATTTGCGTCTGATGGTGATGATGATCATCATCATTGGTTGATCTCCTTCTCTTGACAACTCTCTTTTGTTTAAACACAAATTGTTGTTTTTCATCGACTGTACCCGTGCTCTTTCGACGAATATTGGAAATTTCAGAGTCTTGAGAGACAGATGAAGAAGAAGAGTGGAGATGAAGTGGATCAATGAGCAGAAATTCTTGAATGAGGTGTTTGCGTGATTCGTCTGCACGAATGGCACACTCTCTTCTCTGTCGCTTCATTTTCTTGAGGTTGTTTGAGTTTTGTTGTACAATCAAAAAAAGCAAGTTTCTCTTTTCTCGACACGACGTTGTTTTGTTGTTGATCGTGATCCCTCCAAAGAGTTTATTTTGTTGTTGTTGAAGATTTTTGAATTCTTTCTGCAGGTTGTGCTTATTGGTTGGTGGTAGACTTCTTTCTGCTGATGGCATCTTGGATCTCATAGTAGAAATGAATCTTTCGGTCGACATGAGCTCCGAAAGGATAAGCCCACATGAGAATTGGATTTCTAGTCTCGTGCAAATCAGCTCCACTGTTGAATCCAAACATCTTCAAAGGATCATCTCTCAAGATCTGAGATTGACTATCAAAGAAAGTATACCAAGTAAGCATGGAGAAGCACAATAGGATAGCAGAAATGGTTGGCACGCATAGAATCATGATACCAAAGTCCGACACATAGTAAAAGAATTCACCTTGTCTGAACTCTTCTGGCTTGTTGTCGAGCTTGTAATTTGGATCTTCGTATTCACCGTACAGTGAATCCAAATAACCAGGATTGTTTCTCTTTGTTTCGATGGCGACGCTTCGGAACTGGGTAGCTCCGAACTTTGCTTGATTGATAAAGCTCTTGAAGAGAACATTTTGGTTCGCTCCGACACTTTGGAGAAGAGTTAGGGATGATGGCTTTCTGGAGACGGTAGCTCTACGAGCTGCGAGTTGGACAATATTTCTGGCGTTCATATTTGGATATGTTAATGGTTGGATTTATGGTTCGAGGTATAGGGGGAATTTACAATTGGGATTGGTTGTTGCTTGGGTTAATAATGGTTGGAATGAGGTCTTTTTTTGTTGAGGGGAAGAACTATAGCTCTCTCACTGTCCAGTGGTGCTGTCCCACACGTAATGCAACAACAGAATCAATGTTGGTTGCAAAAATATTGGATGTCAGCAGTTGACCGCCCATTCTAGGGCATGCGTATGAACCTGTTTGGCAAAATTCGCCGAACTGTTCAAAAAACGTAAAGACCGACGAACTCCGTGACAAATCAAGGATAATGTTCTTCCGAGGCAGTGAACGATTCATACGGTCAGACAACAACCGAATTACAATTCATTGTGACAAAGTATTGTGACAAAACCAGATCTGTGTGAAAATCGACAACGGAATGAGAGAAAGGAACACGAAGAACAACGAGCGACACAAAAACGGGAACATGTCCAATTTCGCGGATCACAGAAGCCAAAAAAACTCGGAGAACACTCTCAACAAACAACAAACAACGACAAAAACAATTTTTTACAAGAAAAAACATTGACATGTTTTGTTTCAATAGACCAGATTTCAGTGGTCGACCCAACAACAACAATAACAATAACAACAATAATAACAAAAAACTTAATTTTAATTTTAGCTATTTCAGCGACAATGACGATGAAAATCATCATCATCATCAGTATGGTTCAACATTGATGGATTTGGATTATGGTGGTGCAGCACCAGATCATTCAGATGATGAATTTGAGGATGATGATGATTTTGATTTTGACTTGTTTGAACATGAGGATATGGATCACTTGTATACTCAACAGCTCAGACAACAATCACAGCAACATCAACATCAACAACAACAGGTTGTTCAGAACAATCATTATCCATCAATGGTTGTTGATATGATTCCGACAACGAGGGAAACAATTGCCGCTACCGGAGATCGAACTCTTTTTGGCGCCAAAAATTCGTCGATTACGACAGCTGTTGGAATGAATCGAAACAATCAAACATTGGCACCACCGTCTGTTTTTCCAAACGAAACTATTGCCGCCTTTTCCACTACGACTTCGACAATAACGCCGCCACCTCCATCTTCAACTGCTACAGCTGCAAACCCCCATCCTTCGCACATTCAACGATTACGTGCCAAAATTAATTTGCACAAGCGATGGAGAAGTGTCGATTTGGATCACTCCACTCTCAACACCACCACCACTACCACCACCACTAACACTACTACTCCTAATACTCCTACTACAACTTCAACTACAACTAACCATGTAAATACATCCAATAATAACAACAATCATCATCATCATCGAAATATACCTCTTCACAGTAGTAGTAATAACAATAATACTGGTATTAACAATAATAATAATAATAATAGTAGTAGTAGGAGACTTCAACCGATTCAATATAGCTTAACAGCTACACAATTACTGCCCAACATTGTTTCATCACCCAAGAGACAACAACAAACGCCAAGGCGTAAAGTGAGTGATCCAAGTTATTTTTCAACGAAACGAAGGAGATTCAAAGCTAGTTTTTCACCTCCGGGAGCAAATGAAGATTTATTTGATGAAGTAGTATCAACGACGATAACGAACAATGGTCACTCAAGGCATGAAGAATCAATGAAACATGTGAATGATGGACCGCCAGACTTGCTTTCATCATCTCCGTCAAACATTCAATCGATGAATGAGAAACAACAGCAGAAACAGCAAATGCAACAACAGAATAAGGCGCCTCCACTGCAGCAGACATCTCCAATGAAGAAAAAGAAGCGAAAATTGGATGATTTGTTTGTTCAGAGCGCACAGTTCAAGAAGCACAATTCAAAGAGTGTAAAATCATCGGAATCACAGCGGTATGCAGGTCAAGTCAAAGGTCTCCTCAAAACTCAGTTCGATAGTATTATGAACAACCATGCAAAAGACAAGTTGAGACAAGTTTCCATCTTTGTTCCTCATCGGACTCAAGGTGTTCATCGTGTAAAACTAATGGCACCACAGAATGTGTTTATGAGATCTTTGGTGAGAGATGCACTTCAACGATACACAATTGAGACCAATATGCAACCGATTAATGACTCTCCATCTTCCTATGCATTGCACGCTGCAGAGGAGAGTGGATGCATTGATTACGAGTATCCAAAGATTGATATCAATCTAGATAGTATCATCTTGTCAAAACTGCCAATTACACGGTTTGTGATTGCTCCTATAGACAATTATTTGTCGGTGAATCGGTTATTCTATGAGCGAAGTGAGATACCAAAGCTTAACTTTATTCAAGATATTCGGATACGAGTTGTTTTATCATGTGATGGTGCTACTCGAGAGTTGTATCAAGTGTTTGCTCCGGATATGTTAGTGCGAGATATTGAGAAATTTATACGGCGCAAGTTGCTGCTGGCAGAAGCATCCAAGACAGACAGTAATTTGAATGAAGAGAAAGAGGGAGTTGTACAGCAGCAGCAACGACAACCGGAGAATAACGATGCATCTCCAAAGAAGGATAAGGCCCAGCCAGAACAATACTCTGTTGAAGTACAACTCGGAGACAGCAACACACCTAGTCGAAGCAATATTACAAAAGTAATAGGCAGACGCAGTATGAAGGAGTTACGGTCGAATGTTTCCATATTTGCCAGTGTTCATGTCACAGACAACAATTCACAGGATGTTGTGTCCGACATTGGTAGAGCGTCACCGAATCGAGCAGATATCAAACAAAAGCGAGAAAAGGATATGAGATTCTACATTCCCACCTTTATGCCTACAGAGTATCGAGAGTATTCAGTGATTAAGATCAACAAGTATGGACGAAGGCAGGAGCGTATATTTGCAATTGATGATAAGAAAATCTATAACAAGTTGCCATATAATCATGCAGCTTATAACTTTTTGGGTTTGCCTGCCAAGACGAGAAGACCTGAGAGACCAATTGAAACATTATTGAGTGTAACAACTAATCCATTGAAGCCCCTGAGTTTCACTACTGTGTTTGACGATGAAACATTGTATTGGGAGGCAGGAACCATTGTCGAGATGAATGAGATTGTGAATACCCTCAATAATTTAATGTGGTTATGTGATCGAAAGAGAAGGGAGGCTACGCACCACACTGACGATGCACACGACACTCACTCTGTCCTAACATCTGGGATTCACTCTAAATTGAAGAACTCGCCTGATGCAACAGGATTGTAAATGTGGAGCTTGCGCCGTAAATTTTACTTGCTTTGTTCTTCGAAAATGTGCTGTTTGTTATAATCTCAATTTTGAGTTTTTGGCTTGTCAGGCATTGTGGTAGTAAAAAACTTGTTGACAATATTGTTCTGTGATTGACTTGACAAGAACATACATGTATGGCAAATCGAACTATGTGATGATTCAAGCAAAACCTTGTCAACCACCCAAACATCAGGTCATCTATTTAGTCCGTTCTCTCTGGCGAGAGATGTGACAGGAAGAAGGATAACGACGGACAAAGATCCATTCAGCCCAACAGACGCGGTATCTAGTGTTTATTGAACAAGAGTTGCTGAGCCAACTCACTGAGTTCACTTTCTTCTAGAGAAGCCTTCTTTAGTTGTGCCCGAATGGTTGAACAACGCTCTTTGAAACGACTCTGTTGTTTTTCAATCATGCTCGTTGGGAACATTTTGATGAATTGGGCACTCCTAGGCCTTGAACTATAGTTTGGTCCACTGCCATGAGGCATGTTCTGAGACCAAAGTACAATAGATCCCGGCCTCATGGCTACTCGCAGGGAATACTTGAGAATCGGGTCATTCTTTGTGAAGCCATAGGAAGGCTTTGTTCGATCTCCAATGGACATGATATGAGTAAAATACTGTTCGAATACCTTGTGGAAGTGTGGCACGACCAAGAATCCACCATCTTCTTCAAAGTTGTCCAACAGATTGATACCTGCTTGTAGGTGCATAGGTCCTTCACTCTTTGTCACTTGATTGTTTTCAAAAATAAAGTCATTCAATCGGTGACCATAAGTTAAGTTTCCTAGCGCTTCTTCCTGCTCGGACCCATCACTATCCATCCAATTCCAAGGATTCATATCCAAATGCAAGTTGAGTACAGTTCGGAACTTGGACGTCACAGATGCACTCAGTCCTGGCACATTGACCGTTGGTCTATAAAAACATGCTCTATCTTGACTCACCATCAAATTGTCTTCATTCAACAGCAGGCGAAACGCATTGTAAACGTTTGGATTACAACGATTCTTTAGAAATTGTTCAGAGAAGATGGGAGCTCTCTGTACCGAACCAAAGTGTTCAATCGAGTTGGCTGGCCAATGATCCCATGTTGATCTATCATTTCTTCGGAAAGCACGTCTCGTGTTCTGCTCCATGATATCCATAATTTCGCCAAACGTTCGCTGACATTCTTCACTGGTCAGCACATCTCGAACAACAACGAATCCATACTTGTGAAAAAATTCTAGAATCTGTCCTTGTTCGCTTGGATCAAACGATTGAGTGTATCTGTTGTCTGAAGGGTCACTTGGAACAGGGTCTGACAAGATCAGAGGCTCCAGATGTGTTCTCAGAAAGTCTTCTTGATCCTTGAGAGTGATAGTAGTAGGTGCCTTGGTGGTCTGAACATTGTTTGATGATGAGTAAGCAGCTCCTCCTTTCTTGCTCTTGTTATTCGTGTTTTGACGTTTATTGGTTTGTTGTAAACTCTCCTTTTGTTTGTTCCTGGAACCGGAACCGGAAACGGAGTTTTTCTTCATTTTGAGTTTCTCTTATTTGTTATTGTCTTGTTTCGTTTGTGTGAAAACTGGCAAAGGATGAAAACAATCATGGGACTGATAATTTTATGTTCTGTTTTTTCTTCTGTTCTGGGGTGCATGTTCGCATGACGGAGTTCGACCGTTTGAATTTACAAATTGTTTTCGATTTGTCTCATGCTGTTGTCAACATGGGACTAAAGTCAACTCGCGAGTTTAGGGAGTTGGGGTCAACAAAGCAACTCCTCCTGCGCCAAATGCCGCGGCAGCAGCTCCGGTGATTCCACCAATCGCTCCAATAGATTGGCATGCAGCAACTAGACCTCCGAGAGCCATTGAAACAACTCCTCCTCCGTTGGCAATCGCTGCAGCAGACATCATTTTGGCTGCGATACTACCTGCAACGATTCCACCACCAGTGAATCCAAGTACTGTGACTACTGGCACGATGGTGACTGCCGCGACGAGACCCACTCCTGTTACAGTTACTGCTGAAACTAAACCCATTTGTTCTAGTCGAAAATATTTATTGTGTGGTTTGGTTTCTTTGTTCAGAAACGACTGTTATCGTCCTTGATACCTCTATTAAACTCCTACATCTCAAACTTCTTTCCTTCAAAGAGCGGAGCTTGTTTGTTCATAGTGCATCATGAAACACTCGCCCATAATAAACGGTTTCTATCTTTATCCAAGTATTTCTCCGGTACTGAAGAATTTTCGTCTCGAACTGGCGATCGCGCAACACGCGAAAAGGGCTAAAGCACGAGATATTTCACACGTCAGGTGTCTAGGATCATGATTTCTGATTCGAAATCTGACCATAAACACTGCCAGCCACAACAACGATATCACATACCCCTACACCCACACGACCACAAAACATGAGGTTCTCCATTGTCCCATTCTTATTGTCCACAGTTGTGCTCTGCGTATTGATTTGCTGCGGTTTCATTGGAACCGTGAATTCTCAGGCCTGTGTCTCCACGGGTTCCTCCGCATGTCCAGTCAACTATCTGGTGCCGGTGAATTCGACAACTGCACTTACTCAAGAGTTTAAAGATGCCATGATTATCACTGGAATTCAATTTTTAAAGAAGTTTGCTGTACCTGATAGGTGTACCAAGGCATACAAGACATGGATGTGCGCCTCTTTTTATCCAAAGTGTACTGAAGAATATCCAGGTGGTGTTCCTCCATGCAGAAGTCAATGTGAGCATATCCAAATCGCGTGCCAGAATACGGTTGTACAAGGCAATTTGACTTGTGATTTTCTGCCTGAAACCAATTGTATGACCTATGGAGCAGCATCAGCTATTCAATGGAAGAGCTCAATCGCTGTTGCAATGGTTGTTGCGCTATTGTCCATCTTGTTCTATTAAACCAGAGGATGTTCTTTGTCTCAGTTTGTTTTGTTTCGCCTTCAAGTGTTATTGTTAAAAACAAATTGCAATTGGTGGGATCATTGTATTCAAGCACAATTCCACCTTACTATGGTACAACTTTGAGATTATCATGAAACTCTTCAATTCACACGTATATTGCTTCTGACCTGATACCGTAAACACTGATTCAATTCTGAACATCAATTTGATTATAGTTGTTGCCTCCAGGATGGAAATGACAAAGTGAGTGCAAGCCGCAACAAATGACCCATTTCTTGGAATAGTTACTTAACCATTCAAAAGTAGGAAATAGAAGGATCCCAAAAGGCTGTTCTAGCGAATAATATCGGATGCCCTGAATTGCCGATAGGGAAACGGGTATTCTCGGATCCCGGTTCAGATTGTTTATCCAGAAAGTCTCTCCTATCATCATCCTCCTGAAGAGCCAGACATAGCAAACAAAAAACATCCTGATACTGCGATGACTGACTCAACACAAGCATTCAACGGATTGGCCCAAAATTACGATCAAGCCAGACCACACTATCCCAATGAACTTTTCAAAGAGATATTGAATCAAGCAACAATTCCTTCCATCCAGAGCAACGACTCTGATGATTTGATCATTGCAGACATCGGTTGCGGGACAGGTATTAGTACAAGGGCAATCTATTTGAGTGCAGTACAAGAAAGAAGCAGTCTCAGTTTGATTCGATGCTTTGGTGTGGAACCTGGAGAAGACATGAGAAAGACCGCCATCTCCAAAACACCATCCTCCATGAACATTTCTTATGTTGATGGTAGTGCAGAGAATATTCCCTTGGATACGGAGTCTGTTCATGTTGTCACCGTTGCACAAGCAGCTCATTGGTTCAATAGACCTGTTTTTTATCAGGAAGCATCCAGAGTATTGCAAAAGGGTGGTGTATTGGCACTCTATGAGAACAATAGAGATTATGGCCGTATCAACAAGAGATGAGCAACTACTTTGGAAATTGTCAAACTTTTCATTTCGAATGGATTAGAGAGATGCACCCGTCTGACTACATCACCATGGCCAAGTCGTCTAATCAAGCAAACAAGGCACGCAAGAACCTGGGGGATGAGGAATTCACTAGACAACTCTGGGAGATTGTCAACGCGCACAAAAAAGATGATCAGACGATTACTGTCCCATACAAAACACAATTGTATTTGGCCGTTAAACAGTAAAGATTCTTACAATCTTTAAGAAGAAGGATTTTTACATCGAGATGATTACTTAGGAATGAGTCCCATATCTTGCAGCACTTGTTTCGCTGACTGATTAATCATCTTGAATCGATCTGCTCCCAGATTGACACCTCCATACCACCTCGTCACCACAACAACTACACCAACGACATCATACCTCTTCAATAGACTCAATACTTGATCACCCGCACCACTCTCACCATCATCATCCCTCCGTTCTATTACTTCAACGCTTGTCAAAGAAGAAGCTTCCACTTTTTCTTGTTGTTTGACAGAAGACCGTGTCGGAACAACTGTTGTTTTCACCTGAGAAGATGTTGCTTGGATAGGTGTTAGAGGTGATTTTGCAGTGTTAGCTTTGAGCCTGTAAGCTACAATATTGTGTGTCGCCTCTGAAATTTTCTTATTGTTCAACTTTAGTTCATCGAGAAATTGTAAAGCTTCGCGCTCAGAGTGAACGGTTTGAGCGCTCGCCAAAAATTTTGATTTTTTGAGCGTGAAAATCTCTGTTTGGAACAATGCTTTTTTCTGCTGTTGTTGGTGACTATTGGTGGATGTGGCTGTTGTCTTGCTGATGGTGCTGGACTTGGCCATTAATCTGGTGATCGATGATCGAAACGTCATGCTCGGAATTTGTTTATGCTACTCGGAGAAAATCAAATAAATTCAAACTTAAGATGTAACGCACGACCGATTTGAATTTGAATAACAAACCCTTATGTCTTCTTCTTCTTCGCTTTGTTTTCTTGTGGTTCTTGTTATGAAGTTTAGTTCGATTGGATCAGCACTATCACTCCAGACTATAAACTACTTGAAATCACTCGCTGATCAGACTTCATGAACATTCTTCGTGCCTATCCACCAGTAGCCACCCAGATAACTTCCACTGACACCAAGCCACAAATACAATGAAACATAATCCTTGTAATAACTATGGAATGACATACGAATAATGGATATATCCTGGAACATGCTTTCCATCCCTTGTTTCAAGGATCTGTATCCATCTTTAACCTGCTGTGACAATGATGATCCTGCTGCAATCTCCTCGAACAGAGTCTCATACTCAACTCCATTGTATTCTGCTTCATCTGGAAATCGAAACAGTTTCTTCACTGTAGTGAATGCCAATCCACCTACATTCTCTGAATCACTATAAGGTTCACTCCATGCTGCATCATTCAGAGATGATCTAAATGGAGCTCTGTCATGTACCACGTCATGTTTCACTATGATAGGGTTCCAGATATGTTTCTGATGAGATACTCCTTGTTCTGTTGTTGATCTCAATGCATCCACCAGATGATCTCTTCCATTGATTAACATACATGCAATATTGTTCAATAATACATAGTTATGTGGCACTTGTGGCGCAACTAGAGATATCTTTCTACCATTTGATTCCCATTCACCATCAGGCCAATTGATATTATAAATGGGAAGGAATGTGAAAGTACATGGCAGATTCATTAAGCCTTCAATACACATGCGTAGTTCATACTTAAATATAGACCAAATATTCTTTGCAATTGTGTGACAATGAAATATGAACTCGTTCCATTGCTTACATACACTCCTCCATCGCATCAGGGACAAGGCGTCACAAAATACAATGATATTATTCAATATGACTTCTTGCGGAAGAATTAACTTCCATGTGGGATCAAATTCCACATTTGATGCTGTTGTTGCGTGAATACTTCTCAGTAGTCTAATGTTAAACGCTCTTGTGTGTGTGTTTGTTGCCCAAGGACATCGATTGCTGCTGGCAATAGGTTCGCCACACCCTATCCATCTTGGAATGGGAGCACATGTTCGCCGTCCGCGACCACGTCCACGGGAAGTCATTGTTCAGATTTTTTGTTGTTGGAATGTTCATTGAAGCTTCAATGAAATTATCTGATCTCAAAGTTATTTCTCCACCGCATGCTCACTACATCAATGCAAACCAAACTCATAGCGATGTGAACACTACTGTTAGTTTCATGCAACCCATGATGGACTCTCCACTGTTTTGATTACTAGTCACGACTGGACTTTCACACTGGACTGGGTTTCATTAAGGTGAGAAGCGTACAAACATGTTAGCTTGGGTCCAATTTCGAGGTCATTTTGAGCGAAATCGCGGAGTAATATGATGTGACACGCGCTTTCAGGGGAGTCCATATCTCCCAGAGATCCGATAATCCCTAGAACATCTTTTTGAGGCCCAACTGGACAGTCACCCCCACCATTCCTTGGACTTAGATATTTGCCACACGGATTCAAATTGGCTAATCATTATTATTTCAAACATGAGTGATTCAATCTTGCAACAGTATCCCTGTACAACCTCAAGACATTTCAATCAACAATCAACTGTTCTTTCAAGGAGAAGAGTTGGTGAGATTCTCTCTTCGTTCTGTATTAATGTGTGCCTATTGTGGCTCATATGTTGTTCCCTCCCTGTCGCGACGGCATTTCCCACTCCAAACATTCCAGTCAATTGGATTCAAGGAATGGGTGATGGTGTCACTTTCTATGCCATGACAAATGTTCCATCAACAAATGAGATTGCTGTTGTGGGAACCATGAATCGAACATTGACTGATGGATCTCCACTGATGAACAATGTTCTGAACGTGGGTGCACTCGGTAGTTTATCGTTTGTTGGATTTCTATCCTTGATGAAGAGTGACGGCACTCCTTCATGGACAATTCTCGTTGATTTCACTCCATACACTGTCTCTCTATGGCAAGACCGCCTCTTTGTTGCAGGAGCAACAAATAATGCTGGACCTCTCCATCAATTTTCACTAGCCGGAGATTCGTATGGATCAGCAGCACTGCCAAACACTATGTTCTATGGTAGTTCTGTTGATCCCGTGACGAACATTTTGTATTTCACTGGAACGATGAGGTCATCCAATGACACTTCATGCATATTCGTGAGTAAGTATGACGCTCCCAACCTCATAGAAGAGATTGCTTCCAGTGTTGGAGGGGGAAAAAATGTTGGTATGAATCTGGCGGTTCACAACGGTACTATGGGGTTAGGTCTCAGCACTGAGAGCTCAGTTACTATGGGTGGAAAGGTAATGAGCCCAACTACTAACTCAACCAGTTTCTATGTTCTCGTGGACTTAAATCAAAAAACAATAATTGAGGTTCAGCAATATGGTGATAAGGCACCTCTTGTGACTTCCAAACAGCCGGACTCTCATTACAGTCTTTCATTCGATGGGACTCGGTTATATGATTATTCAGATTCTCTAAAAGGAAGAATCTTTAGCAATTCATCTTCAGGTTCTTTAGAAATCTATGGAATTAATGGTCGATCATCTGACTTCCTGGTAGTTACGGGTAAAGTTTTCGGCACTGTCAACATACTCGGACAAACCACGATATCGTCGAGTGACCTTCTTCTCTCAGATGGTTTTGTGTGTAAAATTTCATATCCAATTGGTAGTACGGTGATATGTGAAACCTTTGGAAGCATGGGACTGACTGAGAGTGGAAGATTGATCACCGTTGATACAATTGGAAACATCATTATTGCAGCTCAAACAAGCTTCTCTAATAGCTTATGGAGTGGTATTGTTCTTCCGAGTGGTTATGGCAATTTGATTGTGAGTCTCGGAACAATGTCAAATACAAGCATCATCTTGTCTCAACACATTGTAATGAGCACTAATCTTGAGACGAATTATCGATATCTCATCAACAGACCAATCAAGGTGACAAATAATTCTCTAGCTGGGTATCCTGGTGCTGAGTTGATTTTTAGTGGAAATGGGGCCCTTTCACTCCTGAATGCAACTCTACACATGCAAGGAAGTCTCACATCGCATACTCATATCCGAAGCCTGAACGCTGTCTCTCAACCAAAAATTACTTCAAATTCATCCCAGATACTGCTGGTTTATGTTGTCTGTGGGAAAGGTATTACACTACAGACACGAGAAGGTCGATCATTGGTCATTTCATATTCTCGCTTCGAAGAAGTGGATGAATATGCAATTCAAACACAGGATACAGAGAATGTGGAGATCAAGTACAGTAATATGTCTTCCAACAATTCCAGTGTCAATCCCATTATCTACATCAAAGCAACCGGTTCATCATCGACCACGGATATCAACGATAATTTATTTCAGATCGATGGAAACGCTCCCATAATGGAGGTGGTATCAAAGAACTCTGCATCAGTTTCAATAACAAAGAATCAATTTGTTGGTATGGGTACTGGTGTAAAAGTAGATAGTGAACATGGTCAATTGAGTATTACTGGCAATCGTTTCGCGAATTTAGGAGATCCGTTGAATGTCAAGACTAAAGCTGATGTTGGAACAGTCAATAATAATGAGTTTACAGAATGCACTGGAGCTGTTACGATTAACAAACAAAGTGAGGGACAATTTTACATTCAGAAGAACACATTCCAAAGGAACAATGCCAGTTGTATTCTGTCATTTGAAACTGTGAATTGCTCACAACCAATCCTGATTGAAAGTAATATTTTCTCTAATAATTTAATTTTTAATCAAGTGGTCTCACTGAAGTTTCCAACGATAGGATGTGTTCTATCCGACTTCAGAAACAATAAGATAGCTGATAATACCATTCTTCCAGGTTTTAATCAACTTGTCGATGTGACTGGAGGAGTCAAAATTCATAGAAACTACTTCCAATTTAAATCAGGCTCTTTTGTACTCAACAACAGAGGAAGCTCTGTAGTGAATGCACAATTCAATTTTTGGGGAACAATAGATCCTGTCCAAGTGAGAATGGCTTCAGGAAATCCCTCATCCACACTGAGGAATATTTCTTCCATTTATGGTCCATATTTAAATCAAAATGGAGATGTGATCGAGGTAGACTTCTTCACTAATAGTGAGAAAAGAAATATTGTTGATTGCCAGAGTGTGAGAGAGATATGGCCAGATGCTCCTTCTGCTGTGTACAGAATCAATCCATTTTGTCAGTCAATGTTAGTACTTTGTCGAATGACAGTACAAACTTTTACTGTTCTCCAGAGAAGACAATACCGAGACGCCAGTTTCAACGTTGGATGGACTAAGTATGAAGATGGATTCGGAAGTTTGGACGGAGATTTCTTCTTGGGATTGAAAAAGTTTTCCTTACTGAACAGAGTTGCTAACTACACAGTCATAGATTATTGGACCTCTCATTTCGATCGAACTTCAACCTTTGGTTCAATGAAGATCGGATCATCTGATACTGATTATGCCCTAACAATCAATACGAATGCACTATCTTATACTAATGTCCCCTTCGGTACTGCTGATCACAGTTCTGACAGTGTAACTCTAGCATGTGCAACTCAACATCTTTCAGGATGGTGGTTTGGAAATTGTTCAAGTCCCTCTTCGTGGAATTTGAACGCAATAATGTATTCTGTTGTTTCTCTTGTCAAGGTTAGAAATGTAACGGGCATAGTTGTGACTGATTGGAAACTTGCAAGTGCAGCAGAGAACAGAAATTTGATGGTTTGCGACTCACCAATCACCTGCTTCAACATACCTCAAAATAGTTCCGATGTTTGTTCTGGGAAAGGGTATTGTTCAGGAGTCGATACTTGTGTTTGCAATCCAGGCTTTTCTGGCCTTGATTGTAGCCCGATAACAGTGAGTATAGGTACATCAACATCGATCCAATTCTGCAACAATATCGAATTTACAACATATACCTCCAAATTTAACAGCAGTTATACATACGTATGGTCAATGTACAATGATGATGGAATGAAACCAGGAGTCGGGGAATATCTATCATCTCAAACCAGTCGAAATATTATCTTGCCTGCTCGCTACTTTGGATTCTCTTCGAATATCATTCAAGTGAAAGTGATCCATGATGGCATCACTATTGGACAAGCACGAACAGGATTTATTATACCCAAACCTGTTGTCGATTCAAAGAATATAGATGTTGGAGACTCTCAACTTTATTTGAGACAATTCGAAGTGTATCCTTTGGTTCTGAGAACCAAAAATTTACCAGTTTGTGCTTCTGAGACCAAGAAATGGACTGTGAATGGAAGAGAATACCAAACTCTTGAAAACTCAGTCACCATAGATTTCGTTCCAACACTTTCAGAGACTCTCTACATCACCCTGGCACTCTTCTCATCAATAGTGCAAACAAATGTCAGTGTTACAGTCGTACCAGCCCGCCCCGTGACAATTATATCTGGAGGAAATCGAATGGTTACTGCCTTCCACAATCACACGATCGACGCTTCGAAAAGTTATGATATCACTGTGTCTAACAATGTCACTTCTAGATTCTATTGGAGTTGCGTTGGTTGCAAAAACTTTATGTCGTCCAATCGATCGACAGTTTTATTTAATGAAGATGTGGGGATCTATACACTGAGCGTAATCTATTATCCTGATTCACTTGTCCCTTCTCGAAAAGCAAGTTCACAGGTGACACTAACTGTGATTGATGATCTATCCGATATGCCAATTCCAGAAATATCTACTACATTACCAGATCTACTTGATGCACGGAATAAGTTACGTATTGAACCATCAGTTTCTAAGAATCGACCAAATCATTTGCTGGATTATGAATGGATAGTGTTGAGGAAGGAGAAGAATGAAATAACAGTGATCTCAGGCAGTTCATACAATGTTGTCCCTCTCGTTCTGTCACAAGGATTTCTCAAACCCAATAGCTCGTATGTATTCACATACCGAGTCAGATATAGAAACTTTACTAATAAGGGTGAAGTGTCTGTGTCAGCAAAAACTGCATCTGCTTCACTCATCCAAGTTTTATCATGTTCTCCATGCAATGGAACTGCTCTTCAAACACAATTTGAGTTTTCAATCGGTGCCACTGACCTAATTGAATACTACCCACTGCAATATTCATTCTCATATCTTGATCCATCGAGCAAGAGATATATTCCACTTCAAACAATCTCGAACTCACCAACAATTCAAACGATATTGCCAAATTTGAATTCTAAGCATATAATTGTGCAAGGAACTGTCACAAATTTCTTCGGAATTGAATCAATAGCTCAACTCAACATTAGTTTGACAGATATTGACACCACTAACATTCTTCAAGATCTTATTTCGAATTTGAATGACCAATCTTCAAATGATATCTTGACATCGATCACGGGTTCACTTTCTACGACCAAAATGAACAATGAATCCGAAAAAATTGTGGGCTCTGTCCTGTCCTTCATGTCAGATCGTTTGGATCGAGAAACAAAAAATTCATCCATTTCAATCAGTTCTGCAACAATTAATATCAATGCAATTGAAACATTGACAAAATTGACAACTGCATCAATGACTTTAAATGTCACATCAAGCTCCCATTTGCTCGTAGATAAAATCATTGATCTATGTGCTCAAGGAAACCTTGAATTGAGAGACTCAACAACAGATTCATTAGCAAGAGCTGTTTCAAATTTGATGGTGAGGTATGACTCTGAGGGAACTCATCAATCTAATCCAATGATTTCAACTATCTCCAAGATTTCTGCCTGGGTTGCCAGTTCCAAATGGATCTCTGAAAATCAAACCAATATTGTCACAGACACATATCAGCTCTCTGTTAAAAAGGAAACGGGTGATACTATTCGTGGAACAGACATTTACACCAATGATGTTCAAGTAACTATTCCAAGAAACATTTCTGTACTGTCATCCGAGCAAGTATATGTTGTCCAGTCTGTCAGTTTCAATCATATTTTCAATCCATATCTACTGACAAGTTCAAATTTCAGCACTCCTGTTGTTGACTTTGAAATCAAACAAGGTGAAACCAAGGTTAAATTGATGGACTTGGATTATCCATTGGAAATTGTGCTGAATAAGGAGGTTGAGAAAGAGAATTCATCATTCCGATTTGAATGTCGATTTATGGATGAGAACACCAACTCTTCATGGTTCACAGATGGGTGCTGGTTGTACAAAGAAGATGAAAAAAGTGTCACATGTCATTGCAGTCACACAACAAGTTTCAGTGCGATGATCATCTATGATCCAAAGGCACCCAATAAGGCGTCAGATGGTCTTTACATCACGAGTATCATTGTTAATTCATTCTTTGCACTGATTTGCATCGTTCTATTGGTTATGAGTATTGTTTGGAAGAGAAAACAACCGATCAAGTCTCGGTTCCTTGCTCCTTACATTGGACTGGGAGCCATTATTGTGGAGTGTGTTTTGAATGGAATCATCAGAAATTCATTGCTCATCGCAGCCAACAGCGAAAAGGATTATAGAGGAATCAACAGCATTGCCTACTTGATTCTGACAATTGTGAACCCAGTTGTTCTACTGTCACTATTCATTTACTTCTGGCAGATGCTTCGATACTTCTTCCTGAAGAACTTGTATGCAATCATGGATGTTGAAAAACGAAACTTGAAGAAAATTCGCTTCTTAAAGATGTTATCATCCAAGTTGGTCTATGTTGTTCTTGGCTCGCTGGTATTTGCTGCTTCTTGCACTTACTTTGTTGTCATTTCCATCCTGGAGGCAACAAATGTAATCAAAGCAAATGCGGCCTCGACTGTCAATGCCCTTTCATTCTCCCTCATGTCACTTCTGCTGGGTGCGTTAATTGTGGCAACATTTATTTGGGACTGCACCATCATCTTGAGTCGAAAACTGTTCAGAAGAGAATTGAAGAAGATGTCTGAAGGAAATGCTGACGTTGAATACTTGAAGAGAATTGTGTGGACATTTGTGAATCATTTCAAGTCAGATGACCCATTGATGTTCAGAATTGAATCAGTTTTTATGGTATCAGCCATGATTGTCATGACTGTGTCCTATATTGTGGGTATATCTGATCGGTTCGATTCTCGAGCATCTCCCAACTCTGCAGCAAAGATCATTGAATTCTTGTTTGACATTCTTTACATCTCATTGAGGATAATGGCATTTGGTGGCTTGTCAACACTTGTTCGTTTCATCCAACGTGTTAAACTTCACAGAGAACATGAAGATTATTCTCGCCTGAAGCAATACATGAGTGAATTGAAGACGGGTACCAGCACTATTGAATCTCAATTACAAAACATGCTGAGAGATGAATATGGTTACTTGGCTATCTCCACATATGCCAAGAAGGAATTTGCACTTGAGAACATTATTCTTTGGAAACGTTTGGAAGATGTGAGATCAGAGAGTATGACCTCACCAGCTGAAAAGAGAAAGAAGTACCTCCAAGATTTATATGACGATTGCATTGCAAGAGGAAGTCCCTATGAGTGCAACCTTCCAAGTAAAGTAGTGAAGAACTATCGAAAGGTATTGGCTCAACAAGATGACATTACAGCTGCAGATGCGGAAGAAGTGTTCTTGGGTGTGTCCAACGAAGTTCTGGTCAACATTTGTGACACATTCACCAGATTTTCAGTTTCACCAGAATATGCTCATTATCAACATGTCAGAGGCATGAGCAAGGAGCTTCATGATCGAAATTTCAATAGTGATACTTCCTCTCGATCTCAATAGTTTCATGCTGTGCTTGATATTACATCGTAATAAACACCTTGTATTTGGATACAATTATTGTTGAAAACTTTCATCAAACAAGATAATAGCGCAACAACCATGCGGTGATTCGCTTTTTTGGTGCATCTGTTGCACAAGGTTGGGATTATGTACTCAGAAATAAAAATCCGTTCCAATTTCGATTCGGTCCGAAATTTTGAAGGAAGCCCTTCGAAATAGACTATAAAACGAAGCACCAACCCTTCTTCACAATTTTAACCACGATAAACCAAAAACAACCAAAAGAACAAAAGTTGCAAACAAGAAAAAATGGGCTTAGTAACAGCAGTAAGCGTAACAGGAGTGGGTCTCGTCGCAGCAGTCACCATCGTGCCAGTAGTCACAGTACTTGGATTCACTGGTGGTGGAATCGTTGCGGGTAGTGTCGCAGCCAAAATGATGTCTGCTGCAGCCATTGCCAACGGAGGAGGAGTCGCTTCAATGGCTCTCGGAGGTCTAGTTGCTGCATGCCAATCCATTGGAGCGATTGGTGGAGTCACCGGAGCTGCAGCTGCCGCTGTTGGAGCAGGAGGAGCTGCATTGTTTACTCCTACTCCTTAAACTCGAATCATCAAACAATTGTAAATAAATACAAATACTCTACGAGGACAACCTGAAACAAATCAAAATTTATTGGTCTTCCTTCACTTTCATCAAAAAAGACAAATTTTCCGGAGGAATAAAAAGTTGGATTTTTTAAAACCAAGAGTAATCAGTGACAATGAAACCATCATCATCACAATCATCCAATTTCTCTACTCTTGAATCGAACAAGCTTTTCTCAGTCAAGGACAAGGTGGCTCTCATCACTGGTGGCAGTCGTGGAGTAGGTCTCATGATGGCTCAAGGTCTCGTTGTCAACGGTGCTCACGTGATTATCACGAGCCGAAACGCCAAACAGTGTGATATGACGTGTGATCTCTTGAACAAGATGGCTCAAACAATTGGCGCCAACGCAGGGTCATGTCTCAGTATTCCGACGGACGTTGCGACCGAAGACGGTTGTCGGTTCGTTGTCTCAAAAATACAGGAATTGGCCGATTCAGGAGACAAAAGACTACAGGGCGGAGTTCATATTTTGATTAATAACGCGGGAACGAATTGGGCAGAGTCGATTGAGACGTATCCGGATAGTGCTTGGGACAAGGTGTTAGCTCTCAATGTGAAATCAGTGTTTCACATGACCAAGCACACACTTCCTCTGTTGAAAAAGGCAGCAGAGACATCTGGTGAGACATCCTCTGTCATCACCACTGGTTCAATCAACGGTGTCTGTGCTCCCAACTTGGAAACCTATGCTTACTCTACTTCCAAGGCTGCTGTTCATCACTTGACCAAACATTTGGCTGATCGGTTGGCAAAAGAACGTATTCGTGTCAATTGTATCGCTCTTGGAATTGTGCCAACAAAGATGACCCATGAAACATTGGAAAATTTCGGGGAGTTGATCTTGGAGAATGTTCCGTTGGGAAGAGCTGGCTCAGCTGAGGATTTGACCTCTATTGTACTGTATTTGGGCTCCAAGGCTTCTTCGTGGATGACTGGAGCTTTGCTTCCTTTGGATGGTGGAGCTTTGATTAAGAGTCATATCTAATCTGGATATACGAAATTTATTATTATTGTGATTATGGTTGATTGGAATGTTAATTCTGGGTGATGCCAGCTCTATAAATTCTGATAATGTTACTTCCAATCGTATTCTTCTTGTTGCCAGCGAGTGTCATAGCAATACTGACAGACTCTTGTTCCGCAAATTCCACGAATGCGTACTTGGCCGAAGCGAAATCTCCTCTACGCTTGTGGGGATGTATGTCGACACTGATAATTGCACCACAATAACTCTTGTAGAACATACGTTTGATTGCCTCTGGGGTGATAGACATGCTTAAACTTGGGAGGTAGACCGTTCTTTGTTGCTTATCTTGCTGTTTGGCTTCTACGAGCTTGGACAGATCGAATTTAATATTTGCGACACTCAAGTCACTGGCAATCTGGTTGATCGTGGTTCCTCTCAGCTTGTTTCCATGCAGTGTGATCATTTCAATTTTGTTCGTTAGATTCTTTGTTTTAACGATTGAGGAAACCAGTCTAAGAGCCATAATGTCATTAATATGGTCATCCTTGAGTCCGATATAGGTGAGAGGGAACGTGTACTTTTCATCATTGATCAGATCAATTAGGAGCTTGACACCGCGAGCCTTGATTCTATTCAAGCCCATGTCCAATTCTTTCAATGAAGACTTTGGATTCTTTCGGAGCGCTTCCAAAATTCCACAACATCCATCAGGCCCAATAAAGTTACCATAAATACTGAGGTTCTTCAATGCAACATTGTGTAGGACAGCTTCACTAATAGATATTGCGCCGGAAGCACCAATATTAGAGCCTGATATGTCGAGTACTTCAAGTACAGTGTTCTTCTTGAGCGCATTTACCAAGTGATGGATCGATCTAGCAATGTACTTGTTCTTCTTTAGGTCTAACTTATGAAGGGAATCATGTGATTCTAAAACTTCTGAGAATTTCACCAGTGATTTGTAGTGCAAGGAACATGATCCAAGATTTAGAGATTTTAGGTTCGGTGCAACGCTTAATAACTCTCCCAAAATGTCAAACTCGCTTCTCTCCTTCTTTGAGAATTTACGATTTTCTTCGAGGATTGCAGTTGGATACATTAGATTCTCTGATAAATCCAGCTCCTCGATCAAAGTGAGACCTCCCTTGTCTTTGATGTTTTCAACAAGCAGACAGAGCCCCTCTGCAGAAATTCGACATGATTGAAGAATTAGAGTCTTCAAAGATTTGTTCGCTGCTAATGCTTGTCCCAGATGAGGCATAGAGGAGATACCGGAACAGCCGAGATCCAGTGTTGTCAATGTGGTATTACCTCCAAAGGCTTTCACGAAATTACTATCCAAAGAAATTGATAGAGCCTTGTAGAGAACGAGCGTCTTAAGAGCAGATGTGATCGTGAGATTGGTGGTCAGACTCATTGAATCAATATACGCACTGGTTCCAGCTACGTTAATGGACTCCAGACTTGTGCAGTAAGCTGCTTTCTTCAACAAGGCAGAGGTCTCACCACCCATAGCATTATTCTTAAGTTCCACTACCTTTAACTTTGTCTTAAAGATCAACGAATCAGCAAGTGGACTGACAGTGTTGATTTTACATCCGTTGAGTGAGAGTTCTTCCAAATTAGGTAACGTTTTATGATTACCCAAGAATTTTGCGATCAAAACGACTCCATCGTTACCGATATGATTTCCTGATAATTTTAGTTTGGTAATGCTATCGCTCACCAAATCGTTCGTGAGAAGATATTGGAGATCATTTGCGGTCAGCTTACAGTTATCGAGGATGAGGGTACTGAGTTTCTTGCAACGATTTAGTCCCATACAGAGTGCTTTGAAAGCCTTTGGATCGAGTTCATCTGCTCCCTTTAGCAACTTAAATGTCTTCAAATTATTTAGCTTGTCCAATACCTTGGCGAGGAAGAAGTATCTTGATTTCAGGTTTGTTGGATTGAAGAGCTCGAGTTCCAAGAAGGTGATGTAGTTGTTGCATTGTTCGGCTGTACTGTACACATAGTCAAAATCCAGAGAATCATTCAGTCCTTCAACCACATCCCTCAAGTGGTTACACAGATATGTTTCTCTCCATGAAGAACAATGTTCCACTATCGATTGGATTCCCCACCTTTGCTCTGCTTCTTGTTTCCACTTTGCTTCATCCGAGTGCAACACCAGTTCGTAATTTTCGATTTCAAAAAACTTCTTCAGATCAATTCTGTTCAGTTTTGCAAACTCTTCTGGCTTGATGATTGTATTGAGAATTATCTCTCCATGATAGCCCTTCTTTTTGGATTCGTGCATATCTCTAATCAACTGAGCCGCGAGGTCTTCATCACTCAAAATTGGCATGGCGATAGCTGCCAAATAGTCATCCGTCCTGAAATTGTTTCCTTTTATGAATGCAATCTCTTCAATGAACGCCGTTTCAATATTGTCTACAGGAGCGCCAAAAAAGTCATCGTACTGCTTAGCAATTTGTTGTCTGGTTATGTTACTTGGCTGAGCAATATTCTGTTGAATAAAAATCTGGAAGGCCAAAATTTGTTTGCCTACTCTTGTCACAGCAAAACTCTTCTCAATTCTTTCCTCCTCTGTAATTTCCTCCTCTTCTTCTTCGTCCTCGAACTCGTGAATAGATGATGAATCATCTTTCATTTCTTTCAGCTCTTCCAATCTCTTTTTTCTCATCTTCTCCTTGTACTCGGGATCCAATTGTGGATGAGTTTTAATGATCCAATAAGCATTTCTCACACTTGACTCTCTATAGTAAGCTCCCTTTAAGTCACTCCAAGTCAAATCAGTGATACTGAGCATTGCGATCAATTCTCCCAAGTTTGGTGTCACATTCTTGTGTCTGGCGGCGTCATTGTGGATAAAATCAGAGATGAATTGAGTTGCCTTCTTACCAATAGCAGGATACTGCTCATTCAAGGCCAATAAGAGTCTGTGGATGAGACAGTAGAGTCTTAGTCCAGTGACACCAGGCAGCACACCTGTGGCTGTCTCAACCAAGAGATTGTTCATCAGTTTTGGAAGAACCTTCAACACTTGATCTGGCTCGAATGAATCAGATGTACCTGTACAGATCAAACTGATTGCTCTCTCGACCAAACGCATTGGTGCATGAGATGGACAAATGTAAACAGGCAACCAGTGAGTGCAGTTCATGCGATCGATATTTCTAATCTTGTATCGATTGAAAGCCTTTAGAGAAACCAGATGCTGAGTACAACGAATCTGTTGCAATTCTCCAGTTCTAATATTTTTGTTGAAAGTGATTCCCAAGCCCAGTTTGGCCTGTTCATGATTTTGCTTGGTATAGAAACAGACAAGTTGTTTCTTTTTCTTTTCTGCAAATGTGTCTTCCTTTGCTGTTAACATTGTCAATAAACCCGACTTGGGCACTGGTGGCCAGGCTTGCTTGTTTGAATCATGGTGAACCTTTGGTAAAATGACAGCCTTAGTCTGTGCCGTTAAGTCCATAGTTAATACATTGAGTTGTTGTTCAATTCTTTGCATTTCAGTAGATAATGACATTGTAGTATCCCAACTGGAGAATGGGTATAGATAGCCTGCACTAGGAGTACAGTTCTCAGCGGTAGGAGCGTTCTCTGGGTATTCGTCAGGAATACGAATAATAAAGTGAAACACTGCGCCCTTACTTGCACCATATTGAGGAATAATGTTACAGTGCCAGACAAACAAATTGTTCTTCTCTGGCAGCAAGCCAATGTTTGGAATTGGTGTCTCTACCAAATTCTCAAACTCTGTCAGTAGGATACGAGCTGATCTCTGTTTCTTTCCTTCGAATCTTGCCAAAACTCCACCACCTGCACTAATGGTACTGCTTTCATCTGATACTTGTGCAGTCGAAGTTGTAGTAGTACCTTCCTTGAAAGATGCCAAATACTGTTTTACATCAAACAAGTACTCATTTTGCTTCTCCTTTACTTTTTCCTTCTTTTTCTTTTCAGTTGTGTCTTGTTTTTGGAGTCTTGTCACCTTGATGCCCAGTGATTGAGGATTGTGTCTGTTCTTTCTATATTGATAGAGACGCTTGCCTGCGTAACCTAGTGCAGCACTTCCAATACCAGCGGCTAAAGCTAAACCATACGAATAGTGATCCATTTTGTACAAATTTGTTTATGATGACGACGAAAGAGGTGACAAAATGAGAAAGCTGTGATTTGGTTGTTCTTTTGTAACGCTAACTACAATTGTGAGAACTCAAATTTTTTGGGAGTGGAGTGCAATTGCGAACTTGCTTTTTGAAGCTTCAAGAGAAGAATCGTAATTTTTGGCCAAAAAAGTAAAGTGGTTCATCAACACTCAAATGTTCAGGTCATGTTTCTTCACTCATCGAAAAACAACAAACAAAAGCAACAAAAGAATGTCCGCTTCCACACGAAAGGGCAAGCCTTCTGCAGCATCAGCCCAGAGAAGCAACAACATCTTCTCCATGAGCAACATTAAAATATCCGGAATGAGTCACTTGTTCACACAACAAGAAACAACAAACAGTGGTGATGACAAGAATAGTAACAGTTCATTAATGAACAAGGAAAATGAAGAGGCGACATTTGTCGTTTTACCAACAGCTCTCATTCAACCGAAACGTAAGAAACCTCGGTTGACTAGCACCATAACACAACAACAGCGATTCATGAACAAGGATGATCACTGTGGTGGTGGTGGTGGTGGTGGTAGTGACCAAGATGATGAGAAGAAGACTCGCAGAAACGATATTTTTGAGAGAGCAAACCGACACATGGAACAAATCGCGGTGGCCGATGAAGAACATGACCAACAGAGAAAAAAGAAGTTGCAAGATCAAGAAGCGTACGACAGAGTACACATGAAGAAAGAAAAGGAAGGTTCGAGCTTGGTAGGAGCGGGTAAGTCACGATTAAAGGGAGGAATCATTAGTAACAATTTTGTCAAAACGAATTTGAAGAGAAAAACAAAACGGTTTACGAGGCGTGTACCGAGAAGAAAGAATCATGATACACGGAGTTCTATGGATGACGAGTTGTTGACATCAACAGAGAAGCGAAAGAGAAGTGATGATGATGAGAGTGGTGTGAGTTCAGGTGAAGAAGGAACAGAAGGTGTAGAGACTACAAAAACAAGTCGAACAAAGAAGAGCACAAGAAACGACAACAGTGATGATCAAGTGCACTTATCATCGGCTTGTATTGAACGCATATTCGATAGTGAAACATGTGAGTCAGAGTTGAACCGTATTGCCAAAGAATATTTTGGTTATGATGGATTGAGGCAGGGACAATTGGAAACAACAAAGCGAATTTTAAGGTTTAAATCAACCTTGACTATTTTGCCAACGGGTACTGGAAAGTCATTCTGTTATCAACTTGCTGCACTGATTATGACATCCAAGTATTTCAAGTTCGAAGGGGAGGAAGAATCAGAGATCAAGAATAGATTGGTACTCGTGATATCACCCCTTATCTCATTGATGAGTGATCAGATGAGACAATTGCCAGATTGTTTACCTGGAGACTTTCTTACTGCGAGTCAAACCAAGAGTCAGAGAAATGCAGTCCTGAAGAGGATCACATCTGGGGACGTTCGGATCTTATTTATTTCTCCAGAGCGATTATCTAGTGATAATTTTTTGCAGCTGTTGGTCGGTAGCGATTGCCGTATTGCTTTCGCATGTGTGGATGAAGCGCATTGTGTTTCTGAGTGGTCTCATAACTTTAGACCAAGTTATTTACATATCCATTCAGCACTGAGAAACTTTAATGTAGATACAATATTGGCATTAACAGCAACCGCAACGAAAGCAACCGAGAAAGATATTTGCAAGAGACTTTTTGAAGCTGAAACCCGTCACGAAGAGCATGTGATACGAGGAACTGTATGCAGGGATAACTTAATTCTTTCTAGCTCGATAGTCAGATCAAGTGATGAACGGTTCGCCGAAGTTACAAAACTTTTGAGAAGCAAACCTTTCAGTGATAGTGAATCGATTATTATTTATACCACGACGAAGAACGAAGCTGATTTATTATGCCAACACTTGCAAATACACATGAAAGATGTCCCGGGTGCTGTAAAGTCATACCATGCCGGCATGCAAGCTTCAACCAGAAATTCCATCCAAAAACAGTTTATATCTAACGAAGTACGAATCATCGTTGCCACAGTTGCTTTTGGAATGGGTATTAATAAGAAGGATGTGAGAAGTGTTATTCATTTCTCTTTGCCGAGAAGTATTGAAAATTATGTACAAGAAGTAGGTCGTGCTGGCAGAGACGGCATCGCTTCACCATGTCATTTGCTATTGTGTGACGAAGATGCTGTACGTTTGCGAAGCTTGGTGTTTGGTGAGAGAGCTTCGGAGATTGATATGAAACGATTTCTTCGATGCTTGTTTGCCAATGATGCTGGAGAATTCCTTTCAGGCATTCCAGAGCTCGAACAAGAATTAGACATGTCATCCACAGTAATTAAGACACTGCTCACGCACATTGAGCTGTTGGACACTGAATCTCCAATGATACATGTGAATGCGAACTGTAAGAATCGTTACACTGTATTTTTCCATGCGACACATCCCACACAGCTCGCCCAAACCAACAAGCTCGTGAATTCCATACTCAAAGTGAAACACAAGTCTGTGAAAAATGGACAGCACATTTTCGACATTGCCTCCATATGCAAAGAAACTGGCAAGACATCATCCGAGGTTGAAAAAGAACTGGATGCTCTACAAGACTGTGGAGAGATTAAATATACGACTACCGAAGAAGCATTTTGTGTTGAAGTGATCCGAGTTCCAAACTCAGAAGAGATTGCCTCACTTGCCAAGATTCTACTGTCTAAAATGCGATACCTCGAACAGAATACATTGTGGAAGCTTGATGAAATGTACAAGCTGGCATACCGATCTGCCTTTTCATCCTTGTCAGAATTTCAAAAACGGGACGTTGAGCTGCCAACAGACAAGAAACAAAAGTCTATCCAGGATCAGATTGAACTGTATTTTACCTCGTCAGCTGAACTGTCTGACAACATTCAAAGTCCACTGATTGCGCTCGATTTGGTGAAAACAATTGAGACTCTGAATGACAACTCCCAGTCAATAGTTATGCGCGATGCTGCCACACTCTTGTCCAAGCATGACATCAAAATGCTCTCCAATGGCAAGATTATTGCTCGAATCCTTCATGGTCTCAGCTCACCATGCTTTGGAGCTGGACAATGGGTACAAGGTGGATTCTGGGGCCGTTACAGACACATTGATTTCCCAACACTTGAATCCCTGTGCACTCGAGTGCTCATCTCCTACAAACAAAACAATGCTTAATGGGTGTTAATACCCAACCAAAATGGCATGATACAACAACGCTCGGAGATTCAGTTTTGCCGACAATCATGCAAAAAAATCCATAAACAAAAAAATCATTTTCACACCAACAACACCAAAAAAACAACAATAAAAAAAAAAATGAGTCAAATTTACAAATCAGTTCGTGGCATGCACGATCTCCTACCCAACTCCCGTTCCCTCCTCCAATATCAATTCATCACTCAAAAAGCACTCGAAATGACTCAACGCTACCACTATCAACCCATTCAGACACCACACGTAGAGTTCTCTGGTCTATTTGAACGCACACTAGGAGCCACAAGTGACGTCATCAAAAAAGAAATGTTTATGCTTCAATCCAACAACACTCATACTACTAATACTACTCATACTAGTGATAGTAATTTAAACAAGAATAATAATAGTAGTAAAAATAGTACTATAGAAAGTAATAGTGAAAGTAGTATGTGTTTGAGACCAGAGGGCACAGCAGGTATCGTACGTTCAGTCATTCAACACAACTTGTTTCATCGAAACTTGTTCTATTTGGGCAGCATGTATCGCTATGAGAGACCACAAAAGGGTAGACTTCGACAATTTACTCAATTTGGAGTGGAAAAAATTGGAGAAAACAATAACAATAACAATAACAATAACAAATCATCGATATCATCAAAAAATAAGCAAAGTTTGCATCAAGATGTCGAAGTGCTTCAAATGGCACATTCTTTTTTGAAATCGATCGGAGTATTAGAAAATGGAAGAGTCCAATTGGAGTTGAACTCGTTGGGTAATTCCAGGGAACGGTTCGAGTATTGTCGAGATCTGGTACAGTTTTTGGAACCTATGACAAGTGAGTTATGTGAGGAATCGAGGTATCGATTGCACCGTGCGTTGCGATTCTCTGAAATGCAACAAGTTTGGCGCATTTTGGACTCCAAATCGGAGAGTGATCAGAGACTGTTGGTGAATCATGGTGCGCCCATGCTTTCCGAGTATTACTCTGATGAGACACGAGAGAGATTTGAGAGTTTGAAGGATGTGTTGAGTGATTTGGGGATTGAGTATGTGGTGAATCCGTATTTGGTGCGTGGTTTGGACTATTACAGTCATACGACATTTGAGTTTGTGTCTAATATTCCATCGAATAATACGACTGCAACGACTATGACAATGAACGAGCCCACGAGAAATGTGGCAGTGTTGGCAGGTGGAAGATATGACGGATTGTTTCCAATGTTGGGGTCAAAGAACGAAGTGGAAGCGATTGGTTGGGCTGCTGGAGTGGAGCGATTGTCTCTCTTGTTGGATCAAGTGTCAGATTCGGAGCTTGCAGTTAAGAAGCCAGTTTCGATTTGTGTCATTGGTTTGACGGGAAGTAGTGCCGATAGAGAGATTGAGAGAGAGTGCATGCGATTGGCACAGAGAATTCGTGAGAGCAATGAGATGAATGTGGACTTTTCTGTGGTTGGACCCATCTATGGATCGAAATTGTTAAATGGATTGCAGCGTGCTGAGCGAGAGGGATGTTCGTTGGCCATATTACTTGGAAGTAGAGAAGTAGAGAACAGAGTGTGCACAATTAAGGGATTGACGAATCGTGATGTCAAAGTTGAGTGCTCTTTTGACCGAATAACGGAAGAACTGAGCAGCGTTTTGAACAACATGGAAAAATAAGCAGAAACTTGATGTTTAATGCAATTTTGTAATCTTTTATTGTACGGTAAAGAAGAGTACTGATAAAGCACATATGAGAGTTCTCAGTAATGTGCCAAAGTTGAATAGAACAGTTCCTGCATTATCTGCATAGTTAATAGATGTTATTAGAGTTGCTGTGCCACTGCCGTTCAGCCCTCGACCAAAATCCATCCACTCACCCTTCTCATAATTAAAGAACTTTACGATTCCATCATTGGAATCTATTCCTTCCGCAACGATTGCCATCGAATTTTCACTGCAACCTAAATCATAAATAGAACATGCAGTGAATGAGAGCACATTGTCGGGTATAGTAAAGTTATTTGGGTTCATTCCATACGATTGCCAAGAACCTCCTGTATTGATGGCGACGGATGTCGATATCTCAGTGTCGTTTTCCCCTTGTATCCTAATGTCGCCCGTGATGAATATGGAATCGAACAACTGAATACTTCGTGAAATATAACCAGTGTTGAGTTCAGGTGCTACCGATGTCCATCTGTCCTTCATCGGATCATAGATGCATAGATTTCTGCACTCTCCGTCTGTTGTATTAACAGCAAACATACCAGATACGAGCACATCTATTGGTTCAAAGTAATTTGGATCATAATACACACTAGAGATAAAATCGCTCGATTCAATCGATTGAATAGTCTTCCATGTGTGTTGTCCATAATCATACATGTATCGTTTCAAGAACCCATCACCTCCGAACCAACCAAACCTCGATACAACTGTCAACCCAAAATTCCTAAAATCTACACTTCTGACCATGGAATTAATTCCATGAACGTGAATTCCTCCCAAGTTGTTCCACCGTTTTCTGCGAGTATTGTACATGGCCACATTGTTTGCAATCTGGCTCGTGTCATTGTTCAATGCATATTCGAACTCACCACCAATATACACATCACAAGCACACCTCGAGTTATCTGTTGGCGTATCATAGCAATTGACTGATATTGAGTTCACGACACTATTCAAAGTTTGGTTTCTCAAGTGACCGAGACTCTCCCACTTGTTATTCCAGACGTGCCAAACAGCGATTGGTCCCGTTTTTGTTCCATTTACTTCTGTAAAGCTACCTGCGAGGTAAATATTGAAGCATGAGTCAACAAACAGAGCTGTAACAGGTCCATTCGTTCCTTCACCATAGTCTCTCCATTTCTTTCCATCCCACGCTGCAAAATTGTTCACATCCAAAATACTTCCATCGCTCTGAGCCACACGAGAGAATTCACCAGCAATGAACCACCGTCTCTTGAGTCTAGTCATAAAGTAGTTGGCATTCACTTCGTTCACCAAGCTACAAACACAAACAATCAATACCAGTGTTAGAAAGTACTTGTTTCGCATCTCTTTCTTCTGCGGCTAGTTTGTAGTTCACTCGGAGAAACTCGCACTGAAGAGGCGCCAAAGCAGCAAGCAATACAACATTCGAGCTATGGTGAATTGTCAAAAAAGAAAATAGTTTATAGCTTATGTGGTGTATTTGGTCCCTTACTCATTCCCCACATGCTCTCAAAGCCCTTAGCCCAGAATTGAACCTCTTGGAATAGGTTGTCAGTCAAACTCTTGACAGATGCTGCCTCTTCCATTCGATTCTCCAAGAATCGCCAAGTTTCACTGAAACCTTCAGATTTATCGGTCAACATGTAAAACTCTGTGCTTGCATAAACAGTAGCAACAGCTCCTCTCTTGGCATACCAATCAATCTGAACAAAAGTAAAAAATAAGCATCAGTCACTCAAACACACACAAAACACACATCATTGTTGTTACACACAAAAAAGAAATACAAGGGTTATCGACAAGGATATACGTACATCAGTGTCTCTCACACCAGTCAAGAAACAAATTTCATCAGCCAAAATAGCCAAATGATACATGGCATTCAATCCAGTGATGCTATTCTTGGACATGTTTGAGCTGGATCCTCCAGTGCTCGCAGAAGAAGTCAAATGATAAAAAGCTTGACTCACAAAATTCAATGGATGCTTGCCAAAGATAAAGGAAGACATTGCTTGAGGCCAAGTGCCACTCTGAACATATGGTGCAACCATTTCTAGTCTTGTACGAATAGCCAGCTTTATAATATCCTTTGGATGCATGCTACGACCATTGTCAAAGATTTGTGTTAGCAATCGGATACACAACAAAAATTGTAAGCTAGTAAAGCGCGCCAAAAAACACAAAAATGAAGCGCGCCAAAAAATAAAGAGCAAACACACCTGCTCGTGTCCATCAATTGAATCGTTCTTGACATGTGTTGATTGCACTTTGTAATGAAATATTCAATCAACTCAAGCTCAGCATTAGGCAACAATTGACTCACAGCCATTGTTGATAAATTTAGCTCTTTGGCTGCAGAGTTCAACGCATCAATTGACCAACCATATGTATGCACTTGTTGCAATGCATTCTTCAATAGCTCTACCTTCAATGTGTTCTCTTCTGATGTTGCTGAACTGTTATTGTAATTTGGAGTAGTAGTCGTAGTGTGATATGACTTGTACTGTTGTGTTGAAAAAAGAGATGCTGTTGTTACTTGTTGTTGTTTTTGATTGGGAACGAGTTTTGGAGAAGTGAGGGAGCAGGATGAGTAAGTTGCAGCAGCTCTGGAAACTTTGAGCAAGGAGGCAACTTTTTGTTGATTCTGTTGCTTTGAGATCAGGCTGGCACGAGCAGCACAATTGATTGCTTGACGTCTCATTCTTTTTGTTTTGGCGAAAACAGAAAGTTTTTTGTCATCGGATAAATTCGATATCCCGAAATTTAGTTCAACCGACTGAGTGAAATGAGATGACCGGACAAACGGAGAAGTGAACCGAAATTCGACTACGGAGTTGAACAATGAAACGTATTTTTGCGCGAAACACATCAAAAAACACGCGAGCAAAAACAACAAACAAACATGCGAAAGCACATTCTTGTTTTCACACTATCTCTCTTATTCTTGCTTTCTTTCTCATTGTGTTTCTTGCACAATGATGAAAAGCACACTGCCACCACATCCAACCTTGACACGATACAATTAAGGAGATCCATCATTCAAGATAAGGACATAACAGACAAGGTGCTATCTTCTCCTTCCCAGACTTGGTCCTTGCATCACTCTAGTATGTTGATTTTCTTTTCCTGCTTTTTTGATTGAAGTTTTTTCGGAAAAAAATTTGGCGCGAAATTGGGCACTAATCGTCTGTTTTTTACAATTTTGCAGAATTCTTTGGTCAAAATGATCGCCAAGGACAAAGTAACGATTCAGCTGAAAAGCATTCATTTTTGATCAAATTCAATCCAGAAACGACTCAATTGACTGATGAATTCAAATCACAATTTCATCAAAGCTATGGTGTGAATCTGGATTACTATATTCCTCATTTTTCATTCCTAGTGCAAGCCACTCTGCAACAAGCTGATAGAATAGTAACTGATTCTAGTCAAAATCAAGTGCGTTTCATGATTGATTATCATCCTGAACTCAAGACGGCCCATGATTTAAGCTCTGAGGAAGCTCTAGAATTTGCCTTGTCCCATCGTATCACTTCAAGAAAGGCTCAAGAGCAGGAAAGACTGACCACTCAGTTGGATAAGGCTCACACAAGTCAAGAGAGCTCAAATTTGACTGCAGAGCAACTCCACAAGAAGCGATTGCAAGAATTGGAACGAGAAAAGCAAAGAGTACCATTGGCTGTTCATATTTTCAAATCTTCCAATGCTGATCTCGTGTTGCAAGAGATGAAGAACGCATTGATGAAGCAGGGTATTGATGTTCATGTCATTATGAAGGCATCTTCTGAGAAGATTGTCGCTTCTTTGCCTTTCAAGAGTGTCATTCAAGCTGTTGAAATTCTTGCTCATCACTCTGCAGTTCATTGGATTGATTTGTTGAATTTTGCGTCATTCAAGGACAACAAGACAAACAGATGGGTAGTTCAATCCAATATGGTATCACGATCTCCTTATACCGACAGGGGAATCACTGGAAAGAATCAAGTGATTGGATATGGTGATTCTGGACTCGATGTCTACAATTGTTTCTTCTATGATGACAAGAATGCAGTTCCATTCACTAATGCTACTGTACCACTTGTTCAAACAGGCCACAGAAAGATTGCTGGGTATTTGGCTTATATGGACGGATTGGATGATATCCATGGTCATGGAACTCACGTCGGTGGTACACTTGCTGGTTCCAGCTTGAATCCTAATTCTCCTTCAGGTGCTTACAATGGTATTGCTAATCATGCAAAGATTGCCTTCATGGATATTGGTTGTTCCAAGGAGGGAGGTTGCCAATGTACTCACTTGGCAGGATGTCCTTGCGATTTGATGAAGGATCAGACTTGCCCATCAGGCGATGAACTATTTATGCCATTAGATTTGAATGAGGGATACTTCCCATTTTCTTATCAACAAGGTGCTAGAATCCATTCAAACTCCATTGGTGGTGTCATTGGTGATGGATATGGTATTGAATCAAGAGAAATTGATACCTTTATGCACGAGCATGATGACTTTTTGATTGTATGGAGTGCTGGTAACAGTGGACGTAACGATGGATTGATGACTCTCACTGGTCCACTGAAGCAAGCTAAGAATGCTTTGATTGTCGCAGCTGGAACCAGTGCATTCGAAGGATGGCAAGATGTGATGGCCAACTTCAGAGATTACAATGATAAGGCCAAGGCATACAGAGCACCTCTCTGGCAAAAGAATTTCTGTGATTGCAACACAACTTGCAAGATGGATATTTGTGATTCAATCAAAGATTTGGATACTGAAGAGGGATGCTGCAAGTACCTAGATAATTGCGCTATTCCTATGCCTGAAGAGAGTACCAACCCACTCGCAAGTGTCAACAACATGTGCTGCAAGAAGTGTGCTCTCGACAATCTTGAAAAGAAGGGAACTGCAAAGTTTTATCAGGTGAATAATTTGGCTTCCTTCTCTTCTTTGGGTCCAGCTATGGACGGAAGAATTAAACCAGATGTAACGGCACCTGGTTTCTATGTTCTTTCTGCCAAATCACATGGCTCTGATCCATCAATGAAGTGTTCAGCTGGTAATCAAGATAATCTTATTTTCCAGATTCAACCAATGGCTGGTACTTCCATGGCAACACCTACCGCCGCATCGACTGCTACATTGGTTCGTGATTACTTCGAGAGTGGTTTCTACCCAACTGGAGAGCAAGAGGAAAAGAACAAATTAAAGCCATCTGCTGCTCTAGTGAAGGCTGTTATGATTGATTGTGCTAAGCCTATGACTGGTATTGCAAGATGGAGAGTCGAAGGTAACTCTATTCACTTGATTCAATTCTCTGATTTGAAACCAAACCAAAGACGTTACTTTGAAGGATTTGGTCTGTTGAATCTTGCAAACACATTGTTTTTGAATGGTGCCACGTTAAACAAGTTGTTTGTGAAGGATCGTGCTTCCATCTCCACTGGCTATGTTCACTACTATGATCTCGAAATTAAGCAACAAGGAAATGTGACCGTCACATTGGTTTGGACAGATTATCCAGCATCCCCTGCTAGTTCTGTTGCTTTGGTCAATGACTTGGATTTGGAGGTTTCTTTTGGTAACTCAATTTTATTGGGCAACTCTTTGGATGAATCCACAAGTGTGATACCAGATCGTCTCAACAATGTGGAGAAGGTTGTTATTCCATCTATTGAAGCTAACACAAAGTTGCGTGTTTCCGTGAAAGGACACCATATTCCGAATGGACCACAACAATATGCTTTGGTGATCTCTGGACAAGGAGTAGAACATGACAATGTCAAGTTCAAGGAAGCTAAGATTGAGCCAAATCAACCTTCAACTCCTAAGCATCACATTACTATGCCAGTTGGTCTCTTCGTCTTCTTGGTCGGTGGTGAAGGTCTTCTAATTGCAGCTCTAGTCATTGCATTGACCATCTTCCTGATTCGTAAGAGCAAGAACAGCTATGAAACTATTTAGAAGCATAAAGGTCTTTTACAGATAAGTTTTCTGTCTCTTTCGATCTTGTGTGGGTACTTCACCAAACAAATCATCCAAATCATCAAACAAAAACCCTTCTGATAGATCACGAGAACTGGAAGGAGGTCGTTTTCTTTGAGAAGCTTCTTGAGTGTGGAGTTGAGTATCAAAGGATCGCGATGGTGGTGGATTAGCCGGGCGTGGAGGAGGTGAAACCCTAGTAAATGTTCGGATGGTTGAATTCTCTTGCTTGGGAGTTCTCAGGGTATGTACTGTTGTGATGGAAGTGTTAGTTGATGATGGAATGTTCTTCTTCGGTATTTCGATTGGCTTAAAACTTCTTGCCGGAACAGTTTGGTTAGGGGAAGGATTAGAATTATTACTTCTAGACGTAAATCCCTCGAACTTTGATGGCAAGGGGACAGGTTTGAACTGTTTCTTCTGTTGTGGAATTACGGCAGTCTGGTTTGCTAACGTAGGTTGTTGATGGACACTTGATGGTTGAACTGGATTTGGATTACCGCGTGGATTAAACATTCGGCTAGAGGGAAGATTAGATTTGTTAGCAGCCTCTGTCTGATCAGTAACTACATATTCACGTCCAATTTGTTCAATAAACATAGATGGACGATCCTTTTCATTCGCGAGAACATATGTAATACAAGATGTCTTCTTGGCTCGTGACAGAGCCACATAAAATAATCTTCGTTCTTCTTCAAAGTGCTCTTCTTTGTTGTCATATTCCTGATCGGTGTCGTTTTCTCCCCGGTACATAATTGGCATCATCCCTTGATTAGAACGAACAATAAAGCAATGTTTCCACTCTAAACCCTTCGCACCATGAATAGTGGTGATCGTTATCGCATCAGGATCTCCCTGTTTCTCAAGTAACTCTCTCTCGTCTTCCTCGGCTCGGGTCACATCGATGAAAGCCTTCAACAAATCAACTCGCTCCGATACGGTCATTAGTTCGGCAGCTGAATCATCATATCTCTCGTTTGTGTACTGCACAGCCGAATTGACAAGATGTGTTAAATTTTCCTCTACGTTGTATTCAATTTCGATATCCTCCATCTCTGCATCGTCGTCGTCATTCTGTGTTTGACCTCTTCTTACCATTACTTTCTTCTTTACTTCTCTTGCCTTTTGCTCCTTATTTTTCGATTTCTCAGCAAAACTCTCACAGCCAATACCATCAGCAACAACACTAATGAGTCCTTTTATGCTGAGTTTCTGGCTGCTATCCGAAAATTCATCAATTAGATTCAGAAACTTAGTGAGAGCACCTTGAACCTTCTTATTCACTTTATGTGCGGATCTTGTTCGAGGATAGGCAGTCTTCTCGGCATGCCTTAGTGCTTGCAATAAACTCTTCCGTTTGCTCTCTCTTTTAAAATTCTCGAGATACAATTGTGCTGCCTCTCCAATCCCTCGACTAGGTGTATTCACAACTTTTCTAAACGATTCATCATCAAACTCATTCACAGTCAACGACATGTAACCAAGAATGATTCGAATAATCTCTCTATCTGAAAATCCCTTTTTCCTAACGCGAACAAAAGGAATACCACGCTTCTTCATTTCATCCTCGTACTTACTCAGTGCATTCTTATGCAACCTTGATAAGATGGCAATATCCCGATAAGAACTGCCATTTGATACTAATGTTTTTATACAACCAGAGATAAAATCCACTTCCTCTTCGGTGGAGTGAACACCTTTGATTCTAATTTTGTCTCCCACTTCATTGAATGTCGAAATGTACTTTTTAGTTCGATTTCGATTGTATTGAATCAATGATTGAGATGCTTTCACTATGCTCATTGTACTACGATAATTGATTTGAAGCTGTTTTTCGATATGATCAGGGAATGAAGATCTAAAATGAGCAAAAAGTTTTGATGTTCCTCCTCTGAAGCCATAAATTGATTGGTCATCATCTCCCACAATGGTAATATTTCTGTGCCTTGTCAACAAGAACATCAATATCTTGAACTGTGAGGGATTCAAATCCTGAAACTCATCAACCAATATAAACTTGTAACGGTTCGAGTATTTTGCAGCGAGATCGGCATTGCTCTCAAACAAATCAATCGTCATCAATATCATATCCATAAAATCAATCAATCGATTCGAAACCAATTGACTCGCATAATACTCATAAAAGAATCCATTCTTATGATTCGATAGCTCCGTGTGCAACACCCCACGACACTTTTGCTTGGCAATCCAGTTCAATAACCAATTAGCATCCTCCTTCTTCATCAACTCTTCATTCAATGGATCATCCGGCTCCAACTCCTTTCCCTTTGTAATCTTGTAATTGAATTTGAGAATGGATTCCTTCAAAAAACTCAATTGTTGACTTCGTGTCGCAATCGAAAAGTTTTTCATATTCGGGTCCAATGTTTCCAAATTACCGTGCAAAACACTCAAACAAAACGCATGGAACGTTGAAACCTTGATGGATTGAGTGTCATAACCAGGTAAATCGAGACTCATGTCATCTATACGATGTTCCATCTCTTGTGCAGCACTTCTTGAGAATGTCAATGTTAAAATCTCGTGAGCCTTGACTCCCTTGTGCAATAAATGAACAATGCGACCACACAATGTTCGCGTCTTTCCTGAACCAGGACCCGCAGAGATGATCAATGGCGTATGAATGTCACTTTCAATGGCAGACAATTGTGAATCATCATACTTGTCACTGTTCGCTAACAGTGTTGTCGAAGATGACAAGGATGATGAAGTGGATCCACTTCGATTGCTACTGCTATTACTACTACTACTACTACCACCAACACTACTATTCGTATGTTGATGATGATGAAAAGGACGAATATTGCTCTGTTGATTGGTATTGTGATGGGTATTGCTACTAATACTACTATTGCTGTTGCTACTGATGCGATTATTGATGTTGTTGTTTGTAAATGTCAATGGAGCTCTATTGCTACTACTATGGCTATGACGATGATGTTGATTGTTGTTATTAGTAGAGAGTGATTGATGAACAAAGGGATTATTGGTCGTTGTTGTTGCTGTTGTGGTTGTGGCGTTCACAATAGCAGAAGCAGGGGAATTTGATGTTGAACATTGATGCTGTACTATTGAATTTGAATGATTGCTTGTGTTGTTGTTGTTCTGGGGTGAACGAATGGTGAGAATGGATCTTTTGTTGTTGTTGTGATCAGGTGCGTTTCCATTTCTTCTCATTGTGCGTTCTGTGTGGTTCTTTCAGTTTGTCTGTGAAAGCTTGTGACTTCGAGAAAACTCTGGAATAGCCGAGAGACAGAATTCGCGCCGTTCTGAAATTACAGAAAAACTGTCATCTACGATATCGCTCTTTACTTTTTGAGATCAAACAAACCAAACGAAGATGTAGGTCTTTCTCCTGTTGAAGCAACTTGCATGTACAACTCCGAAGAAGAGATACCACTCATCGATGCCTTTCAGATCAAGTAAACGTGAATACTTGGAAACAAGACTATCGAGTATCATTTAAGCAGCAGGGTTTATTATAAGAAACACTCCATTGCTGTGCATTAGTGCATTAGTGCATTAATTAGATATGAATGGTTGATCGAATCACGGTTTCACCCGAGTGATGATCAAAGGCGAAAGTATGAACATCACATTGCTCGGCAGAACAACGAGTATAGAGGACATGCTCTACGCTTGCATGGTCATCACTCCACCACCTAGTATCAATTGATTGTCGAGGAGAAACACCCCAGCTACCTTGTCCCAAGTATCGGACACCAGTTGGATCAATCTTTCCGTTTCTAATCGGATGGGTATTAGCCAGACAATGATAGTGGTGCTCATAAACAGCTTTCAAGTTATACTCTTCAAATAGCGGTACATAGTGATTCTGCAACTCTGATGTGATATCTCTAATCTCGGATAAATGAGCAGGGAATGCTGATGCATGATAGAGTGCCAATCTATTGTTTTGGGTTGAGTTTTGCAAGGTATCTATTAACCATTTCTTCTGTTCACCAATGATAGGAGTCACTACATATGAATCCAAAATGATCAATGATGTGTGACCGGCAAAAATATGTTTGTGATAAGCACTTCGATGAGCAGGATCAACGTCTTGAATACCTATCTGATGTGGAAAGTAGTGGAAGTAAAATGGTACATAGGATCTCGTCTTTCTCCAGCCTCCAGCCTCGTGATTTCCAATCGTGGTCAAAATGGGTATGGAGTGACCACTCTTTGTTGTCATGATGGAATTCCAGTTGAAGAACCATTCGTCATATCTCATGAAACATGAGGGTATAGCATTTTCATATGCGATATCACCTCCGATAGCAGCAAACAATATATCGTCCTGTGAAGCTGCATACTTGCTCAATGAGATTCCAGCTTTGCCCCACTCCATATCTCCACCTGAAACAAAGGCAATGGACTTATTAGAGTGACTATCTGGGCCAGTTCTGAACTTGACAGAATGTTCAATAATGTTGTTCACCAGCTTGTCTCCCACTTTAACAATCACATCTTGTATTATATAAGTGGTATCAGGAGTCAAGTTCGTCAAATCGGCCCAATATTGATACCTTTCTTGCACTGGAATTTGCTTCATTCGAAAAAATGTCGCATTGTATCGAACAACTTGTTCACTGCCTTCTTGTTGCAGCAACACATACGCTTCTGTCGGTTTGCGTGAATACGAATGAAAATTGATAATCATAGATGTGCTAATATCTTCTGTCACTGTAAAGTATGTTCGACATATCGTGTTCCACTTGCACACTGAATTCTTATTTGATACGGCAGTCGTCGGGAAGAATAGTCGAGTCATTGCACTCGAAAGAGTGAACGGCCGCAATGTAAAGCATATTTGACACGTTGGCAGCGTATACAGAAAAGCGCCCAAAGCAGACAGCAAAACTATTGATACTAACAGTAGAATACCTCTTCCGCAAGACAACTGATGAGAACTCTGAGATTTGCTCTGGAGTTCACCTTGTTCTACATCGACTACACCGCCAGTGTTGTTGAACACTTCATCCGATGATGCAATGGAACATCTCTTTCCTTGATAATTGGAAATCGTTGGTCCTTCACCCGATCCATTCTCATCATGTTGTGCTTGTGGCTCGTCTGATGGACTCGTTCCATAGTCGCGCACCAAATGATGTCTACTCTTATCATTGTTCAATGATGATTGACCATCACCCATCACGTGGTGACTACTCGAACACAGAGATTCACTTGCCTCTGATTCACCATGTCGCAACAAACTACGCGTATCACATTCTTCTGTTCCCTCTTCGTCCACACCACCCAAGGAATTCAAACTCAGTCTCTTTTCAACAACTCTCTTGATCCGTGAACAATCAGTTGACAATCGAGTGACCACTCTAGACAAGACTTGCTGTTTCTTCACAATAGCAACATCCTGATGAACCAAAATATTGGCAGAACTGTTTCTTCTGATTTTCCTCGTTCGCAACATTGGACCAATGATAAGCACATGGATCAACACGAGAACAGAGCAAAAAGTTTCAATCATCATCGAATAGTACACTGGAAATTCAGACAAGGCAGAAAGTATGGTCAATGGTGTGTAAACGATCCAAAATAGTGCCCAAAGTGTCAAAAACAAGCGTTGCTTGATTGACATGCCACCAGTCATTATCATCATGTCATCTTGTTCTGCTTCTGTGACGAGAGGTTGACTCACTGTAGCTCTTCCTTCTTCTTCTTGTTCTTCTTGTTCTTCTTGATACCTTGTTGTTTCACTCCAATTGTCATCATCAACGTCATTGTTGGTGCTCTTGTGTCGTTGTAAAAAGTTCGAGCTTTTGGAAAGCTTTTGTCGCTTCTTTTTTTGCTGCTGTTGACATTTTTTGTAATTGTACAGGCGAATGAGCGCGCAATTCACAAGGGTGGACAGTGTGCCAAACGTGAAAAATACCATGAGGAATACGGACATGACTGTTGATTCGAAACTGACTCGTTTCATGTCAATGAATGAAAAGTGATAGGGTATGTCATTTGGATGGTGCACATTATGGTGTGCTGTTGAGAATAACGACGATGATGCATTATTGTTGTTGAAAGTTTGTTGGTATGATGATGACGATGACATGGATGTTTTTGTTGTTGTTGTTGATGTGGTTGTGGTTGTTGTTGTTGTTGGATGGTGGTTTTTATAACGATGAAGTGAGTTGCATTCCAGGTAAAGTAAGGTCAGTTGTTATTCTTGTTATTGTTGTCAGTGTTGTTCGATGTAGGTTGTTCTGAAAAATTCTGGGCGTTTGCTGAAAGGAAGAGAGGTGGGTGCGAGCTGCGACAGATGAGATTGGATGGTTGCTGTTCGAATAAGCTGTCAGAGGCCTAGTTCTTCCTCAAAGAAGTTGGTCTTCGGCCGATACAGAGGCGACGTAGAAGATTGCCTGGAAGTAGAGATTCTCTTTCCATGGCGGGGTTTTCCTGCTGGGAATCCAGACCTTCAACTGACAAAATTGACCATTCATTGTTTACGTTGGAAGGGTAATGGAGACCAGATCTCACCACATCCAATGGTTAAGTGAATGTTGGAGATTCGCGTTGTATCAAGTCTAAATAAAAAAATTGCTGAAGTATTCGGAGTCCAATGAATTTACAGAACCCTAACAAATAACAGTTGTCGGAAAGGTCGGGGATTATTCAGCAGGTTCGTCCGCCATGTTAAACAACGGAACGGAAGTAACAAAAATGCAAAAGACAGAGAACAAGAACGTTCAGGGACCCTTCTTCACCTTTGACACAGAGCTGACCGCAGATTGCATCGAATGGTGCCCCATCGACTCATTCAATCACATTGTCTTGTGTGGTACCTACCAATTGGATCCTTCCAAGAACCAAAGGCTTGGTCGATTGTTTTCATTTCAAACTACTTGTTCCGATAGTGATATGGGTCAATCGTCGCAACTCAAGCTCCTGCACAATTTTGATACGACTGCTATTTTTGACATCAAGTGGAGTTATCACGCCATAGCGGAGAAACCTTGGTTGGCAATGGCGGGAGCGGATGCTTCGCTACGATTGTTTTCGATGGAGGGAACAGAGTTGAATGAACGAGTGAGTCATGTGTTTCCAGACAGTGGAAGAGTAGAAGAAGAAGGTGGAGAAGAAGAACAAGTCGATGAAGAAGCACGAGAGAAGCGCTTCTTGACAGAGCATCAAATTTCGTTTGATAAACTGGGAGAGAGCTATGAGAAAAAGGCCGAGAACATGTGCTTGTCAATTGATTGGAACAATCGAGTGAATCATGATGAGAGCAATATAAAGTTGATTGTGACACAGAGTGATGGTAATGCGAGTTTGGTTCAGTTTACGCCGTCTGAATTAACTGTTTTGGACACCTGGAAGGCACATAATTTTGAAGCTTGGATCGGTGCATTCAATTATCATACAACTTCGTTTGATTTCATATATACGGGAGGTGATGATGCATTGATGAAGGGCTGGGACAGCAGAGTCGGCTATGAAACACCTGCTTTTGTCAATCGAAGTCACGGAGCAGGTGTGTGCAGTTTGCAGTCTTGTCCTCATGATCCTAACTTGTTTGCCAGTGGTAGCTATGATGAACATGTGAGAGTGTGGGATGTGCGTATGCTGAGACCTGGTAGATCCCCACTCAGTGAGTATCACATGGGTGGTGGAGTATGGAGATTGAAGTGGCACAAGACCAATAAGGACTTGTTACTTGCTGCTTGCATGCACAACGGATTCCATGTGTTGAATCTGGAAGAACAGGAAATTGTTGCATCCTATGGAGAACATGAATCTCTTGCCTATGGCGTTGACTGGAGATTGAATACGGACAACGGTGAGGATGACTATGTTTGCAGTTGCTCCTTCTACGATCATGCCATGCACTACTGGAAAGTGGTTCAACCAACACAATAAGTCACCGTTCATTTGAACGATCACGGACCTCAGGACTGTACAAATTCTGTACATAGATTAGGAATTCCCATTTCTAATTATTAAACCCGAGAAAAACTCCCGATCATGAGACATGTCCGCGGAACCATTTTTCTTTCTGTGGTTTTTAGTTTGGAACTTCTGGAAACAATCGTTCCTGAATTAAAATAGTTCAAGGGACAAAATAACACGCTATCCGCTCTTAATGGTTGTATTCTTAGAAAGGATCTCCCATTGTTAGCTTTCAATAAATTGGAATACAAAGTTGATTTGTAATACCAATAAAAAACCAATCCATCAGTTCAGACTGTCAGTTGCACAAATTTCCACTCGCACAACTCAGTTGCACTTCAGATTCGTTACCAAGTAAAACACTACTGCATTGGCCTCACCTTTGTTGAATCAAAAAAAGTGGGCATTTCTTTGTATTCATAATTTTCCGAAAGTCCGGAGATACGAACCGAAACGGCGAAGAGATTTTTTCCCGCGCAATCCCAGAGCAAAGGACATTTTGAACGGTTTCAGATTTCTGAAAGCATAGAAGAAAAGAAATTAGTTCAAGTTCAGAAATGACCTACCTACAACAACAAGCCAAACAAGAAGAAGCTTCTTCGTCCTTTCAGGTCACCGTGCTGCCCTTTTGGCTCGGCAAAGAAGAAGAACCACACATTAAGCATATTGTCCATGCTTATGAACAAGCCCTTCATATCTACTCGTACTATAACGAAGCAGAATCGTTGTTTCCACGAGGAGAGACCAATGTGCCACTGTTCATTGGTCGTATCGTTAGAACCATTCTATCGATTGACTCATCTGACAGCAACAGAATGGAAACTGTAGATGAAGTTGACGTCTACTATAGAGACATGTTTGTGAGAAGAGGTGTTTCGATGCCTCTGTTTCAGAGAGTGCATGTCAAGACGATTTGGGATATCCGGGATGGTGTTCCCATTGATTTCATGGACTGCTCTTCCATGGAGTACTCCTACTTGTGTAAATATGGTGCAGAGTGGTATCATTCTGCAATGGGGCAGCCAGCTCAGACCTACAGCCTCTATTCCTTTCCTCAATTTTGCCACTATTGTGAAAACAGCTATCGATCCATGGTCGGAAACGATAATTTGTGTGTGAGTTACGGTAGCCTCCTTGACGGTTGCTTACAAAAAGTATCATCGTCATCATCAAGCCATTTCAACAACAAGAATGTGTCAAGATCCAATCACAACCGGTCTCGATCATCCAAATTATCCAAGAAGGATCATCATCGACATCACAAGAGACAAAGTTGTTTCATGCAGGAGTTGTCGGACAAGGAACAGGAATCACTTTTAAAGTCGTTGTATGAAGACAACAAGGAAGATTTACACAAGGAAGAGGAAGCAGGAGCTCAACCCTCTACCTCTGTGAGCCCTACTCCATCTTCACCAACATCTCCTGCTTCCTCGGCCTCCAACTTGCAAACATTCAACAACAGTGATGGATTGAATTTGAATCCATTCGACGAAGACGCCTCATTGTACAATCTGAAGCAAGAAATTGCCCAGTTTGTTTCTTCTGAAGTCTCTCCCTTTGATTTCCTCGATATGGAAGAAGTTTCTCTCCATGACAATTGTGGAGACAAGTCCTGGTTCGATGAACAAGCAGTTGAATGGGAAGACGAAGACATGAATGGATTTTCAGAATTTGAAGTTTCAGATTAACAACAGGATTTGAAACACAATAAAATCAAACAAAACTACTTGACACTTCTCTTGTCGATTACAAAATCAAGTTTTCTGCCAAACTTCGAAAAAACAAATCAACAAAAAAAAAGAAGAAAAATGGGACAAGATCAATCGAAAGGAGATGCACAACAGCAAAACAACAGTCCCCTATTGAATTTGGACGAAGTGCCACCCTACACATCATTCTCCGTTCCTACCACGGCCAGTTCCCAAGCCGAACAACAAGAGAGTCACCCCGCTCCGACATCGGGAAATCACCCACGCAAAAACCACGACGCAGGAGAATTGGAGGGCATTGTATCCGTGACACCGCTTGAAAATACAATAACCGACATGTTTGGAAATGTGCTTCCAGACACCCTCGACTCCCAACAAGAAGAAGAGTCAACCATGGAACAGCTCAAAAACCTCCCCCATATTTATCCGCTTCTCAAAAACAAAATAGAGAGCTCTTCTTCGATTTTTTCTTCGCGGGCACCCACTGCCCTCCCTGGAGTGTCCTTTATCGCTGCTGCGGTGGCCAACACGGGCGTTGCCTCCTCCTCTGGATCCAACTACGAACTCGATCCGCACCTTGACCAAATCGATGAAAGACCGTTGATTGACATGTGTGCAGAATTTCAAACGTATGCGATGCAACAGTCTCGCGGAATCGCCGTACGTCAGCAAGCGGTCCAAAATCGGTTACAAATCACAGAATCGGAATCAGGGTTGCTCGTTGCGGATTTGAATGCCAAGAATGAACAGCTAAAGAAGCTCAATGCAGCTCTAAGGGACGCAGAGCGATTGAATCGCAGTGTCGTACAGAGTCAACAAGGTGTCATGGTGTTGTTGGCACGGTTGGAAGAGTTGGAGAATTTATTGCCTCATTCAGTGAAGAGCAACATCAATACGCCACTGTTTCAGCATTCGAATGCCGTAAAGGAGTAGACTTTGTTGTACATGTTGAGCACTGACATGAAAAGTTGCCATTTTGTATCATAATTATACCAGTCGGAATAAAATTTCTCCTCGGGAGGACTTCCGGAAGAAACAAAAAAATTGAATGAACTTCCCATCCTCGATTCTCGTTCTTTTCACGGCACTCTTGTTGTGTGCCACTGTGCAAATACTGGCCAACAGTTGTATCAAGACTTTCACCGTCAAGGGTAAAGATTACCTGTTCAATTTGAACCCTCTATCCAACCGGTATGTTCAATAATTTTGTAAGGTGTCATCCTTTCCTTTTTTTAATTAATGACCTAATACTTGAGAAATGTACAGCGCTGGTTATATTGCCAAGGGTCGTGATAACTACAATTACTACATTAGTTTTTGTTCACCGGTTACGGCACCTGCTGCTTCCTGTGCCAAGGATGGTAGCTACAAGGGTTGGCAATTGTCTGACGATAAACACAATTGTTTTCCAATTGCCATGGACGGTGATGGTGGTGTGAGCATGGAGCTGATTGATCCAGATAATATTAACGGTGGTATCTTACTCAAGATGAAGACTGTTGACGGCACGTACAATCGTGGTGCAGAGATTCAGGTCTCCTGTCAGAATGATACAACCGCGGTTCGCGATGTGTCTGTCACTGAAAAGAAGGATGGCCTCTACACGAGCATCTACCACTTCGATATGAAGAGTAGCTATGCTTGTATTGTCAACGAAACGAAGACGAAGAGACCCAGGGACGGTACACTCGACGAAGAGGAGGAAACCAATCCAGCACCAGAACAAGTGAAAAGACTCAAAACAGAAAATCAGAACCTGAGGAAGAAAAATCTTGATTACTTGAGACAACTCAGAGTGATGTATGTACAAAAGGTAAAGGACATTGACGACCAGATCGAAGAAATGACTACCACAACAGAAGTTGATGCAGAAGGGAGAATCTCTTGGATGAAAACTTTTTTCTGCAGTTCGCTCGTCCAGAAAATCTGTAGTGCCTGAAGAACTTGGGAAACAGTATTGGCATAATATTGTCACTAGTGTTCTGTTTGTCTTGGGCCTCGTGTTTGGAATTGCTTTGTTTTCCTGTGGTTTCAAGAGTAACAGAAATGCAGCGGTATGCTAGGATGCCTGCAAATCACCACGAGTTAAACAACTCACAACACCCAGTCATGATTATTCCAATCATATGGGAAAATAAATATTTTTTTCCCTTTCCGAAACCGTAATTATTTTGTGTCTCAGGTCTTTTTCATCAGTTGTGTGGAAATGGTAGATCCAAGCACAGTTGATACTGAAGCGATCGAATGATGCTTTTATTTTAATACACTAATGGAATTACCGTCTGAACCATTCTATGTTGATAACTTGCGGGTTACTGACGTCGTTTAACAACTCCAACTTTTATTGCTTGTTCTCATAATGAAAGCTTCTTCCGTTTTAGGGCAAACAAGTCAGCCAGCAACAATCCTACCGTGAGTGATATGCCCGTGATGAACATGTCAAAGATAAAGGCCAGACCACGTGTGGAATCATTTTGCAAGAATGCATCCACTGAGCGATATCCCAGCGAACCAGGCACCAAGTAAATGATTCCACATGTAGACACAACAATACTAGGATGCCCACACACGAGTCCATAAATGTTTGCGACCACACCGACACTGAATGCACCCACAATAGCTCCCATTTCTTTTCCAAACATCATTGTGCAAAAGTACGTGGAGAAGAAACCTGCATAGGCATCGGCAATGATGAAGAAGAGAGCGAGTGGATACTTTGGCGCCTTGAATTGGATAACAGTCGATAGTGCCAAAATAGGAATCACAATTGCAAGTAACCATGGTTTGGGTGCCTCTCTGATTAATTGATCGGGCATCGTGATGAAAATATCAATCGATTTCACGAAATGAGCCATCTTGTCAGCAATCAAAACACCGAAACCCAGTTGAATCACAGCAACAAATGCAGACATTAATCTAGATGAACCGGATAGCAGTTGCCGCGCGGATAACTCTGTAATGGAAACTGTGAACGTAAGACCAGGCAACAGCGAAATGACACCATTCAATGCGATAATAAACACCGATACTGGATAGTAAGAGCCTAGAATGACCTTGAACGCAATTCCGACGACACCAGACACGACACCGCACAGAATACCAACCACTTGTCCAATCGATTCATAATAATTGGACACCACACTTAGAATACCAACGACCAATCCGGCCACAAAAGACGCCAAAACCTCTCCCATATTCGCACTAAAGAAAACACTAAACATGCCCGATTGTAAAAAACAGGAGAAGATTGTCAGCATCACATTGTTATACAATGGCCTTGACTCGATAATCTCCTTAATCTTCCGGCGAGCATAGGCAATTGTGCATTGACCACGTGCAATCCTCTCAGCAACATCATCCAATTGACACAACTTTGATAAATTGAGTGAAGAGCTCGTAATTTTGATAATGTAGGTACCGGCGTCCTTCTCGTCATAATTTCCAAAACAAAAGAACAATCCAGTCGGCACACTAAACGTCGTACACATAATTCCATAAAAGCTCGCGATCAACGCACAATAATACTCTAATCGATGAGAAGGCACACCGTACATGGATAATGCATACCCCAGATCCATAATAATACCCTTGACATCATCCAAATCCTCTCTTCTCACATCATAAATCTTTTTCTTGTCATCCTTCTTACGGAAGGAGAACAAGGGTCCATTCAAGCATCGATCCTTCAGCTTTTGAATGAGAGAATTTTCAGATTGACCCACCAGACTCTCCATACTGAGTGAACTACTCAAACCGGCTTTTGCTCTCTCCATTGCCTTCTTCCATCTCTCAATTCTCTTATCTCTGAGTTTCACTTTACTTTCGATAGCCATTTCCTTGGCCTTTAGACTCTCACTAGGCAAAATAATCTTCTTTTCACGAAAATTACTCAACGGAATCTTGTCTCCATGCAACTCTAGCATCATAATATCCTTCAAGTGCTCCATGTGATACTTTGCTTCCATTGTAGACTCTGAGATGCCATCTTCTGACTGAACACGTATCATGACGTGATCATGACTCATGGGAGACGTTGGAGATGGTTGATCATAATCGGCAGTCAACTCATTTGCTGCAAACACATGTCCAGCATTGCCATGATGACCACCACCACCACCATTGTTACTACTACTACCACCACCTTGATGAGAATGAATATTTGGCATTGGAGACACTTCTTGCATCTCTTCATCAATCATGGAACTTTCATCGTCCAATGAAGCGATAGAACCAATGGAGGACACTGAGGGAATATTGGGGAACGTGTTTGAGTTGACACGATAATGGTGATGACCATAGCTATAGTCTCCTGCTGTTGGTTGCTGAGAGCTAAACTGATTGCCGCTGCTCGTGGTGGCAGTTGTATTACTGTAGACGTGTAAGCTTTGGGGCAGTGGGGAAATTTCCTTGGCCTTGCTGCGGCGAGAGAGGAGCGAGGGGTGTACGCTAGGAAGCGAAGGCGATGGTGGTTCATCCAGTACGATGATTTCCGCGCCAAAATTTTCTTCCATCCCCGACAATTGCGCGCCATTTTTTTGTGCAGTAGATGGTCGTTCGTCGACATTGTCATTCACAACAATCACAACTTCAGAAGAAGATGCAGCAACATTTTGTGCATGCACATCAAAATTCTCTTCTTCATAGTTGTCATAGTCATCATTTTGTTGCTTCATCTTTTTCTTTGAAGAACGACTAGCAGAGGACAATAGTGAAGACCGTGATGAAGATTGAGCCAATCGCTCTTCTCTCTCATCTTCCTCCTGTTCCATCATGGCAGAGTGAATAGAAGAGGACATTTATATTGTTGGGAAATTGCTCCTTGTTGTTGATGAAAGCTTTTGTGTGTTTTGAATTCAACCAAATTCTGTTGTTGAATTATTGGGCAGACATATTTTCAGGAGCTTGTGTGTGATTTTTGCCACAGGCCATGCTCGCCAAGTCAGAGCCACCGAATGTGAAGCCCGATCGAAGATTAGTTTTGCCGATCGTAAAGCACGCTTCGGAATAAATATCTTCTTAAGCTTGCCTCTGTGAAATTCAGTTGCTGTTGCTGGAATTCGCAATTCTGTTCAATTTGAGCTCGTCTCTGAATCGTTTCGTCTTCAAAGATGTCAAGAACATTTGAGTGTAAGAGAACTGGATGCTGTTCTGGAACATCAAGTTCAATCTCAAGTTCCCTTTCATGGTCTGAAAGGTCACGAACCATTGAAATAAAAGCACAAGTTCCCACTTGCCAAGAAGCTACCAGACAACACAGAAAGACAAATGAACCAACCAGTCACATTCCAAATATTCAGCGATCTCCATTTGGAGATTCCGTACACATTACGTACGATGCCCCAGATTGAACCCTTGGGTCGAGTTTGTTGCCTATTGGGCGATATAAGCACGATACCAAAGAGAGCTGCCTATGATGAATTGTTGAAGCTACTGAGTCCTCAGTTTGAACATGTGTTGGTGATCTTGGGTAATCATGAATTCTATCATGACACATTCACTACTGCTAAAACATTCTGGCATCATTACTTTGAGAGTGTTGTTCCCAATGAACTCCAGTTGCACAATGTTGTCCTGTTGGATTGTCAGACATTTGACGTAGATAACGTTCGATTTGTTGGAGCTACATTGTGGTCTCACATGGAAAAGGAAGTGTTTGAAAAGTGTCAATTGGCCATCTCGGATTTCAAGCACATCTTATCAGATGATCCATCTCAAGTCAGGTCAAACGGAAAGAGAGAAGGTTTCTCACCGACCGTTCGGAATCAGCTTCATCAAGAACAACTCACATGGATTGAGAATCAACTAGAGAAAGCTAAACTGGACCAGAAGAGAGTTGTTCTATTGACTCATCATGCTCCTACAAAGAAGAGTGTAGACACTGGAAGATATCAAACGGATCCAGTGTACAGCCAAACATACAGCACAGAAGCGCTGAAAGGAAAGATACAGGATTCGTTCGGTGATATCATTGAATATTGGTGTTTCGGGCAGTAAGTAATAATTTTTCTCATTTGTTGTGACACTTGAAGTCTTTCTAACTTGTTTTTGCCCATCAGTACGCATGATAACGTAAATTTCACTCTAAAGTCTGAATCACTTCCCAATACACACAACATTAGAATCGTAACCAACCAATTGGGGAGTTATATGAAGGGTCAGCGAATCGACTTCAATCCCTCTTTGCTTCTTCACATGTAAATACATAAATACATAAATACAATAGTAATATAAAATTGTTTAATTTCGTTACATGACCCTCGTACCGTTCACAACAACGGTATCAGCCTCCGACTTGTTCTGTTGGTTGTTTGGATTCACCAGAGAAATACTTGGATTTCCTTCAGAGTCAACACCTGTTGCAAACAATATCATTCCATGAGACAAATGACCCATCATACTACGTGGCTTCAAATTCTCCACAACAATGCACTGCTTGTTCAACAAAAACTGTTGAATGGACTCCTCAGTGGGATAGTATTGGCGAACACCAGAGAGAATAGTTCTAATATTGGACGTAGAAGCAGTACTTGATTCTGCATCAGAGCTTTGGTTTGGTGCTGCCGATTGGCCTAGGTCGACAGTGAGCTTAAAAAGCTTCTTGGACTTGGGCACAGTTTCGACCTTCAGAATGGTTCCCACAGCTAGATTAATCTTTGCGAAGTCATCAATAGAGATCTCATCGAAAGTTGCTGGAGCTGCATTGTTGGATGCCTTAACTGCTGTTGTTGAATTGTTCGTAGTGGCAGCGGAGTTGTGATTTTCGGCGCCCACTGCTGTCGGAGTTGAAGCTTCTGTGCTGTAAGCGTGGGCTTGAATGGGGCGCCAAATGGCGGACAATCTTGGCTGAGTTGTTGTGATTTCAGCAGAGCGAGAACCCAAATGTTGGAAAGCTTTCCATCTTTGTTGTGAGCGGATCAGCAGTCTTTGCATTTTTTCGTTTGGGAGGAGTTTTGTTAGACGGAATATTACAATAAGTCCAAGTTCATTCGCTGGCGTTGTATTGGATGCTTCTTTTTTGTCAAAACATGGTGCTGTGCCATTTACACAACCTGGTTTTTGTTTGGACTTCTGCTCTTCCAATCCACTAAAACAATCTCAAGAATATGAAGATCTACTCTCTGCTTGCGTTTCTCCTTGTTGTACTCGTTTGGGAGTTGATGGCCATCCCTTATCGTGTGTCAGCAGCTCCCCTCGACGATTTTGTCAATGCTCCCGACAGTTCGTTCGAGTACTCTGTCTGGAGGACTGTGAAATTCTCTGGTCTGACGGTTCTACTGGTCAACATGACATCTCAGACTTGGCTCGATGAACAAATAGTTTCCCAACCAAAATGGACACACCACATGTTGATCAGTGTACCAGATATTCTGAGGGTGACGGATGAAGCTTTGTTACTGATACAAGGTGGTCAGATGAACGATATTCCAAGTCTGTTGGATCCATTAATTACACAGACTTCGATTCTTACTGGATCGATTGTTGTTGGGTTGTGCAACATCCCAACGCAACCATTACGCTTCACTGATGACCCTCTTCAGAAGGAGAGACAAGAAGATTCATTATTGGCCTATGGCTTTAAACAATTTCTTGACACTGGAGATCCAAAATGGATCGTATTGTTCCCTATGGTCAAGGCATCTGTGAGAGGCATGGACGTAGCTCAAGTTGTCACCAAGAGCAAATTCAACATCAATGTGGAGAGATTTACTGTTGTTGGCGCGTCAAAGAGAGGTTGGGATGCTTGGTTGACAGCCGCTGCTGATACCGAACGGGTTAAAACTGTCATCCCGGTTGTGATAGACTTGTTGAATATGGAGAAAGTGTTTAAGAACATTCATAACTCACTTTGTGGATGGCCTGAAGCCTTGGACGACTATGTGGCAATGAACATCACAAGTGCAGACGAGGATTCTCTGAGAGAATTGATCAATCTGATAGATCCATTGGTGTTTGCGGAGAGATTAACAAACATGACCAAGATAATTGTCAATAGTGCCAATGATGACTTCTTCTGGCCGGATGGTTCGTCTTTTTCGTATTTACAACTCCCTGGAACGGACAAGAGAATTCGGTATGTACCAAACACAGGACACGACCTAAGTGGGTCAGATGCACAATTGACGATTATTTCAATTTACTTTCTCCTGGTGAACAATATTGAACTACCTGATTACACATTCGAGAAAGTGGATACTTCAACGGGTGCCAACCTGACAGTGACTCTCATCAAGGGAAAGAGACCAACAAAAGTTCTTCTGTGGTCATGCACCAATCCAAATGCTCGAGATTTCAGAATCGGTATCACTGGAGCTTGCTACGAGTCACAGGACTTGACAGACCAGAGTTCTTTTGAGTGGACTACCGCAGTAGACATACCACAATCTGGTTACACTTCATTCTTCATTGAAATGACCTTTGAAGACTACATCAGCTTCATTTCATTACCTTCATTGAAGTTCACGAGCTCTGCATACATTATTCCTGAAACAACACCATGTAACTACTCTAACTCTTCACTGATGCGGTGTTGATCCTTCGAAATAACAAAGGATGAAGGTCAATTTGAATCATTATTAAACTTTACATGTATTTACAGAGTTTAGTGTCACTAAGGATTGGTGGTTTGTTGAGAGGTAGATCCTCTATCGTGCATCTTGGTCATAAAGTCGGGACCAAAGTCATAGTGACTAGGATCGAAGAATCCTTCAAATTCATACTTCTTTGCATCCAAATGAGCAATACCAGGATAGGCACTAGGTGCATGTTCTCTTTGACCGGTAATCCATTGAGGATGCAACTCCAATGGGAACAGAGCCAACGTTGTTTCAATATGAATCACAGCATCAAACTGTCTGGGCAAACAACTCTGGAAATAGTGACTGTATCTCTCTGTTTTTGGTCTATAGATCACACCAATGGCTCTCTCCAATCTCTTGTGAGTCAATTCACGGATCAGATCAGAGTGTGCGACATGATTTTGATTGCCCAAGCCACGGAAGATGAGCGCATAAGGCAACGGATTCGTCATATCAATATTCATGTGAGGAAGTGCATCATGGAATAACTTTTCATAGGAGCCTTCCATTCCAGGATTAACAGGCATGAATTGAGGATCCTTGTCCCAATTATGAGCAGCAGTGACAGTGCCATTATAGGTTGTAAAACCAATATTGTAACACTGGTCCATACCAAAGTGACCTCGGACTAATTGACCCAGGTTGACTTCTCTGCGGGCTCCCATCGCTGTTTCAGAAGCATCTCCGAGGTGACTGTTGTGAGCCCATACAACTGCCTTTCCGTTGGGATAGTTACCCAAGAGAGAAACCAAGGTTTTCAACATGTGCGTATCTCTAATGTTCCACGTGTTCTCCCCATCATACTTGTCAAACATGTTTCTATAGTAACGCTCAGCGTCACGAACTACAGTGGCATTGATTTGTGCACAAAAGTAGTCTTCTTGGCTTTGAGTGTCAGAACTACCAAACATTTCTTGACTCTTTCGTGAGAACAAGTCGCGAATGACTTGCAGGACTTCCTTCTCACATCCCTTGTCCAGTCCCTTACCCGTCTTGGATCCATAGAATTGAGAATCCCCTCCGAATCTGTCAAAACACGAATAGTATTGTCGAGCAATTTCAGCCTTCTCCTTATCCACCGAATCAAAGTATTTGATAACGGCGTCCAACGAACTGTTTAGACTATACATGTCCAATCCGTAGAATCCAACCTTTTTCATGTAGTCCTGCTGTTGGAAGTGTGAGTCATTGTAGGAACGAAGCCAGTCAAGAAACTGTGTCACAACCAAATTTCTCCACATCCATCGTGGGAAACGGTCGTAGTCGGACAAACTCTCCACAGAAGTCTTGTCTCTCGTGTTCATATTCTTGACAAATTTGTTGACACGATAGGTGTCGGGCCAATCGGCTTCTGCTGTCACCATGTTGAAGCCTCGTTCCGCAATGAGACGCTTGGTCAACTCGGCTCTCATCTGATAAAAATCATGTGTGCCGTGACTGGCCTCTCCAATCATCACAACTTTGACGTTGGAGTCGATACTGTCCAGGATGGCATCCAAGTCTTGATTGTCGCGCAGTAGGATGGCTGAATCCTTGATCATTTTTGCCACTGGTGGCGTTGTCTTGTTCGTAAACATGAACATTGTGTCTCTACAAAGTTAGTTTGTAACTTCTATGTACTAGTAGATCTACAATTCTGTTTCGTTTTTTTGGATTGACCTTGAGCAGTGAAACACAAGAGATCGTGAGTTGTGCAGTTGTATCATTTGATCAAGTCACATCAATGTCAACTTTAGGACGTGATCTATCCAGGATCAAAATTTCCAACTTTAGAAGCTCTCACAAAAAAAGAGCATGATCGCAACGTATACCGAATAACTATTTCTCTCGTGTCAAACCACTGTTCTCTGTTCGGATTACAATTCCATGAGTGCGCATGAGAGTGTATCAGGGAATGGCCATCTATTGATTGTACTTTGAAATGATTGATTGCAGGACGGTCTGATGCTCAACAATGTGGAAAACACTGGAGTAGTCATGCACGAGTGTCTTCAGCAGGGGACCCATAACCAATTGCTGTGGTCTAACCACGTAATTAAGTTGTTTCAGATTCTTGGATTCTTTGAGGAGATGAGATAACCCAACTACATCAAGTACAGCGTCACCAACAGACAAATTCTCCAATTGTTGCATCTGCAACAACAGTTCGACCATGTTTGGAATTGCTTCAATGTTTACATCCAATAAACATAAACTGGTTATGGACAAGGAAGGCAATAGCTTTTCACATTGAGCATCAAATCGAATTGATTCGAAAGTCAAGTGTCTCAACTTGGAATTCTTTGCCAATGTTTGTAAATCTTGTGCTTGTAGCGGCACAGTGCCACCAACTACATGAATTCGTCTTAGAGATGTATTAAGCTCGATCCCAGAAAATATGTGCCTGCCCAATTCCATAAAGAGCTGATCCATCGCTGAATTCTTTGACAGGTCGAAAACAAACTCTTCGAGATGCCTGTGCGTCGTGGCCAACATTTGAAAAGATTCCGGTGTGTACACGTATCCAATGATCCTAAGATTTCTCAGTTGTGGCATCTTGTCAGCGACAAACTCAAAGACATCATGAGCACTCAAAGATGCTGACTCATCAGTTCTGGCAGGAGTGAAGAGAGTGCTCCACGGCATGTACACCTTGAAGGCAGGCTTTTCTACTGTGAGTAACTTCAAATTGGCGTACATGGAGGAAATTTCGGGAAACAGAGAATTCCTCTGTCCGGGCACCTCAACTCTCAACAGCTTTTGTCTCAGTCCACGATAGGCAGTATCATCCTTCAGCGCAGGTAACAATTGATCAAGAGATCCTCCACGAACAGTCCACTCACGCAACTGTGTTCCCATATTGGATTCACTGTGAAAACGACCGGCCAAGTACCTCTTGAAGAATTTGCTTTGAGCTCTGACATCTTTTGACCATCGAAAATCAATGCAAAGCTTCTCCACATGAGTCAACAGCAATTCTGCCAAATAACAAGTATCTCTCTTTGATTTGGAATGTCCTTTTGTGATATGACGCGGCATCGAATTGATCCGGAACTCGACATTGGGAAACAACAAATGTACGGTTTTGGCGGGAGTTGTTCCCTCCTTTGGAAAATAGCCAAAGTAATCTTGGAGTTTCTTGACGGAAGAATCGTTATCCAAAGAAATCAACATTTGACTCCAAGGAATGGAGACAAAAGGTCGAAAAGCTAAAATTTCCTTGATGGCATCAATGGGCAGATCAGAAAACTGTAATTCTCTTTTTGTTGCATCGTCTCTTCTCCTTTTTCCGTGTTTGTGTTTTTTGGATTGGTGGTCCTCTTCATCACTCAGTCTGTGACTTTCTTCCTCTTGACGAGCTCTCTTTGTCCTCATTTGTTTTTTTTGTTCTTGTTGTCCAGTTCCGTGTTCAGAAGCAAAGAGTTTTTTCATTGTCCCGAAAGAAACTCGCGATTTTATTGTGAATTGGGTGGCTGGAATTGTTGTTGCTGTGCTGGAACACCAGTCAACAGACCAGCCTGTTGCAATTGTTGTTGAATTCTTTGCCAATGATGTTGAAATTGTGGATTCGCTTGCAGAACAGCCACCATTTGCTGTCGGGTCAATGGAGCTTCAATCGATGGGTCACCCAAACGTGAAAACAAGTATTCAGCCGCAGTGTTGACATTCATTCGGCACAACAGCAATGCCTTCTTGCTTGCAAACTCTGAAAATCCCATTTCAATCAACATGGCCATCAGATTATCATCAACAGGCAATTCATCCACGGTAGGTAACGGTATTTGCTCCATTTGCCTACGCATTTGCTCTTGTCTCTCCTGTTGCTGCCTCTGCTGAACCAGTTCCTCCTGCTGTCGGACTAACCGATCTTTCTCCGCCTGAATTTGTTTCTCCGCTGCTAGCTGTTGTTGTCTCTTGATTTCTTCACGGATTCGTTTTTGCATTTCAATTTGTTGAGTCGTCATGTACTGATCCTTATTGTCATTCATTCTCATCAACAAAACCAAAAATTGTTGTTGGCTGCTGGTGGCGGCGGGGATACTCGATTGATCCGACAAAATTTTTCCCGATTGTACAAGTGTTTGGAGTTGAGCGTCGTAGCCATGCTTTTGTTGAATGAGTGATTTGAGTTGTTGTGTGGTGCATGGGGAAGGTGCATCAACTGTTAAGAAGCCATTGAGTACGGTGTCTATTGTGATGAGCATGACTTTGTTTTATTACAACGGTAGGTAGAGTGGAGTGGGATGAATGGTAATTTTTTTTTTATGGATATGTAGTTTTGGTGGTTGTTTTTGTTGTTATTGTTGTTCGAGGCTGTTTCTTGGGTAAGCTATTTTTGTTTTAGGATTTCCAGTGTTTACAAGACCAGGAAAGAAGCAATCAGCAAGAGGATGGATGATAGAATCGTTTGAGTGATGCTAGCAGAACTGGAAAGAACGGCTCCTGGTTGCTCTCTCGTATTGGAGGGACTGATAGCAGTTGTCGTAGAAGGAGTTGTTTGAGGTGAGTCACTTCTGGAGGAATCGACAATGGGAGATCGGCTGACAATTGGATTAGGACCCAAGGAGCAAGTATCAGGTTGCGTGCATTGTCCTTTCACGTCATGTACATTTTTGCACTGGAATGGGGATTCGTTACCACAGATACCCCAATAGGATGCAATCACTCCTTCTCTGCCATGTTTCCAATGTTCTCTAAACGAAGAGAACATGATTCCGTACAAACTCTCCTGTTGCAGTCGTCGAATGGTCTGACTGATCACATATGTTTGATGAGCCTCCGTTGCAGTTCCACAGGTTAGATTCTTTGGATTGGCTTGCACAAAGTCATTCGGACCAGCAGGCCATCCAAATTCTGTAAGGATAACAGGTTTGTCTGGATACAATTTCTGCACAGTATGAATGGTTTCAATATGGAAATCAACAGCTCCTTCCTCAGTGTAACAACCACGATCAAACATGGACTCCCACCAAGGGAACACATTGATTCCTACCCAGTCCAGACGATCAATGATGGACCATTGACGATATTGTGCTTGTTCATCTACCCATCCCCACCAAGATTCAATCACAGACAATGGTTGTTCGACATTGGCAGCTCTAAGTTTGTCAATGCAATTGTTAATATGAGGTTCTGAGGCTCCTTTTCCTACTCGCACTCGCAGTTCATTACCACACACTAGAGCAATAATGGTGTCTTTGTATTGGAAAGAACTTTCGATACCGACCTGAATGGATTGTTCGTTGATATTGTCGTCCATGTCAATCCATAGTACAGCCATCACTTTCAAGTTGCGCTTTCGTGCGGCCTCAAATGTGTAGTTCAGTCCGTTGAGGACACCATATGTCTTGATGCAAGTGAAGGAAGTTTCAGTCACAATAACGTCGAGTAATTGGTCAATGAGCTCTGGTGGAGGGTGAGGACCTTCATCAGGATTGTATCCATTGACATAGGGAGTAAAGTTTATGCAGCCAGCACTCTTGTCAGTTGGCTTCATGTACCGTAAGAGTTGTTGAACTTTGGAGTTGAATTGGGAGTCGTCTGCAATGACACACTGCGTTACAAGCAGTAGCAGACAAAGGATGGTAAAGTGCCAAATAGAGAGCTTGTTCATGTTGTCTTCTATAGAGGAGTACTAAGTGATATGGTTGTATTGTGGTTGTTGGAAATTTGAATTGTATGAAATGGAATAAAAGGTACAACATGACATTGGTATAAATGCCTTCAAAAATAGTAGGAATTCACACAACTGGGGACCAGAAATCAATACTATTTCAACATAGAACCTGAAATTAACAATCGTCTAAGACATAACAAGATTGAACTAGTTGACACTTTCTTCTCACCATGTAATGGAAATACAATGACATACTCTTGGCGAGAGATGCTTTTTGACTCTAAGTTTTGTTTACAAAAGTTTTCCCGTCAGTTTACAAAACTGGTTGTTTATTGCTTAAGGCTCTAGAATGAGCGCCGTGAGTTGAAATCCTATGCTGCCTTCCGTCTTTCATCTTGTTTTCCATTCGATTTTGGATCTCATTGATGGTTACAAGTCTCTTGAAGGAAGATGAAACGTCATCCATGGAGGACTTTCTCGAAGAGATATGACTCCGTGAGCGATTTTGCTGCTTGAGTGGAGCAAGAGCAGAGATTGAACTCTTGTTGGATAGCATGAGGGCTTGTCTAGCTGCCACTTGGATAATTCTACTTTGCATGATTGTCTGATATATACTTGATAGTTCTCTGGAGAGATGAGCAATGAGCTAGTTGCTTGCGTGCTTGTGTATGTTGGTTTCTAGAATGGAATACTGAAAGAATTAAAAAGTGTGCATTCCCCCTCCCGCCAGAAGGACTGAAAGAGATCTTGGCTTTGGTCTAAACCGGTGACTGTTTGAGGATCCTTTGTAGATAATATTATCATTTCTTCTTCCCCAAGAACCAAAAAAAAGATGATCCTATCCGAAATACAACGACCGTTTTTTTGAACGGTGATTCACCAACACTACAACGTCTCCTGCACAAACATCTCACCAGTCAAACTTTACGACTTTTGGAACTTGTGAAAAAAGATGGGAGATGTGAAATTCCTTATCAGCGCATGCCCAACTTTCCATTTCCCTCACGCGTCCCTCAGGAGAATTTTACTGGGCTTGGATGATTATTGGGAATATTCTCAGCACTCAACATTGCGTGTGATCATCCACCCTTTGTCTGATGTTAATTATAATATCAAAAAAACAACAACAAAACCGAACACATCACATCAATCGACATTCACACGTTCTTGGTTGAGATCCACAAGTTATTCTTCCTCTGAGACAGCTTCCAAGCATACACAACTTCAGAACAAATGATCCATCAAGAAAAGCTTGGAAATTCAGCCAAAGTGATTCCCGCCAAAAAACCAGACGGAGCGGACAAGGATGCATTACGCGCCAAATTGCCATTTACAGGAAGAAAGAGAGCCTTGACCCACATGGGTGGTTTCACCTATCGAACTGAGCTAGACAGTCAACCAGCCATCCAAAGTGTGATCCTGTTCATGCAAAGGCCAATAGCTATCAATGCGCTCAAACAAAAAATCAATGACAAAATCCTGGAGAATCAAGACTATTATCGCTTTCATTCCATTATTGATGATGAGCTAGAGAACTTTACTACTGTTCAAGTCAAGTTGGAGGACCATATCCGTACGTTGAGCTTGAAGAAGAGTGAGAATCCTACGTCCTATTATGGTGGAGCTACAGATGAAGATGCTGCTTTTCGAAATTTGGTGAGTGATGTGACGAGTCGTCCATTAGACAAGAAAAAGCCACTTTGGGAGATTGTTGTGGTGGATGATTATCATTCCAAGGGTTTTGTAATCATATGGAGAATTCATCACGTGATTGGTGATGGTTCTGCACTGGTTCTGTGCTGTCAGTCGTTGTTTGATGGTGATGCTGTGCAAAAAATTGAACAAATGATATCGAATCAGAGAGCTGCCATGAGTAACAAGGTCAAGAGTAATGTTGTTAGTGAGCATAGTGAAACGACTGGTGCAAGCAAGATCTCTTCCGCTGAGTCATCGTCCCAACAAGTCAAGCTCTGTGGTTTTAATTTGAGGCCACTGTTGCGACTCATCAAATTTGATTCCTGGTATCCCATTTTTATGGTAGCCCTATGGTTTGTGATTGGTTTCTTCCGGATATTGATCAAGTGGGTGTGGAATGGAGTGACTGCTGGATTAGATCCACACACGGTGCTCAAACGCGAGCATGGTGCACCCATTACTGCAGAGAAGAGAGTTGCTTTTTCAACCAATGAAATATCAATTGAAGAAGCAAGGAGTGTGAGTCGAAAGGTGAATGCAACGATTAATGATCTCATGCTCTGTTGTCTTGCTGGTGCAGTCGACAAGTATACAGAACATAAGAAGCAGCCTGTCAAGCGTCAAGACATTAGAATTACTACACCTGTGAACATTCGAACAAGCATCGAGGACTTCAAGGTGCCAAGAAACAAGTTTGGATTTATGGTCAGTAACCTTCCATTGGGTATCACTGATTGTGTCGAACGACTCAATTGGATCAAGAAGGAGATGGATTATAATAAGCAGCTTCCTGAGCGGTACTTTACTTACTTTTTGACGTATGTCGTTCAAAAGGTATTGCCCAAGGCAGTGATCAACAAACTCTATGGTTATATGTCTTACCTACAGAGTGGTATTGTGACTAATGTCCAAAGTCCGCCTGGTCAGCTTGCAATTGATGGTGTTCCAATGAGTAGTAGTGTTGCTCTGACTCCAGTACCTCCTGGATCTTCGCTCGGTGTTGCCGTTTTGTCCTATCATAATTACATCAACATCTCGATGACAACTGAAAAGACTGTGATTCCAGATCCGGAATTGCTCATGCAATACCTTTTGGAAGAGTACCAAACTGTGAAGAATAGGCTGCATGATACGAAACAATAACAGCATTTCAACCGATAAAATCAAGTTTTGGTGCATCTTTATGTGGTCTTAGTACATAAATTTGTGCTTGTTCATCTCAATGTATTGCTTCAACTCTCTAAGGAGAGCTAGTCGGAGCGTTGTCCACACAGGGATCCCCTCTACCATGTTTGGAGAAGTGCATGATGATTCAGCTTGATTGGAAGTGACTGATGCTGCATCAGGACTACTGAAGGGTTCATCAGTTTGATTCTCCCCATCTGTCGATGATGCTCTTCTTGTTGGTGTACTGAGCTTGTCTGTCGACATATCCGAGCTTTGGTCATCCTTTTTGTCTTCTCTTATGATTAATGATTGTGCCAGATCATTACCGCATAATAACAACACAGGTTCTGAACCAGAAGAAGGAATAGGAGGGGGAATTGGAGCTTTCATGAAATCCCCATCCTGAACATTGTTCGAGAGGATTTTGGGTTCATCAATCCTCACCAGAAACAGCTCCTCTGCTTGTAAGTGTTTGAATGAAACAGCGTCGAGTTGCATGTCCTGTTCAAAGATATCTCTTGAACTTAATTCCCGAAACAGATTCATATCCATTCTTTCTTCCTCCAATGACAGAAATGTATGACTGTGAGGTCTTGCTCTGTAAGATGCTCTCTGCGAGGGCGAAGTCGCGTGCAAGGAGGCCCTGTGATACGTCTTGCCAATAGGACTCGCTAATGCCATTGAACACCTTCTCATTCTCTCAGTAGGACTCATCATTAAATTTCTTCGCTTACCTCGATGAGTCATTGGCATGCAACGAAGTGCTTTCATTTTGAGCTTGTTTTTCAACTTGCGGAATCGATCTTTAATCCTTATTGGCATGGTAGGGAGAACCTCTATCCTTTGTTTCTGAGTCACTTGACTAAATTATGATTTGGATTTGTTGTCATGTTCACATCATCTCGAGATATTTATTGGAGAAGTCGTAGTTTTGTAACGGTTTGTTTGGTGGAGAAAACACAGACACGAATCCATTCTAAACGGATTGATACTTTATTTTGCGATTCGTACATTGTAACAACTAGTGATATTTCAATTACTATCACCTCAGGCTAAATATGCCTTCATGAATTGGTTCACCTTCTTTGCTTTGATATCGGTCTGTTCATTGTATTCCCCTTCTTGTTCATGTGCATCTCTAGGTGCTTCACATTGTGGTAGGTCAAAATTCGATGTGCTCGTGGATTGGAATGACGCAAAAATAGGGAGGGCTAGTGGATCATCATTAGATTGACCGTCTTCGCAAGAAGAAGCATTCTCGTTTTCCTTTCTTGGGGGAAAAGAAGCAGCAAGAAGACTAGATTTCTGAACGATTGATCCGACCATTACATCTACTTCGTTCATCAATAGGGAGAGTTCACCAATCTGTGCCTCTTCATCTTTCATGTTCTCCAGGATAACAAAGCTTGATTCCACTATATTTTTGCTGTACATGGCAATATGCTCTGATTGAAGCTTGTTCTGATTCTTTTGACCTTTCACCTTAGCCTCTTCCATATCTGACAATACTTTCTGTCTCAAACTCTGGAAATAAGCTCCTCCCTTCCATTGTGGACAAGCATCTTCCTCAGGAGTGTTAAGAGTGTCGAGGACATTTACAGAGGGTTGTTGATTCTCTGCTGGAACTCTTTCTTTTCCTTCTTTCTCCATTCCTCTTCTTTTCTTTCTTTCTTTATGCTTTTCTCTTTCATTCAGAGTGTCTTTACTCTTCAACTTGGTATTACTTCCCTCAATTTTACTTTTCACTTTGCTTGAAGCGATCTGTTGCTCAACAGAAGTTCTAGGTCCTCTCTTGATCTCTACGCCACTTGATACTCTCCCTTTGTTGAATAGTCCCAGAGGTCTGAGATTGGCTAACTCTAATGTTTTATCTGAGAGCTTTCTTTGTTTCTGAAGTCTCTCATCTTGCACTTCCTCGGGAGCAACATTCTCCCTATCACGCTTAGAACCCTTTTTGTTTGGATTCTGAAACTCACGAGTCTTCTTTCTCAGTATGGTAGGCTGGTTTGAGAACCTTCCTAATATTCTCTGAGGAACATCATCTTGGACTTGCTCAGAGGAATGATAAGAAGAATCAAATTCGTTGGATTCATTGCCAGAGATAAGAGAAGCATCTTGACGAGGTAGAGCTTGACCGAGAGCTTGTCCTTTAAGAGTATTCTTAAAAGCTTGAATCTGAGAGCTAGCATGCATGAGTATTTCTTGGCCAGATTTCTCTGGAATTGACGAAGTGCGCTCAAAATAAAATTAGACCTTGACTACAGTCTTCGCTGCCAAATCAATCTCCTGCTCGAAGATGGGAAAAGTTCCGTTTTCTCCTTCTATGCTGTGGTTTACTCAAGGAAACGATGGTGCATTAAAACCTACTATTAAATCTGTAGTGGAGAGACGGAGCAACAATTAACCAGAGGAATTAACCTTCTTCTTCTCTCAAAGCTTCGTGGCAAATTTTTTTTACAGAAACCACTGGTTTTTCCTTGTTTGTGTAGGGGATGAATAGAAGGGTGTAGATGCACCTCCTCTTCACCCTGTTTAGAATACCCGTCGTACCGAAGAGGATCTCCTTGTCTTTCAGTTTTGCCGCACCGTGAAACACTTACCATTCTGCCACACAACACTATCAAACAATAGGTTGATTTCTTTTCCTCCCTACAAACCAGATCGTATGAGGCAATGTATTGGCTCTGGTTCTTTACTTCATCTTTGCCTGTACATACAGCGTGTTTCCATCAGCACCCAATTTAATCTGACTACGCGTGAAAAATGGCCGCAAAACGAACAAGCAAACATTCTTTTGTAGTCCCATATAGTCTAGCTGGTTAGGATATCCGGCTTTCACTTCCAAGCTGAAATGCAAAAGTTCCCGGAAGACCCGGGTTCGAGTCCCGGTATGGGAGACACTTTTGTCATCCTTATTGGAACCAAATGATGTGGAACTCAGAACAACATTGCGAACACGAATTCAAAGTCGTTCTGAACCCAAAAAGCAAGAAAAACAGAACAAAGCAAAGCACACCAGACAGAGCACTCTCACAGGCCATTCATGAGTTTTTTGTTTAACAAGAAAAAACCATCGTCTACTACTGTTAGTAGTAGTAGTATCAACTCTGTCTCCAGTAATGACCCAGTCATTCTACCTAGAAGAGGGGATGAACACGAGTACACAGAGGACGATTTCAACGAGCTCAACTCACTCATCACATCCACCATTCATACTCAAGTTCGAAAGCTGTTGCTCCACTATTCCAAACTCATGAAACAACATGTAGAGTTTCAATCGTTGAGACAATTTGGACAGTCAAGCAACACGAGTGATGATGTTGTTGTTGTTGTTGATGATGAGATGGAAGAAAAAGTGTTGCACGTGCACAATATATTGTCTCATGTGTCATTGGATAACATTAGACTCGTGTTGCAACATCGAACCAATGGCTCAATTGACGATGCCATTAATTTTCTGTTGTCTGATCGGATCGAGTCAAAATTGAAGCACTTGCAACTGACTGTGAAAAAAGATGACAAGAACAACAACAACAGTAGTAATAATGGCAGTTATCATGACAGTCCACACCAGTTGAGTGAGTTGGATGAAGTGGTTGATGTAGGACTGTGCCTGCACAGAAAACAACAAATGACAAGACAGATTCGAGACAAGTTGAAGAACAACCGTGAATTGGAACAAGAGTACATTTCACAGTTGGCTACAAAGGAACATTTGCGTTCTCAGGTTGATCTCATGGCCAACTCACCATCACCACTGTCAGCCAATCACGGTGACGATGCTGAAACAGCGTCCATTCAGAAAAAGTTGTCTGCCGAGAGAAAATTGATTGAGAAGAAGCTGAGAGATGAAAAATTGCAGCGCAGTACTCGATTCTTTTGTCAAGGAGAAGTGGAAGCCTTACGAAAAAAGAGCTTGGTGCGTTATCCGCTGTTGAGAACCAATGTTTTTGATTGTGATGCAGAACATATTCACTTTAGAATGGCAGAATCACAGTTTCAGAGACAGGGAAGCACAACATATGGTGGTGGTGGATCCTATCGTGTCTCAAGTGTAGAATATATTGTGAATCCAACATTGGTCGCCAAATTCAATCAATGTAAGATTGACTTGGCACAGAAGCATGGATTCTTGGTGGACAGTATGAAGCCATTGTTGCTCTTCCATGGAACCAGTGAAGTGAACATGGAAAATATTATTAAGACCAATTTCTTGTTGGAGAAGGTTGGCTCCAGCACGGATATGGGTTGGTATGGCAAGGGATTCTATTTCTCAGAGTATCCTGGCATGAGTATCTCCTATTCAAGAGGAAATCCATACTTGTTGATCTGTCTCGTATTTGTTGGAAAGGCGCATCGAATGGAACAAGTGCAGACAGGTTGTGCCAAAGTCGATGGATTCGATAGTCATGTGAGTCCTGACGGGTCTGCTGAAGTGATCATCTTCAATCCTGATCAAGTGTTGCCATGCTACAAAGTCAAATATGAAGCCTCTCAAGGATACTGAAATCCTACAATAGATATCAACCTTGTAAAATCACTCCCCTATTGATGAACTAGACTGTTGCAGCCAATAGTCTCATTGTCACTTCTTTCATAATTTATTTGATGGTTTTGAAGGAACTGTTCATCAAACTCACACATCGGGCTTCACATGATTGAAGTTCAGCAAAATAATTGAATTACCAAGTCCGACATGACAAAAAGTCGAACACCACCCGCCATAAAACAAAAGAGCAACAGCCTCGAACGAAGAACGAAAAAATGACGACGACACCGAGCAACAAGAGCAACAGCCTCGAACGAAGGGCCAACCTCGAAAAAACAATCAAGAAATCAACCAAAGCAATCATCCAAAAACCTTCCAAAACAACAGCAAACAACAACACCAATCATACTCAAAAGCCAATCTCTGTCTCATCACTGAAAAAAGACACGCTAGAAAAGACGTTTGTAGATCGTTATGTGAGATCATTGAACTTGAATCAGAATGCATTTGATAAGGGATTGCGACAAATCAAGGTTGAAAACAGAAAACAAGCCATTCTACAGAGAGAGAACAACAATAATAGTAGTAATAGACATGGTTATGGTGGAAATGCTAGCGCCGCGAATACCCACGTCGCACAATTATTAACAATGAATCAAAAATCAAAAATTTTGAGTCGATTGTGCACAAAGACCTTTTTGTGGAACGTGGCCAAAATGTTTGACGACGAAGAGAAAAGATTTTTGATTGAGAGTGTGGGAGAAGTGGAGCGTAACAAGAGTGCATCGAAAGAGGCAACAGCGACAACGACGACAGATAAAAAATCGCAAGAAGAGAGCTCTGAATCGAATGAAACGCTTGCACTCGAGTAAAACAACCATTTTTGGTCAAGATTGATTTCAGTAGCATATTGTTATAATGATGATGATGATGATGAAGCTGAAGTGAGAGATGGCATGTCTTCATCCTCCTCCTCCTCTTCCTCTAGATCGTCATCTGTGACGTAGGGCGCAACAAAGAATTGGAAAAAGCCCACATTTTGATCCAATTTGAAGGTGAATGACAGAGGCTTCGACTCACCGATTTGAATCAACACTGTCTCACTAATCTTGCTTGTTCTTGTCAACGTGTCTATGGCACGCATGGAATAACTGTTTTCAATACTTCTCTTGTTGTTGGCTCTTGTTTGGCTCTCAGACGTCTTCCAGTTCAGTGCACTGTCTTGTCCTCCGATTGCAATATGAGCTCGAACTGTTTGAAGTGAGGAGCTTGTTTCCCAAATTAAGCTTGCTTGTTGTTTCTCACGGTTTGAGTCGTCTTCTTGGACCACTGCAACGGAGATGGCATCTGCCTTGACACATTTCACATCAATTATCACATCACTCAGTGCTCGACTGGACATGAGAATCTCAACCTCATAGTCCATCTCTTGCTCAATGTCGTACTTTTCTTGATCTAGAACTAGGAATTGAGATATCTTGTAATACAACTCTCTTGTGCTTTTGCGTGAGTAGAGTGTCAGACGATCTTCACTGGGATTGATGATCAGGTACAACTCATAATCCTTCTTGCAACTTTGGAGCCCACTGCACAACAACTTTAAGTTCACTCCAACGGTCACAGTCTTTTGGAGCTTTTTCGTTTGAAAAACAAGACAGTGACTACTGGATAGAAAAAGTTTGAACAAAACGACGTTGGAAGCTGACTTTGTTGTTAGTGTATCAATCGTTGTTGCGTGTTGAAGAATACAAAAAATTCCATTTGGAGAAAACAACGTACTGTCTGTTGCTACAATATTGAGACCTTCTTTACTAAACTCAAAATTTACAATCTCACAAAAGTCATTCAATATTTTCATGACGATCCAGAAAGCTTCGGCATGGGCAATACGAAATTTAATGTCTCCTTCCTTGTCTCCAGAATCTAACGACATTCGAAACTTTTTGTTGTGAAAACCAGTGTTGTGAACAAATTCTTCTGTAGTTGAGGAAAATTGGTGGTATTCTTGTATTGGTGGTGTCGGTTGGGCGTTGTATGATTCCCCAAAACCCCGATTCCACTTTCGTTCTCGAACAGAAGTTGAGGAATCCAACTTCGCCGTCGGGAGAATGACCAAAGGGGATCTAGAGAGCAGAAAACCCCAAAACAAAAAAAGCTTCGAAAGTTGAAAGAAAAACAACAAACAACAAAACGACAACAACTGTAATTATATCAATTAACTTAAAAAGAAAACAATGGAACGGCTCATCCCAATCATCAATAAACTACAAGATGTGTTTCACTCTGTAGGAATGCTAGATACCATTGACTTGCCACAAATTGCCGTTGTTGGAAGTCAATCTTCAGGTATGCATCAATATCACTTCTTTCTAGTTTGCCATGACAAAAAAATTGATTACGAACACTCAACTTACCAATATTCTTTTTTTTCGACTTGCTGACATTTTTTTTGATCACTTTTTTTTGGCGCAAAAACCACAATTTTTGTAAAAACAGGTAAAAGCTCTGTGCTCGAAAACATTGTGGGTAGAGATTTTCTACCAAGAGGAACAGGTATTGTGACGAGAAGACCTCTTGTGCTCCAATTGATTCACACACCAAAGAATCAAAATGCGACTGCTTCAGATGAACAAGCTCAACAAAAGAGTGAGAACAACAATGAGGAATGGGGAGAGTTTTTGCACATGCCTAACAAGAAGATATTTGATTTTGATCAACTTCGTCAAGAAATCAACAATGAAACTGATCGATTGACTGGTAAGAACAAGGGTATTTCACCATTGCCAATTCACTTGAAGATTTACTCTCCACACGTTTTGAATTTGACCTTGATCGATTTGCCTGGTATTACCAAGGTTCCTGTTGGTGATCAACCGAGAGACATTGAGAATCAAATCAGAAACATGATTCTTCAGTACATTAGCAAACCAAACTGTATCATTTTGGCTGTGACTGCAGCCAACACTGATTTGGCCAACAGTGATGCTCTCAAGTTGGCCGCTGAGGTTGACAAGAGAGGTGACAGAACATTGGGTGTCTTGACAAAGTTGGATCTCATGGACAGAGGCACTGACGCCGTTGATGTTTTGTCTGGCAAGGTCATTCCATTGAAGAGAGGGTTCATTGGTGTTGTCAATCGTGGTCAAAGCGACATTAACAGCAACAAGAGTATCAGAGAAGCTGTAAAGGACGAAGCGCTCTTCTTCCAAAAGCACCCTGCTTACAAATCAATGGCTGAGCGCATGGGTACTCGCTACTTGGCAAAGACACTGAACACCATTCTGTTGAATCACATTCGTGAGGTGTTGCCAGAGATTAGAACCAAAATTTCTGCACTGATTCAACAAGCACAGCAAAGATTGGGCGAATACGGTGTTCCAGTCTCCGAATCCAACATGTCTAACGGTGCTCTCTTGCTCCAATTGTTGACCAAGTTCTCCACTGATTACAACGAGTCCATCGAAGGTAGAAATGTGGACTTGACCACAAATGACTTGTTTGGTGGTGCCAGAATCAATCACATCTTCACAAAGAAATTCTTGCCATTCTTGTTAAAGATGGACAGCTGTGAGAATTTGAATGAGTCTGATATTCGTACTGCCATCCGTAACGCAAAGGGTCCAAGAACATCTCTGTTCATCCCTGAAGCTGCATTCGAAATGTTGGTCAAGAGACAAGTGAAGCAATTGGAAGAACCAGCCATCAGATGTGTTGATCAAGTGTTTGAAGAGTTGGCAACTGTTGTTGAGCACTGTGAGAAGGGATTGACTAGATTCCCTAACTTGAAGGACAGAACAAAGGAATTTGTGATTACTCTGTTGAGAGAATACCAACAACCATTGAAGACCTTTATTGTGAATTTGATTCAGATCGAAATGGCATACATTAACACGAATCATCCAGATTTCTTCAACGGTGGACAAAGTGCATTCATGCTCATCAACCAAGCTGAGCAACCAGCACAGCAAATGCAACAACAACCACAACAACCAATGCAACAAGGAAGACAACCACCAATTCCACAACAACAGCAACAACCACAACCTCACCTTCAACCAATCAACAAGGTATGTTTCCTTTTACAGTTGTTACACAACTTTTTTTATTTTGTGAAGAGGGAGGAGATATCATGAGCAAATGAGCGCATGGCAGCATTCTTCTTGAGTCTGTGTGTTCTATGTCGCAAAAAATCGTTATCTGCTGGCTTCATATGGTGTATCGGTGTGCTCGCGTCGTGATTAGTGATTCATCATTGCGACTTGAAGAGGGAGGAAACATATTATGAGCAAACGATGAGTTTAGGGTTGATTCCCCGAGCATTTAATAAGAGTAGTTCACACATTATTTTGGTCTCAGTTTGAATGCTCACCATCGATTGATTTACATGGTTATCCTCCCTCTGTGGTTGCAATGTGCAATTACTGACGTGTGTGTGTGTGTGTACGTATGTGTCTGTGTCCGTGGTGTGTGATGTATGTATATATTAGCCAAAGGAAGAAGATGAATGGTTCAATGTTTCCAAGACACAACCAAAGCAACCATCAAAGACTACTCCAACAGCAAATCTTCCAACCAAACCCACTGTGAATACCTCTACTCCACCTGCTGCTCGTCGTCCTCCTCCAAAGCAATCTTTCCTATCAAACTTCTTTGGTGGAAGAAAGGAATTGGACGACTTGGAGGATGAGGAGGAGAGTAATCCACACAAAGGTGTACAAAACGAAGACCCATACTCATATACATACAGCCAACCAAACGCAAAGAATGCCACACCTGCGCCTGAACCTGAACCTGTTGTTGTGCAACAGCAACCAGTGTATCAAGAGCAATACGATAACAGCCACCAGTACAACACATTGGGCAATATTCCACAGATAACGGTAGATATCGATATGTGATACATACCTTCACAGTGAGCAGGCAGAAGAAGCTTGCGCATTTCTCATGACCTCCTCTCTTCTGTTATGTTTTTTTCAGTACTGACGATGAGTGCTAACCCTTGTTCTTTTTTGTTTGTTATTATGACCTTAGGATTACAACTCTTATCAAAATGCTGCCACTGATCGTGAGAAGAGAGAAAGTGATATCATTAGAGCTCTGCTCAAGGAATATTTCAACATTGTCAGAAAGAGCATCAGTGATAGCGTGCCAAAGGCTGTCATGTGTTTCTTGGTCAACAAGAGTAAGGCTGATTTGCAAAGCGAACTGGTCAGACATTTGTACAAGGAAGATCTGTTTGAGGAATTGTTGAGAGAGAATGACGCAGTTGCAGCCAAGAGAAAGGCAACTGCCAAGATGTTGGTTGTTTTGCAGAACGCACAACAAATCATTGCTGAAGTCAGAGACTTGAGACTCTAGATTTCATAATTCTAATAAAGTACACCAAATCCATATGATGAACCGATTTCTTCAGAAATTCCACTCACAGCTTGATCTCAAACTTCACACTTTTCATTTGTGGTGTTCGAAAAAAAAGCAAACAACACAAATGGACGATCATCAAGCAAAGCTCAACCGTGCCAAGCAAATCAAGAAACTAGCAATCATCACATTTCGAGATGATGAATGGCTCAGGGTAAGTTGATATCAATTGTGCTTTGTTCGTCAGTATTCTAGTATTCTATGAGCTTAGCAAGAGCTAACAAACATGAACAAATTTTGTTCTTTGTTATATGGTTGTTATTGATTGATTCTTCTTCCAACAACACACACATACATACACATACACACATATATATATAGTACTATGGAGGCGTGTTGAGAGAAGACACTGCTCTGGCCTACTTTTGTAACATTAGAAATCCATTCTATGATCGAACGAGCAACAATGAACAAATCAAGATGCAAAAAATGGATGCTGCACTGCTCGAAAGCAAAGATGGTGTGCGATACAAGCTTCACTATGCCAATGAACCTGATTTGTTTGTGATACGGAAGGAAAAGGTGGACAAGGGACGCGTAACAACAACCAATTGTTATTACATACTGGGTGGTCTTGTTTTTCAAGCTCCACTCTATCAAAGTGTAGTTTCAGCTCGTTTATACAACGTACTGTACTCGATGAATGAGTTGTTTCATGATTTACAGCCCAATGTGCGCTACTCGTCAACCACTGGCCAATATTATTGGAATTTTGAAGAGCAAGAAACGGCGATGGCGGCAGAGGAAGCTCTACAGCAAAAACAAAAGCGGGAACAAGAGAGGAGAATTGCTCAAGAAGAGATGATACAGCAGAGCACAAGGCCACCATACTCGAATGAGATCCAATTGCATGTGGACAAGCTTATTTATGACATGGAAGTGGATACGTATGGAGAGCTAAGGAAACGGATGGAAGAGAAGCAACTGCAGTTGCAACAACAACAACAGCAGACGTCGTTGGTTGCAACGGGAGAGGAGCAATCTGAGCTTCTAGATGCAACAGCAAACAATGAGGCACAACACTTAATAAAGAGAACGCTGAGCAGTGCTCAGATGCAAGGAATGGCTGTTGAGCAGTCTCCACAGGCGCTCAAGAAGGTCAAACTTGCCTAAAGCACAAACGTTGCTTGGAGTTCTTTTCCTCTTGTAAACCTGTCTGACAGATTGCTTGTATCTCCGTTTGGTGGTTCGATTCGTCGTCATCGTCGATGAATCGGGCAATTCACGACAGGTGATGTCCCTAATGGTCAAAATACCAATAATTTCAACATCTGCTCTCCAACGATTCAACAACAACAAAACAACAACACCACTCAATATCTCTCTCTCTATATAGATAGGCATATACTAACAACAACCATCATGATGGCCGAAGAAACAACCACCACCACCCATGCAACCACCGACAATAGTCATTCTGCAACTACCAACAATACTGATGGCACGGACAGAAAAGACAAATGGGGAAGAATCGTGTACAAGAGTGGTTATTTGAACAGGAGAACAGACATTCTAAAGAAATGGAAACCAGTGTACTTTGCAGTGAGAGAAGACAAGTTTTGTTGGTTCGATTCGAAAGAAGATTTCGAAGAAGGCAAAAAGAAGAAGGGAGGCATGGTTTATCATGGTGGATCATTTGTCGACAAGGAAGAAGAAATCGAAGTGAACAAGAAGCACGTCTTCAGTTTCAACAGTCGAAATCGCGTGTGCTTTGCAGAGACAAGCAGCGAAGAAGAGAGAGCTGCATGGATCACGGCGGTGAAAAAGGCGATCAAGGCCCATGGCGATAATCCAACGGCAAAGGTGTCAAAGTATTCTCACTTGTCATAGACCGACAAACAACGAGTCACCACCCACCAACCACCACATCATCAATCAATGATCGATGCGTCATCCAATGACACGAAACAATTGTACATATAAACTTATTAGAACATATTTTTGAATGGAGAAAGATGTCGTTTTATTTCTGTGTCAGTAACAACACATTACGTGCGTGAATGCACCATTGAACGAATACTACTCGAGTAATGATAACCTAAAGCTGAATAGTTTGTTCCTGACAATATTCATTAGATCATACACCGAGAGCTCTTTCCACACATCAACTGTCATGATCTCATTCTCACAGTCAAAGCAAAAGCTTCAAACATTTTGTTTTCCACATGTTCAAACAACACACGTCCCTTCTACCGCTTCTGTGATTGTTGTTTCTTTGGTGGATTGTTGTTGTTGAAACTGTTGAGATTCGAGTTATGATTGCGCCATGATCCACCTGCTTGATGCGAATAGCTTCCACTGCCCGATATGCTATTATTATTGTTATTCGGGTTGTTCATGTTAGAGTAGGAACTGGGTGATGATCCTAATCCAGTCATGTTCATCGCAGGAGACGATCCATACATCATGGAGGGATCATAGGAATTGCCATCGTAGGACGATGAGCTCACAAATGAGCCATTGCCATGATATTGCTTGAATGATCCAACACTGCTACCACTAGCTCCATTGTTGTTCCGATATGCCTTTTCATTGTTGTGTTGTCCCTTCTTGTTGTTAAATGAACTGCTTCGATTGCGTCCCTGATGACTCTGATAACTATTATTGGTATTATTGTTGTTGTTGTTGTTGTAATTGTTATTCTTTTGAGAGTTACCATATGATGAATTGGACCAATTATTACTGCTATTGTTGTTGTTGTGATGAGTAGATGATGCTGGTGGTGGTGCATCGTCCAACTCCAAGTCCTCTCCTGGGAAGAATGGATTCCAATTGTCAGATGATGATGACATTTCAGAATCGAATGGAGGTGATGAAGGTTCGTTGGCTGCATTGGAAGAGTAGTCTGGATCATTGAGCAGTGATGCACTGAGCATGGCAGGTTCTTGTTCTTGAATGGATGGTCGTCGTTTCTGAGACTTGTGCGATCGTGGTTGACCAGCATAGGATTCTCTTCTCGCTCTGCCCTTGTGGTTCTCATACTGTTGAAGCTGTTGCTGTTGCTGCTGCTGTTGTTGTTGTTGTTGTCGTGGACTGTTGTTGTAGGAGGATGCAGTAGCGCTGCTGCTGCTTCGTTGTCGAACATTGGGTGAATTGTCGAGTTGCATCGAATTGAATTGCTCTGACAAGGTTCCACGATAGGATGACTTCTTTTGTGACCACTTTTGTTGTTGCTGCTGTTGTGGTTGTTGTTGAGGGGAGAATGCCATGTGATTGCCACCGTTGAATGAATTTGGAAGACTTCCCTGCCAATGGCCACCACTGTTACTCGAATAACTATTGTTGTAGTTGTTGGTGGGTGTTCCCTGAACCATAGGCATGTTGAGCGATGATCCCATGTAGGATCCGGAGGATGACATGGGAGAGGTGTACATGGGTGACGAGCCATAGCCATAAGAGTTGTTGCCATAGGACTGTTGATTCCAGGATTGTTGTTGTTGATTGCCACGTCCAATCGGAATACCTTGTTTCTCCTGTTGTGCTCCTTGTTGTTGTTGTTGTTGAACAACTGGTTGAGCTTGAGAGTAGGAACCAAACATTGGATTGGGACTTGGTCCCAAATTGCCCAATGAGACGTTGCTGCCGAGGAAACCAGTCTGAGGACCCCAGGAGTTAGGTGTGACAAATTGCTGACTGAGACCACCAGACATGACCCTCTTGCCCAATGATTGCTGTTGTTGTTGCTGTGGCATTGGTTGATTGTGATACGAGTTGCCCCATGATGTAGCAACTGGTGCTGTTGCATAGGGAACAGCGTGCTGTGTCTTGATCGGTATCATTGTTCTCTCAGCATCAATCTCTGGAACAAATGGTCCAGTGAATGGTTCACCAGTCACAAACGGATGATTCTTTGCTTGATTGGCCGTCCACCGAAGATTGGGATCCCAGTGCAACAACCCGTGCAACAAATCAATCAGAGCAACACGATTCAACTCCTCATTCTTCACTTCTTCCTGTGGAATATTCTTGTACGAGTAATACTTGATCAGATCGTCCAACTTTGTATAGTTAAAGTAGCGTTTCCACTCTTTTGGTGTATCATTGTTCTCCAGGCAGTACTCTTGCTCAGTCTTCATCTCATAGGGATGATCACTCGGATTCATCATGTACGGCTTTCGTTTAAAGTATTTTCGTGAGGTGCGACCAGTGTCCAACAAGTACGCAGGTGGCATACCGAGCATCTCCACAATACGTGCCACTTGATTGTACTGCGAGGCACCAGGGAACAGAGGCAGTCCCAAGAACAACTCTGCACAGATGCAACCCAGAGACCACATATCAATTGCACAATTGTACTCTACTCCGAACAGGACATCGGGTGATCGATAGAACCGCGATTGAATGTACGAATACACAGTCTCCTTCTCAAAACAAGCACTTCCAAAATCAATCAACTTGATCAAATTCTTTGGCGATGACAAATCCGTCAATAAAATATTCTCCGGCTTCAAATCACAGTGAATAATCTTTGCCTTTTGCAACACGCACAACGCATCCAACATTTGAGACAAAAACACGCGAATCACATTGGTAGACAGTCCTCTGAACCGATTCTGCTTAATCAACTCAAACAAATTGATGCTCAACATTTCAAACACGATACACAAGTGATTCTGATGAAAAAAGTAGTGATCCATGCGGATAATGTGATGCGTATTGTCTGGGTCATAGTTTTGACACAATAACCGCAAAATTTGCGTCTCCACTTCAGCCTGCTTCAAATAAGCACGCTTATTCTTGATGACTTTGACTGCCAAGTGCGGAGAACCGATATTCTGTGTGTCTTCACACCGAGCCACTTGACCAAACGTTCCCATACCGAGAACATCTTTGACCACGTACCGCTCTCCCAACACATCATCCACCGCTAAGATTAAATTGCCATCGACATTGTCTAGTCCATTGTTGGATGCTGGATCGGATGGTTGAGTCAGAATGCGCTTTGGACTCGTGTACTTGAACTCTGACGAACATTGCTTGTATTGTGAGACGAGATCATGTGTGAGACTCTTGACTAGATTTTTCTTCTTGTTGTTGCTGTGTTCTGCATGGGGTGATGATGTTGTTGTCGTTGTTGTTGAATTCTTCATGAGTGACAGTGTTAATGAGGAGACAATTGTGGAGTGATGATGGTGATGATGGTGATTGTTGTTTGATTTGTGAATGCTCTCCAATTGTTGTTGAGCACTTGTTTCACTCGGCGTAATTCCATTTTCATCATTGCTTGTCATTGTTGTTGTTGTTGTTGTTGTTGATATCGTCTCATTATTCTTCTCATCGCTTGTTGTTATTGTTGATTGTTGTTGAAGTTGTTCACTGTAGGGTCTAAAATGAACCTCACATGGCTTAAATAGAAATTCATGATTGCCACCTTGATGATTGGATGTTGTGTTCGTGGAAACACTGAGTGAGGAAGAAGACGTCTTCTTTTTTTTGGATGCTGATTTTTTCTTTTTGAGTGCACTCTTTTTTTTCACTTTTTCATGTTGTTGTATGGCACCACTACCATTATTGTCCATTGAATGAATATCATTGTTGGGTATGTTGATTGTCAAGTTGAGTGATGATGACATTGTTGATGATTGATTGTTGATCCGCGTTCTCAGTGAGAAATATTTTTTTTGTATTCAAAAGTGTATGAATGGATTTTGGTCGTCAATAGAGGCAACAGTTGGAGGAGTAGGGTAGGTCTTGAGTGTGGAGTAGATAATGATGATGACGATGATAGTGGTGGCGGTGGTTGGTGTTTGTCGTCTCACTCGAAAAAGATGGAAAAAATCAACAAAAAAAAGCGGATGATGATTTTTTGGAAGTTTTTTGGTTCGTCGTCCTAATGTTTGTTGTGGGTTATTGATGACGAATGAGACTTTGTTTGTTGTTTGTTGTATATCGACCTCTCCTCCAAAAAAGCCTTTGAAATTTGTTGAATGTTGTTGTTCGTTTTTCTGATTTTTTTTAATCGTCGCTGTTATTTTTCCTATCTTCTGCTTTTGTTCGAACCGGGCATTGACAATTTTTTGATTTGGCGGTTCTCGAATTACTCCTCTTGCTTGATGGATGAGTGGTTTCACACTACAGCTGATGCGAATTAGCTGGAGTTGAGGGTGTAATCGAGCCTGAGTTTAAGGGATTGTGAGCTTAAATTAATTCAAAGAGGAAGCGCAAGGAATTTGAGTCCCTATCGCTTATTCTCGCAAAAACTAATCCCATTAATGTGGTTGACCCTTTTACCCCGAAACAATCGTATTCCTCAATTACTCAAAGTTGTTCAAGTTTTGTTGTGGCCAACTAGATACGCCTTCAGCAAGAAGAAGCACGACCTCTCCAGTCCCTGACACCACAGAAGACAATGACATCTCCCCTGTAGATGAGGATAGTGTATGCATACAATCACGTTTCGGAAGAACCCCCCAAGCGTCCACTTTTTCAAAAAAAGCTTTTTAAAAAAAATCAAACCTCCACAAGCAACAACAACGCACCTACATAGGAACCACTACACAATTTATCATCATGTCTTCTCCAAGAGATCTCTTTGTCCAACAGTTCAAATCCACATCCATTGAACAACTCGTTGGTCCTACTCGTACCATTTTGTCTCTTGAGCCAACTGAGACCATCTCTGAAGTCATCAAGAAGCTCCAACAAAAAGATATTCGATCAGCTCCTGTTCTAAGCTCATCATCATCATCAGCTGAATCACAAAAAGTGTTTGTCGATTTTATCGATATCGTTGCTTTTGTCGTTGATACCTATCAACAGAATGATGCCGCCTTTTTGCCATCTACGATTGAAAATGTACAGTTACAGGAGAGCATCATGTCAACACCTGTGAGTCAAGTGGCCAACTATTCAAAGCTTGACAAGTTTGCTACACTTTCATTGAATGCTACTGCGTTTGATGCTGTGCATGAGTTGGCACAGGGAAACAAGAGAGTCGTTGTGGAGAATGACAACAAGGAATTTGTGAATATTGTGACTCATTCTGATGTCATGAATCTGATGAAGCAAACTGTATGTGATCTCTAGAGAGTTTTGTAAGCTTTTTTTTGTTGTTATTGTTATCGTATGATCATCATGTGTTTTGTGCATTACAAGTAACTCACAACAACAATGAATTCAATACTGATTTGTATGTGTGTGGCGATGATCCCAATAATAATCCCAATAACAATCACAACAACAACAATAATAATATATAGATTGATGACAAGGGCTCACAATTGTTTGATGCTCCTATTGACCAATTGAACGTTGGTTTGACTCTTGCAAAGGAGAGTATTGTAACTGAGGACAAGAAGGCCATTGATGCATTCCGATTGATGAGAGAAAATCAAGCCAGTTTTGTGCCAGTGATTGGTGATGACAAGCAATTGATCAGTGTCATTTCTGCACGTGATATCCATGTGTTGGCACTCGGACAAGACGGATTCAAGATGTTGAATTTGCCAGTTTTGGACTTTTTGAGCACTGTTCGTCAATTGTCACCTATTGACAAGTATCCATTCATCTTTTGTTTCCCTAATTCTACCATTGACTTGGTTGTCAAGAGGTTGAAGGCCACCCGTGTCAACAGACTCATTATCATAAATGAGGACAAGTATCCAATAGGCAAGGTTGCCGTGACTCACTTGGCTCAGTACATTGTCTCTCAAAAGAGCGATAGCAGAGGCGATTAAATTCATGAATTGTTCCTCAGCAATGTGATTGTCTTTGTTAGTTTAATATGTGACTGTCTGGTTTATTGATGTACAAAATGCTAGTGATCATGTGATCATTTAGGCAGTTGGTTGGGTTGGCAATGGTTGGTTCTTCAATGTCAACAAAATCTTTCTCATTCTAGAGACATCCTTGTTCTCGGCTTGGCGAACAGAAATGTCAATCTCCAAGTCTTCTGGTTGACCCTTGCTGCCCTTCTTCTTGAATGAGAGATCAACCTTGTCCAAATCGTCCAAGCTTTCTTCATTGCTTGCTGCTTGCTTCTTGCTTGCACCATGAATATCAACATACTTGAGCACATTCTCCCACACATTGTCAGAGGCTACTTGGTTCGTTTGAGCAAAGATTTCTTCATCTTCCACATTCTTCTTGTGTTGATTTCTCTTCTTCTCTTCACGTTCGGCCAAATATTGTTCAATGAATTGTTCAGCGGTTTGGCGAATTTGCTTCTTCTTGGATCTGCTTGTCTCATCCAACTCCTCAATCAACTTGTTCTTTTGTTGTCTCCATTCTCTAGTTTGTTCACAAGTGTATTATTATTATTGCATGTGCAGCACAATTTGTAGTCAATAGTACGTAAAATGATGAAACGATGAAAGAAAAGAATATAAGTTAGTAAACAGAGAAGGCAACAAAAAGAAAATTTAACAAGCAAGTTTCTTGAGCTTTGGCAAAAGAGGACAACATACTGAATTGGAGTGGTCTTGCTGGTTTGGGCAGGTTCTTCATAGTTGTAGGCTGGTTCATACGAATCTTGTTGTTGGAATTGATCATGTTGGTCATCATCATTGTTTTGGTCTACAACACCTTGTTCTTCTTCTGCTTGTTCTTCTTGTTGATCGAACTGTTGTTCATTGTTGTCACCTTCAAATTCTTCTTCTTCATTCTCTGGTTGTTGTTGGGTGTTTTCACCATCAAAATCAAAGTCATCATCAAAGTTGTTGTCTTGTTGAGTCTCTTGTGCGTTTTCTTCGTTTAAAAAATCCTCCATTTTTCTTATATTTACTGTGTTGCTATGTGTTGGTGATAAATTTTTGTTTGCTTTCTGGGATCAAAGAGGTGGAATTGTGTTGGAGATATCTGCTTCGAACCCCGATTAATTTCGGCGCTCGCAGTTACAAAATTTATTACAACGACCATGTCGATTTGCCCGAATGTTATCTAGCAGTGGATGCCCGGCTTGAAGGAAGCCTGGAAGAATTTGGCCTTCCTGTATTCGGTCTGCTTCCGGAAGAACTCCTTGGAGTTCTGGTGCTTCTTCCAGATCTCGGTCGCCGCCTTCTAGCTGGTAAGAGAGATACATCTTCAATTAAACCTGCTGAAGGACTTGGAAGGTCGCGTTTGCACACTGAAAATGGTTTATCTTCTGGTATGACGATGCTCCTTTCTAATACTTTTGAAGGGATATGAATCTTCCTTTTGGAGAGTTCAAGTTTTATCCTTTCACACTCATCCATCTGAGCACCATACAACAACGATGGGGGATGTCCAAAATCACTCAAAGTTTGGAAAATTGGTTCTTTTGGCTCAGGTAAACTTGGATGAGAGCTTCCAATCCTATTTGATATGTTTCCTCTTGTTCTGGAGGACACTGGGCGAGATGAAGAAGGAGATTTCGGAGAGGGAGGTCGTTGTATAGTTTTAGTGCTTCCTTGAGTAGTTGGAACCCCATTTCGATTGGGCTTCATATTTTTGATCACCACTTCATTATGTTTCACCACTTGATTTGCATAGAGTTCATACACATTATGCATAACAACCTTACCCTTATCTAGATATCTTCCAAAGGACGGTTTTGTGATTTCTGGGATATCTGGCACTATCTCAGGCCCTGCCAGGGAGCTAATCTTCGAGGCGCTGATACCCTTCCCTCTTGCTGCTGAAGGAGAAGTAGGAGTTAATGAATTTCTTTTGCTCTTGTGGACTTTACGGGTTGAGCTAGTCGAAGATGGTCGAATCAGGTGGTCCAATCCCTGACTAAATTTTGAATCTGCTTTTTGCAAGTTATTCATACTATTTGATCTTGAAAGAGTGTTGTTCTGAATGATATCCATCAACAGAACTCTTTGTTTAGATTTCTTTGGTATGTTGGCATGAGTAGTTGGAGAAAGGAATCCTTTCAACACAGCAGTAGGTTCCTGCACAACATCTTCCAAATACATAGAGGATTGAATCTTCACTGGGCCCACTTCTTTCAGGTTGTTGTAAGGAGACAGGAATACGGGGAGTTCATCAATGCCTGTAGTCTGTATTCCCTCGTGCGAAACATCTATCATTCTTTCATTCTTCACTTCAAATCCTTCTTCATCTCCTACGGAGTTATCGATTGTGGAGTCTTCATCGCTGCTGCTGTCCAAAAAGTTGTTCACTATCCTTCTCTTTAGTTTTAAGCTCTTTAATCTTCTATTCTTTTCTGCCGTTAGCTCATTACTTTTGATAACGTTCTGGATTCTAGAACCAGTTTGAGCTGAATACTGAGAACTCTCATGTCTTCTGAATATTTCTTCTTGAATACGAGCTCTATTGCTACTCCACGATGAAACAACATCATTCATTTCCAAGGTCTCAAGATGCTCTTCTGCTTCTTTGACTCGATGCATTAGCCATGTTTTCTGTACATTCTTACCCTTCTCTTTGTCGGTCCGCTCCGTGTATGCATACACATCCGCTAGTCTCTTCTTTTTCTCTGGAATGGTTTTGGATGTTTGCTTTCCAAAGAAAGATGTCGACATAGACGAAGTAGGTGAGCTTATCTGTGAGGGCAGCATTTCGGCGCTTGCTTGTCGTAGTTCTTCTGTTTTCTGGATATTCCTCTTGCTGTATTGTTTTAACTTTTGATGCACAAATACTTTCCTTTTCTTCTCGTTGCTCATATAGAAGGGGATCGAAGGATCGTTAGATAAACCGCTTAACACATCGTGCTTCTCTACCCTGGGATCAAAGTGTGTCGCTTTCCTCTGTTGGTAATCGGTCGGATCAGGTAGAACATCTTGCTCTGATTGTATCTTCTCTTTCAATCGCGATCTCAAATATTCAATAGAAACATGCTGATGTGGATCAACTCTCGGTGTTTTAAGGTCTGAATACTCATCAATTGTCTCGAGTTCATTGTTTTCATTTTGTTCCTCTTTGTCTTCATATCCGACAAGGGATTTCTTTTCTTCTTTCTTCCCCAATGTCTGTCTCTTGAACACTCTTAACTTGTAATCCAATAATAGTTTTCTTTTGTCTCTATACCAACGATAAACTTTCTCTATTACTTGTTTTCGCTCGAAGGGATCATAAACAGAGACACACTCCCTAAGGAGTCCTCTCAATAAACCACAAACAAACACATAATATTTATCCTCTTGCTTGATGTTCTATTATCGATGGGTTAATCACTATGAATAGTACTAGACATACAACGGTTGATGGGTGGCTAATCAGGATGGATACCTTGAAAAAGTGTTCAGAACAATAGCGATCCACATCTTGAACCATCTCTTGAAAGTGGGTATCGTTAATCAGATGATTGTCCATTTCAACAAGAGAGTTGAGAGTAAAAGCATGTTGATCACTTTCAACATAAATGTCAACATCAATGTCGAGTTCCCCATTCGACTCGCCAAACTTGGACAAAAATCTTCTCTCTGTCTCTTCACTGTTTCACATAAAATTCGAGTTATGATCTTGAAATTTGAAAGAATAGTGTTGCTGAACTAATGCCACTTACATGAGCTTATCCATTTCACCTTTTCTCCCGATTCTTGCATCCACGGTGGAAAAATGACATTTTTCTGTAGTTCTTTGCAACGGTAAAAAGGAGCTCTGGCGGGAAAAGAGGTCAAGAATAAAAGGGCTTTAATGTCATCGGATCACTAAAAACCTTGGTGCACCCGAACTGTATCTGTTTCACTTCGGTGGTCAAGGTCTTTCCCAACCCTTGAGTTCCAATTCAAAATTGCCTTTCATTGTGCAGGAACATCTAAAATCGTTAAGACGTCACTTGGTCTTGGAAGGCCTTCCTTGGGAATTCTTTTTTGTTGGTTACCTTGCCCAAAAATTCAACGAATCGATCCAACAAGCTTGGCAGCGCCTGTTCTTCAAGAAGACATCAAGTTTAAAAGAGAAGATTCTATTCTCAAAGTTCTTTTGTTTGATATCTGAACACGGAATAGGTTGTTGGAATACAATGACTGTAGTGGAATGTGCGGTGTGAAAACAGAGGATGTTTTTTGTTATGGTTCAAACGACCTATTGCAACATTTTTGTCAGTTCACAAAACTCCTCAAGAATCAAGCACACTAGAGCCATAGACCAATAATATGGGAATACAAAGTCAAAACCCTCTCAAACAAAGTGGTTGAGTTCATGTAAACATGTAACTGTCGACCTTGTTGAAACTTCATCCATCAGGTTGACCCAGCAAAATCCATGTTTTTTATCCAGTTACAACGAAAAAATACCCGACAAAAATTTTCGATCTCGATCGTTACTGACCGTTACGACTAATCCTTTGGCGAGGTGTTCCCCTCATCCTACACTTGCTTGAACGAGCCGTTATCGCATGGATTGTATCCGCTGTATGGTCGGTCAGTGGCATCTGGTTTCAGTTTCACTGACACGGATTCTACCTTGTGTCTGTGCACCTGACGTCCAAAATTATTATAAATTTCCAGAGAAAACCAGAAAGATCCTTTCAAGAAACAAAAGCAAAACAGAACAACAACTGAACGAACAGCTTAAACCAACCAACACACTCGTAGTCCCACCACTTTGAAGAATGTCCAAGAAGGAATCAACATCAACAGCCACAAACGACGACCAAGAAGATGTCACCATTGAAGTCGTCCTCGAAAAACTTAGCTCTGATCTCTTGAAGGAGCTCTTGCTTGGAAACAAGGCAAAGAAGTCCTCTGGAACAAAGAAGAAGCAAGTCCAAGCCGTTATGGAAGTTGCCGAAGAGAAGGGATCACAACACTTGTTGTCCTCTGTTTCCAAGGATGCTGACACCATGAAGAGCTGTCTCTTGTTGTTGGAAGACACTGACGACTTGGGTCATGACAACAAGTCCAAGATGGCCAAACAATTCAAGGATCACTTCAAGAAGGCCACCCCTGACAAGTTCTTTGAAAAGTTGAACGAAGACTCTCTTGACAAGATTTGCTCATGCATGGAATTCCAAGAAGAAGGCGACAAGGAAGCAAAGATTGATGCCTTGTGCGAAGAATTGACCATTGCTGGTTTGAGAAAGATGTTTGAAACGATGGCAAAGTCATTCATTGATGAAGTCGCTGCTCACTTGAAGCTCTCAAAATCTGGATCCAGAAAGGTTGTCATTGATCGTATTCTCTCTGGTGGTTATCCACACTTGAAGGAAGCTCTTGAGGAAGAAAAGGGTTCTGGCAAGAGAAAGACAAAGGAAGAAGCTCGTGCTGATGCTCCAAAGGTTTCAGACATCAAGCCTGGAATCACCTTTGAAGATTTGTATCAATACTACACTGAACAACTCAAGGACTACCTAAAGCAAAACGGTAGAATCACTGGAGGAAACAAGAAGGAGATGGTCAAGAGAATTTTGGCATTCCTCGATGGTGATGATGAAGGTACCAAGGCAATGTCTGCCTCTGAAAGAGCAAAGACCAAGAAGAAGAGAAGAGCTCCAATGTCTGCTGCTACCAAGAAGAAGAAGGCAGCTGAGAAGAGGAAGAGAGCAGAAGCTGAGAAGGCTGAAGCTGGTGGTGATGATGAAAAGCCAGCAAAGAAGCAAAAGTAAGTGTGATCGTTGATGATTACTGAATCAACTGAAACCTGCAAGTTCCAACCACAATCGATTGCGAACGCGCACACACTTTACTAGAGAGAAAGAATCGATAATGTTGGAAGTCATTCGAAGAGTGTCATCTCCGGATCTACTTCACAACAAATTTTGCTAGAGCGACCATTATCCACTGAACCAACAACAACCATCCATCCCTGTAATCAATCCAAACCACCATACACACCTTAATTATGTGTACATATTAAAAAACAAAAATTTTTATTCAAACACACTTTCTCCACTGGCTGTATTTAATTCTTGCAATCAACTGTCATTCTCCAACTCCGAGGTTCCAGCGCGCCGAAAATTTCCAATGAAACTCCTCCGTTCAAACTCGGAACAATCCAGAAAAAACAAAAAACAAGAATAGTGCTCAACTCACCCTGTGAGGACAGACAAAAACAACAAACAACAACAACAACATTGGACAATACAAATGTCAGCAAGTGGAGGAGGCAGTGGTACCATTCTATCCAGCAAAGATATACAGATTGATGCACAGGGCAGATGTTCATTGGCCCACAAATCATTGCGTCAAATTCCATTCGCGGTGATTGGTGGAAAGAAGGCGTCTCAAATCACCGAACTCGACCTCTCATTCAACTACTTGACCGATCTGCCCAACTTGGACTGGTTCCCCCAGTTGAGATCACTCGTCGCAGACAACAATCGTCTCCAATCCAACAGTAACTTTAACAGTGGAAAACTGTTGCCTCGATTGGAGTTGTTGTGGGTCAATGGATGTCAAATTAAGCATCTCGCAGTGTGGATTGACAAGATTGCAGCCTGTTGTCCCAATCTCAAAATGTTTAGCATGTTGAAGAATCAAGCATGTCCCAATTTCTTCAATGGAGGCACGGTACAGCAGTACACGGACTATCGGTTGTTTGTGTTGAGTCGATTGAAGAATTTGACTGTTTTGGACAGTACACCAGTGACAGAGCAGGAGAAGGAGGATGCAATGAAGCAGTATGGTGATTTGAAGATTGAACCAAAGTTGGTTCAAATCAGACAAAAGCAAAAAATGATTGCGAATAAACAACAGAGCAGACAGGATAGTGTTGGTGGTAGTGACAACGAGTTGACACTGCCAGATGTAGAGAAGATGGAACAGGAGCGGAACAGTGTGTTGACTTCGGTGTTGCCTGATGTGAGCAGTTTGGATCAGACAGCAACTACGACAGGACTGGATTTGCCTGATCCTTCTCTAATGTAAAAAGTAAAATGCCACGTGTAATGAACGACTAGATGGTTCTTTGGTTGTATTCAAAAACAATGAAAGTTGATTCTTATGATATTTGGTGAGTAGAGAGACTTTATCTATTAAATTACTATTGTGCAGTTACTTCATACTGGGATCGAGAGGAAGTTCACTGTTAATGAAATTACGATCGTGTAGCTCTTTGGCCATACCTCTGACACGCTGGTATTGCGCGTATTCTGGTGAGACTGAAAATCTGGTAAATGTGTCACAAATGTTGATCAGTACCTCATTGGACACGCTCAAGAACAGCTCTTCCGCATCAGCAGCTGTAATCTCATCTCGTTGAGCCAATATCTTTCGATAATTTTTCACAATTTTGCTGGGAAGATTGCACTCATACGGACTTCCTCTGACTATGCAATCATCAAACAAGTCTTGTAAATATTTCTTTCTCTTTTCAACAGATGCAGTCATGCTCTCTGCTCTCACATCTTCCAATCTCTTCCAAAGAATAATGTTCTCAAGTGCAAATTCCTTCTTGGCATATGTGGAGATTGCCAGATAACCATACTCATCTCTCAGCATGTTTTGCAATTGAGATTCAATAGTACTGGTGCCTGTCTTCAATTCACTCATGTATTGCTTCAATCGAGAGTAATCTTCATGTTCTCTGTGAAGTTTAACACGTTGGATGAAGCGAACCAGTGTTGCCAAGCCACCAAATGCCAATATTCTCAATGAGATGTACAGAATATCGAACAAGAATTCAATGATCTTGGCAGTTGAATTGGGAGATGATCTAGAATTGAATCTATCGGAAATACCCACAATATATGACACAGTCATGACAATCATGGCGGATACCATGAAAATAGACTCAATTCTGAACATCAATGGATCATCCGACTTAAAATGATTCACAAATGTCCACACAATTCTCTTCAAGTATTCAACGTCAGCATTTCCTTCAGACATCTTCTTCAATTCTCTTCTAAACAGTTTTCGACTCAAAATGATGGTGCAGTCCCAAATAAATGTTGCCACAATTAACGCACCCAGCAGAAGTGACATGAGGGAGAATGAAAGGGCATTGACAGTCGAGGCCGCATTTGGTTTGATTACATTTGTTGCCTCCAGGATGGAAATGACAACAAAGTAAGTGCAAGAAGCAGCAAATACCAGCGAGCCAAGAACAACATAGACCAACTTGGATGATAACATCTTTAAGAAGCGAATTTTCTTCAAGTTTCGTTTTTCAACATCCATTATGGCATATAAGTTCTTCAGGAAGAAGTATCGAAGCATTTGCCATAAGTAAATAAATAGTGACAGTAGAACAACTGGGTTCACAATTGTCAGAATCAAGTAGGCAATGCTGTTGATCCCTCTATAATCCTTTTCGCTGTTGGCTGCGATGAGCAATGAATTTCTGATGATTCCATTTAAAACACACTCCACAATAATGGCTCCCAACCCTATGTAAGGAGCAAGGAAACGAGACTTGATTGGTTGTTTTCTCATCCAAACAACACTCATAACCAATAGAAATATGCAAATCAATGCAAAGAATGAATTAACAATGATGCTGGTGATATACAGCCCATCTGATGTCTTGTTGGGTGCCTTTGGATCATATATGATCATCGCACTGAAACTTGTTGTGTGACTGCAATGACATGTGACACTTTTTTCATCTTCTTTGTACAACCAACATCCATCTGTGAACCATGAAGAGTTGGTGTTCTCATCCATGAATCGACATTCAAATCGGAATGACGAATTCTCTTTCTCAACTTCCTTATTCAGCACAATTTCCAATGGATACTCCAAGTCCATCAGTTTAAACTTGGTATCACCTTGTTTGATTTCAAAATCAACAATAGGAGTGCTGAAATTTGAACTTGTAAGGAGATAGGGATTGAAAGTATGATTGAAACTGATAGACTGAACAACATATACTTGCTTGGATGAAAAAACAGAAATGTTTCTTGGAACAGTTACTTGAACGTCATTTGTGTAAATGTCTGTTCCACGAATAGTATCACCGGTTTCCTTTTTAACAGACAATTGATATGTATCGGTGACAATGTTGGTTTGATTTTCAGAGATCCACTTGGAGTTGGCAACCCAGGAAGAAATCTTGGAGATGGAGGATATCATGGGATTAGTTTGGTGAGATTCATCAGTACCATAACTCATCATCAAATTTGAAACAGCTCTGGCCAACGAATTTGTTGTCGAGTCTCTCAATTCAAGGTTTCCTTTAATACATAGATCAATAATTTTATCCACGAGCAAATGAGAGTTTTTTGTGAGATTAAAGCTCATTGATGAGGCAGTCAGCTCTGTCAACGTTTCAATTGCATTAATATTGAGCGTTGCAGTACTGATTGAAATGGATGAGTTGGATGCTTCTCGATCCAAACTATCAGACATGAAATACAGAACTGATTCCACAATCTTGTTAGAGTCATTGTTCATTTTGATTGTATTTAGTGAACCAGTGATCGAAGTCAGAATATTATTCGAGGAATTTCGATTCAAATTTGAAATGAGATCTTGCAGAACGGTTGACGTATCCATTACTGTCAAACTAATGTTCAGTTGTGCCATTGATTCAATTCCGAAGAAATTGATCACAGTTCCCTGGATAATGATATGGTTAGAATTCAAATTTGGCAGTATGGTTTGAACAGTTGGTGAGTTAGAGATGGTTTGAAGTGGGATGAATCTCTTGCTCGATGGATCAAAATATGAGAATGAATATTGCAATGGATAGTATTCAATGAGATCTGTAGCAACGATGGAGAATCCAAATTGTGTCTCCAGTGCAGTTCCATTACATGGAGAACATGAAATAGTCTGAATGAGTGAAGCAGATGCAGTTTTTGCTGATACAGACACTACACCATTGTTTGTAAAGTTTCTATATCTGACTCGGTATGTGAATACATACGAGCTATTGGGTTTGAGAAATCCCTGTGACAAAACCAGGGGGACAACATTGTATGAACTCCCTGAGATCACTGTTGTTTCAATCTTCTCCTTTATATACACTATCCACTCATAATCAAGCAAATGATTTGGACGATTCTTAGAAACTGATGGCTCAATACGTAGCTTGTTACGTGCATCGAGTAGATCTGGCAGCGTAGTAGTTATTTGTGGGATTGGCATATCAGAAAGGTCATCAATCACAGTTAGCGTCACCTGTGAACTTGTTCTTCGAGAAGGGACAAGGATATCAGGGTAATAGACAACGATAAGCGAATACACTCCCACATCTTCATTAAATACAACTGTAGATCTATTGGATGACACCAAATTTTTGCAACCGACACAACTCCAATGGAATAGAGCAGTGGTGCTGCTAGATACAGTGAGATCATAGCTTCTTGAGGCATCAATAGTGTGGTTGTGAAATGCAGTTACCATTCTATTTCCTCCCGAAATAATTGCCACAGGACGAGCTGGGATTATTGAAACACTAACATTGGCTCGTGTCACTGATGATAATAATTTCAGAGTAATGTCGAGAGTTTCTGATTGCGTTGAAACAAGATCGAGAGAAACCGAGTTTTCGAGAGTTTGATACTCTCTTCCATTAATTGTCCATATCTTGGTCTCGCTGTTGGCACAAATTGGCAAGTCTCTTGTTCTCAGAATGTAGGAGTAAACTTCAAATTGTCTGACAATAATATGAGAATCTCTGATGTCGATATTGTTCGACTCAAGAACAGGCTGAGGCATCATAAATGCTTGGCGTGCTTGCCCGATGTTAATTCCCTCGTCCAAAATATCAACTTGAATAGTATTTACAGAGACACTCATGTAGTAAGCAGGTAAGATCATTGAATGATTGTTTTGGGATGATAGATAAGCTTCGACTCCAGGTTTCATTCCGTTAGCATTGTACATTGACCATACGTACGTGTAACTCCTATTCCCTTTGAACGTGTTTACTGAGAACACAATATCTTCACAATACTTGCTCTGCGAATAGCTAATCGAAACTAAAAGTTCGCTACAATCATCTCCAGAAAAGCCCGGATAACAAACGCAAGAGTCTAATCCTTCACAATTACCATTACCTGAGCAAACATCCGAATCATTTTGATTTCGGTTAAAACATGTTATTGATGAGTTACAAACCATCGTATCTCGATAATCTGATGAACATTCTAGTTCCCAATGAGTCCCAAAGATGTCCTTTCTTGGTCCCACATACACTAAACTCGCAGTAGAAGATATCGGCGCATTCAAATTCCAGGAATTGGGGCTCGAACAATTTCCAAACCACCATCCTGACAGTTGATTGTTTGCACATGCAACAGATTCACTATCAGAGTGGTCTGCAGTTCCGAAAGAAATTTTCGAATGATTCATTTCACCAATGTCAGTGGTTAGGGCGTAGTTTGTGTCAGAAGGTCCAATCGTCATAGCACCACTAATGAAATAATGCTTATACTGAGCATCCCAATATTCTACTTTTGTCTTGTTGGTAGTTTTCGTAAGTAGATAAAACTTTTTCAATCCCAAGAAGAAATCTCCATCCAAATTCCCAAATCCTTCTTCATAAGTAGTCCATCCAACAGTAAAACTCGTGTCTAAATGTTGTCTTCTCTGGAGAACAATTGAAGCTTTGTCGGTCATTCTACAAGATACTAGCATTGATTGACAATATGGATTGATTCTGTACACGGCAGAAGGGGCGCTTGGCCAAAAATCTTTCACACTTTGGCAATCAACGATACTTCGTTTTTCAGTCTTATTGAAAAAGTCTACCTCCATCACATTTCCGAATTGATCGATAAATGGACTGTAAAGAGAAGTTACACTCCTCAGTGTGGGTGATGAGTTACCTGAAGCAAGTCTCACTTGGACTGGGTCAGTTGTTCCCCAATTGTTGAACTGTACATCCAAAATCGATGATCCACGATTGACGAGTGAGTTAGGAGAGTACTGAAAGATATTTCTGTGGATTCTGATTTCTCCGTTCACATTCAGCAGGTGAGCAGAAGGTGAAAGCAGAGTATTGTCCACTATTGTGTTGCTCCTGAAATCAAAGAGTGCACACCCAGTCATTGGAAACATCATGGAAACAACTTGATCAGATAAAGTATTCCCATGAAACACATTGCCTTCGATCAATAATCGCCGTGAACAAAAAGCCATATTGTCAACGCGCAGAATGTATCTGGCATTATTTCTTCTGAATAGGTTACCTCTTATATACAATTTCCCTGCATTTTCTTTGAAAACCGAAACTGCCCCAGTACATTCTATAAATTGATTACTGTCGACTGCTGCGATTGATAGAGCATCATCAATGATAGTAATAGTTAATGGATCTCCTAGACTTGTAAAAGTATTCTCAGTAACAGTTAATTGACCTGTGTATGTATAGATCCATGCACCCCGACCTTTTCCCACAAACCTATTGTTGGTTATGGTGATTGATGCGGAAGTCTTGATAGACACCTCCAAGATTGGTGCAGATCCTGACATCTGAAATGAATTACCCACGACGGAAACATCCGTTAGTGTGAAGGAGCTACTTTTCGAAATGACAATAGTTGGAGTGAAAGAGGACCTGTCCGAAGAAAGAGTATTGTAAAGGATAGACACTTTGGCGGCATCCTGAACTTGAATCATATTTTCTCCTGCATTTTCAAACAAAGAATTTGAAATGAATAATAAACCTTGTCGTGCATTAACAAAGCTCATTCCCTTTCCAATGACAACGTAGTCCATTCTGATGTTTGATGAGTCTGAAATAATTCTTGCCATTGGGTTTTCATCAAGGCTTCGGATTTGAATGAACGATGTGGGACTTCCTTCCATTGTCAAAATAGTCCACTTGAGGTTCAATCTTCCATTTTCACTGAACGTCAATACCGCACCAGCAGACACTAACACAAAATACCCTGTCACATTGATTGGTCTGTTAATGAGATATCGGTAGTTGGACTCAAGAAGAGTGGAACTATCTTTCAGATGTTGTGACAAAATGATGGTTGCATTTGACATTGCTCCGAGACTCGTAATTACATTAATATACCCTTGTGGAAGGACAATATTAACCCATTTGTGAGATTCCTGCTTGAGCCGCAACAATGATATTTCCAACGGCATCCACAGATACCAATCTTCCACTGGAAACCAGAGGATCACTTCCAAAAAGATCACAAACGACACTACTACCAATTGGATATGCAATTTTACACACAAAACCGTCTGGGACACGAAATTGGCTAGACGCAATAGTTGTTTTCCCCAGGATAGGAACTGAACCAGTAACTTTGCCTGTGACGACAAGAAATTGAGCTGATTCACCATTCAGTCCATATATTTCTAATGAACCTGCGGATGTGTCGGCAAACATGGAAACGGGAAAGATTCCACCACTGGAGTACTGATGAAACTTAGTCCCATCGAATGAAAGACCGAAAAATGTGCCTGATAGTTTCGCGGTCACTAGGTGTGGCTTGTTTCCATAATGCTGAAGGTCGTAGATAGCTTGATTGTGTAAGTCTATAATTGCATAGAAGTTTGACTCACCACTTGGATTCAGTGTTGTTCCACATAGATTAATCAAACTCTCAACAGTTAGAGATAAACCAACAATATTGTTTCGAACAACGATATTGTTTCCTGTATTTCTTCCTACTCCATAAGATGAACTCAAAAAAGTAGTGAGGCTTCCTCCTGAATCTAAAAGAAATACCGCTACGCTCGACTTATCATTCGCCATCTCTGTTCCAGTGAAATACAGCAAGTCTGTTGCTGGATCAACAGAACTTCCATAGAACCAGGTGTTCGGTACCTCCAACGTTGTTCCGACAACATCTCCTTGTAGTGAAAATCGATGAATTGAACCAGAACTATTATTCTTCGATCCTGCGACATAGAGTCGATCTGTCCATTCAGTCACAGTGTTTGGGGAAAAATCAAGTAACCTTGTCCACGAGGGATTACCGTCGCTCCTCATCACCGATACAAATCCCATTAGTGAAGAACCACTGAATGGTTCCGAGTTCAGAACATTTTCCATCACTGGAGATCCACCTGCCGACGTCAGATTCAATGTTCCAACGACAACAATTTCGTTTGTTGATCCCACAGTTGTCATGGAAGAAAAAGAGATACCATCACCCATGCCTTGAATCCAATTGACTGGAATGTTTGGGGATGAAATGGCTGCAGAAACAGCACAGATGGAACATATGCATGACAATAGGAACGCATGTAAGCAAAAGGCAAGCAAGACTCCAAATTTACTTTTCATTATTGCTGTTATGACTTCTTTGATACGGATGATATTATGAATGTTGGCCCAATAATTTGTCGCTCTCCGACTGAGTTGACTGCTCTGTTGGAACCTCCAAAAGTTGCCCTAGGGGTGTACGGGGATATCTGACAGATCTCCGTTTGGTTTCAAATGGAAAGAAGAACAATCGATGTCGGGTTCATCCAAATCTCCAATAACAGTCGACAGAACACGACATCCGGAGCTTTTTTGGAATAATAATCTTCCTCCCTTCCAGATTGGCTTCAATCAATGCATGTCGACAACAAGTCAAAGCTCGCTGTGCCATCCTCTGAGTTTCTTGTTTTCAGTGAGTTGAGAGGGAACGATTACCAAACCGTATTCTGCGTAGAATCGGAAGGTTGCGAAGAACCTTGAGCTAGAAGTGAGAGCACCAACCAATATAGGTTCTTCCCAAAATGTTTGGATCTGTGGCCATATCAATCAAGCATTCCACTTGCTGCTTAACTGAATTGCATGGGGTGCTTACAGGTATCTGAGCTCGAATGTTTAATCCTTCGTCTCCTTTTACGACTTGTTCAATGTATTTGAGAACTTGTTTCAAATGAGGATTTGAGTTGACATCATCCAATGTGATATGCACAGGATTCACCAGGCTGAGCTTTTGTTCAGCCAATCGAATCTTTCGTTGAGGATACCACGATTGGGTGGCACTTGAGTTTTGATTCGATGATGACTGTTCCTCTTCGCTGTTTTGTTGCTTGTTCCTGTTGGCGAATTTGAGCCAATCGACTAATGGTTCCTTGATAAATACATCCATCGTATTCAGCAGTATATCTTGATTGTGATGCAATGCGCTTAACGTATGGATCATACTTTCTTTGTACAATCCGCCACCAATCACCATCCCATCCTGTTGGTACATAGTTAAATTATTGGAGGCAGACAACGGATGCATGACATGAAGCAATTGACGAGTTAATCGGAAGGGCATGAGTTCTGGAACAGGAAGTATCTCTGTGGCAGAGCCGAACGCATGTCCAAAGTCGATACCAAGTATTTGACCATCCGAACAATCCAATAAAAAGTTCTCCAAATGTCTATCTCCGATTCCCAAAATATAGGAACAGGTGTTAAACACAGCCAAGCTCTTAGAATACCTGTTTCGTAGTGTAAAGAATGCTTCAGCAGAAGAAGCCAGAGACATGATACTGTTCTTTAACAGATCTGGAGGAATTAGCTTATATTGCTCAGATATCAGTGCTTCCACCATCTCCCTCTTCCCCTTTTGGAAGAGACAAAGATATTGTTGTGCTTGATTCAATTGAACATCTTTTGGTTGAACACTTTTCAGCATATTCATGTGCATAATAGTTGTAGGATGTCTCAATATCTCAGCATTCGGTGTGTTGATGCTCCGTGACAACTCCTCTTCGATTAGAGCTTTTAACGGTCTCGTGTTGTCCACCCATTCAATAATACCGACATCTTTAGCCATGGGTACAACACTGTACGTTTTAAGATGAAGATTTCTCTTGCAAGAGACAGGATCACTGCGTAACACGTTGTTCATCACTTCGAATAATTGTTGAACTCTTTGATCTTGGCGCAAGTCTTCACCTCCCTTCACAAGAAACATGTATTCTTTCTCATCTGTGCCATGAATCTTGATTCTCTTTGGTCTTCTCAAAGACCCCATGACAAGAATAGAGGGATCAAAACCAACAATCTTAATATTGTTCTCCACATCAGGTTTCTCGTGTGTGCCATATTGTCCAGGTATTTCGATAGCAGAGAAGCTAGGATCAGAACTGGAGTCAAAGTCTGCTAGGTATTGAGAGAAATAATTAAGCTTCATCTTTCCAGGTTGTAAGGCACCCTTTGTCTTTCTCATCTCCATCATGTATTTGAGAGCCTTCTTTTCAAAGTTTCTCACATCTAGTTGAATAATCTTTGCTCCATCTCGACCTCCAAACTCCTTCTTCATAATGGGAGACCAATTCTTGGCAAATCGCTTATTATAGACTCCAGAATAAGGTTTACTGACATCAAACAGATCATCAAAAGTTTTGGCCCAAATTGATTTGAGCTCAGCTTGAAGCTGTGTTTGGTTATGAGCGCATTGCTTGTATACGGACTTGATTTCGTCGATCCAAGATTTGAACCTCAGCTCGGGATGATCTAAATCTCTCAGAGAGGATATAACTTGATCCAATACTGGATTTCTCAACCTTTGTTCCAAGCTTGATATTTTCGCCTGAGTGTTTGTGTTCGGATTTGTTATATCTGATCGACTAATATTTAAAGGGAAATAGAGAGCATTTGGGTACGCTGTAGCGATCGAGTCCAAAATTGGTAATAGATACGAAGCTTCATCACCATTCAAATGTCCTAATATTTGAGATATCCATGGAATGAACATGTAGCTCGGAATTAACATTGTTTTGTCGTTAATGAATCTCTTAAATTCATTTCTTGAGTCAGAATATTTCTCCAATAGTTCTAATAATCGAGGAAACTTTGCTGTGGCTTGTTGGGAATCACATTGCATGGCAGACAAGAAACTATTGACCACAGAGATAGCAAGTTGTTCCTTTGTGGGAGATATGGTTATGTTTGACTCTGTTTTAAGGAGGTTATCGCACAAAGTTCCAAAGGTCATATACACTTTTCCTGTGGCTGTAACGCCGGTAGTGAGTGCATTCTCACGTGCAATTCGACTTGTTTTCTGAAGTATTGTTAGTGCGGTTTCATACAACTGTGATGCCGTTCCAAACTTGTTTGATTTTTCTTCGTGCCTTTCGAGTGATTCAGCGTACTTAATATAGGTCTTGGCCTTTAGACATTGGAATTTGATTTTGGTGCTTATCGAGGCTTGTTCTGAGCAATATTTTTCTTCCTGTTTGCTGAAGAAGGATAAGGTTGCATCAAACTTTGTACAATACTCCTGATGTTTAACACCCTTAATATTCATCAGCTTCACAAGCGACGAGAAAAATTGAAAATCAAGTTCTGAACTCTCATTGGACGTTTTCGATTGCTTCAGATATTTTTGAGCTGCTGACGTATAGAATTGCTTCCGTACGGCTCTCGCAGCTTTAATAAACATACTTGTTCGCTCTTTCGTGATCATTTCCCCTATCGAGGACACATCAAGGTGGTTTTTCTTGTTTGAGTCAATGTCTGTTACATTTAGGCTATCCATTATATCCAACGAAGAAGATGAAGGATTGAAGGTCTGAGACACATCATCCATCACTCTTGCAAAACTATTATTTTCTACCTTAACAGCAATAGATAAGGCTTGTTTTGCGAGGTTGTCAAGCAACTTATCTCTGTTACAAACAATATTATCCCACACATGTATATCGTCGAGAGTCATTGACGGTGTTCTATACTTCCATGTGTTGATCAGTTTGAGGAAGCCATTCATTTTAGATTGAGGAGGAATGTGCAAGAAATTCACATACTCCTCAATTTCTACTAATCTCTGTAGTTTTTGAAGCAGAGAATGTCTCTCTGTCTTCGATAAACTATTTAGAGAGGACCAACTCACAACGAATTGTCCATATGCATCAATGACATGCGATTTCGCTTTTTCATTCTGTCCAATCATGATGGAATAAGCAGCGAGCTCGGGACTGAATCGTAATTCCAAGATGCTTCTTCGCGTCTCATCTTCAAAACTTTCAGCCAAAAATTGCTGGAACTCAGACTGATCTGTTGATGATTTGAGCTGACTCTCAATGTAGAGTGGCAACAGTGTATCAGTATTCTTCATATTCCAAATATGCATTATAGAATTGTTGCTGTCGTCACCTTTCACATCTCTGCTGATACATTCAGAGAGTTTGTCCCACATGGAAAGTTTACGGAAGCATTCCAGTTGCCTTTCTCTCCAGAATTCTACCTCTTGCTTGTGTGGGCGAGGCTCATCCTTACCCTTCCATCCGTTCAAATAATCCTTCGTTCCTTCCATGTAAATCTTGGCTGCTTCATTGAATTCTCCTTGCAGTTCATGATTCAAACTCTTGTGGGTGATTGCTTGATCGGACACATTATTCTCAAATATTGATCGAACCACATCATCATCCTTCACGGCTTTGTATAACTTACCAAGTTCGATCCAACAATCTAGTCTTTGTTTTGCTTCCATAGAATTGAGCTTACTCTTTTGTTCATTTTCTTCATCGTCCGACATCGGGTCTTCGTCATTGCTGACATCTTTCTCTTGTAAGAACTTTGATGATATGTACTTCTCCAATACAAGTACACCTAGTTCGACATTGCGACTTTGCAAGCTGGCCTCCCTGATCAGGTTGGGAGAAATAGATTGTGCGGTAGAGTTGATTATATCCGGGTGCTTCAAGCACAGAGACAACAGACTAGATATAAGCAGGGGACAGTCCTTTGATTGTGACATCATTGTTTCAAAGTAGCGCATAATATTCTCGATGGTAGTGTGATTTTCGCTCGATGTGAGAGATGGATGAATTGCAGAGTATAAAGAAATAAAGGTATCCTTCGCTATCTTCATATCTGTTAAACATAATGCTTGTAGGGGAACAATAAGTTCTCTGACAGCAATCTGAATATCCGGTAGTTCTCCTGTACGATATGTTCTGTACAGCTCAATCTTATTTCTTCTCTGCATCTTTTGTTTCGCTTCCCAAGCTTCTCGTTCTTTTTTCATGCGAACGGCTCGCTTAGCTTGATTTAGAGTAGACTGTGTGTCTTTTAGAGCAAAGAATCTTCTTCTTAACCGCAGATTACTACCAGTACTGTGACCAGGTTGTTCCATCGCTTCATTGCTTGTTTGGGTCGAGATTCTTTTAAAGGGAGTGAAGAGAAGACTCGTTTGGGTCAAAGTCGGATCAGAGAGAGACTCTCGAATAGAAGAACCGAATTGGGTTAAGGAAAATTGAGCTGTTTGAGTTGCTTTGATAACTCCCGATCGATTCATGTTCCCTTTTTGATCTTCATTGTCGTTTGGTTCTACCTTGACAATCGCGTCTGGGTTGTAGGATGCACTAAATGATTGGAGAGATGAGTATGAATTCATGATTGGATCAGAGCCTTGATGCGATGAGAAGAGAGGAGTCATTGGCAAGCTTCTGCTCTGCCATGAGAGATCAACCTGATATTCCTTAAACTCACAATCCGAGAGACTCTCCGAGAAGAGAGCCTTGGAGTCAGTGAAATCAGGGCTGCGATGAAGCAGTTGCAATAAAAGAAAAGAGGCATTGTTTAACCATTGTTCTCCTGATTTCTGGGAATATAGCATGGTAAACATTTGTTCTAACCGATTGATCGATTGGACAGATAATCTTGATTCTTGATCCCAGAACTCTAGTATCTTTCTCCTGATTGGTTCGGATTGATCGTTTAATCCTTTCAATAATTCTGTTCGAATAATCTCCTCATTTCTGAATCCTTCCTTGTTATCAAATAGCCATATGAGAATGTTGTAATAAAGAGTTCTACTTTCTTCGGAAAATGTGGAGTGAAACACTTCCTCATTCTCATGAAGTTGCTCCTTAATTACTCGCACAAAATGAAAAACATCATCTTTTGTCATTGTTCTTGCTAACTTGAGGATGATTTGGAGGACCAGCAGTTGAGTTGTCTCTTCTTGGTGATGCAGAAATTGCGGAATGTAAGGTTTCAAGTGAAGATACAAATTTTCAATATTTTCAGCTCTCCAACAAATAATTTGCAGTGCAATTTTCTTAAATACACCATACAGATGAGGCATAATGTCCAGAATTTTTGTCGGTAGGAAGTGGTCCAAAAATGTTGTGCAATGAATTCCAATCTTGTTGAGGCAGTTTAGCAAGCGGTCATATTGTTTAGCATATATGAAAGAATTTAGCATTGCCAACAGTGTTTGCTCAAACATTTGTATACTCTGATCGACACGCTCCTCTGCTTGATTGGTATTCATCAGTTGGTTGAGAAGCATACCTGCGACTTCAGCCGCTGATTCATACACGTCTTTGTTTTGGAATTTCAAGTTCTCAATAATTTTGTCATAGAATTTTTGTTCTGCGATTATTGAAATATCCAATTCATGGTCATAAGCAGCGATATCATTCGCAAGTATGACACCCAGTAATTGAAGGCCAGTTGTTCTGGCTAATTTCGCCGATGCAGACTGTTGATCGAAGCATATCCAACCGAGAATTATGTTCTTTTGGATTGAGATTCGATTGCGCCACTTCTCAACAAGAAATTTGATCAATTCGAGATTAGATCTGAGAATCAAACGTTTTTGGTGAGCGCAGTGTTTCATCAAATAGGCAACAAGAGCTGATGCAAGACTTCTATCTTCTGTTGTATCAGAGGGCATCATATCTTTCCACTTGAGCAGTAGTACGACCATGTCTCTCACAAAATAGTGGATGCCAGTGCCACCATTGTCCTTTGAGATGACCAACCGAATCAATGGTGCAAACAACTTCGTCGCGTATGGTTCAAAAACCGATGACTTGTTGATAATAATCTTGGCAATAAATATTTTAACATTTGGATGTGTTGTTTCATCATCTAACGTATTAAACAGTTCATTCATCCAACTTGGCATTACTTTTTTGTCCGGTTTGAACGTATGAGTCAGATAGTCCACTATACGTAATATGGTTACCATACATGGGTTGGAATTGACTTCATCAAGTTCGAGTGTTTCTTCACTTTCAATATCAGGCTTCTCCTTGTTTGAATCGTTGGTCATTGATGCGCTACTCTCCTCATCAGACTTATTATCGACTACAGCGGCTGTCGCGTACCGACTTCCCGGAACGAAAAAGGAACCAATATATGGAATATCTGAGCTCAGACTACTGTCCGACAAGTATTGAGATGATAAATACTTTAGACGGAAGTTTCCTCGATCTTCGCTGGTCTTTGTCGTGTCGATGCGAAGCTCTTGAACGGCTTTGTTGTACAGCGAGAAGTTTGTTTCAATTTGGAAGTCATACTTCTTTTGGATATCAACAATATTGTTCCACAAGTCATTATTCTTCTCCTTAAATAGGAAACCGGTGTAGAACTTTTCTTGCGTTTGAGTACACTTAACAGCTCCAGCAAGTGCATTGTATGCTGATGTGTGATACTCCATCATCAACGAATATCCCACTACTCTCATCTCTTCATCGGATGGACGGAATGAACGCGCAGTGTACGCTGCACGCATCACTTTCTCAGTGAGCTCCTTTCCAGATAAACCATCCTTGTTGTCACCGAAAATCTTATTAATGGAATCTTTAACTGTGATCGCTGGCAATAACCGATACATTGCTTCAATCAAATTGAAGCAACAAGTTTTAGTGACGTACACAGCTCTCATATCATCTTGATTTATGACTGTGGGATCATAATTCACTGTGGTTGTGATGGATTGAGCTATTTTCTTAATGTTCTGCTCAAAGAACTTGGTTAGGACTGATGGATGAATAGTCTGTGCACAGAGAAGACAAACCCACTGAACAATGTTTTGTCGAATATCCATTGGTAATGTCTCGTTGAATAAGGTTTTCAAGCACATATTCATGCAAATTAAGATTTGCTCTGATGGAAGTGCAACGATAAATCGCTTCAAATGAGTCGAAATCTTGTGTTTCATCGGATGGTCCTTCCATCTGAAGATTGGCAACACTTGTTCCATAAACTCAACAGATTTGCTACTACACATTGCAGTTAGTAGTTCCTCTAGAAGAGCGATATGATCTTCGTAGGCAGCACTATTCGGTTGCAGTTCTGTATATGACAAGGGAAAATCGTTGACTACGATGTGTCTCACTTGATAGAGAATAGTTGTTTGTTTGGCAGAATCAGACGATTGTAACTTGTGTAAAACAAGTGGAACAACACGAATGCCTTGGAGCTTAAAATCCATGGTTGGATTGTGTACATCTTTCCTGGATTTCAATGCGTGCTCAACCATTTTGCATATGATAGATATCGTATCGGGTTGACAAGTGATGCTCGTCGTATCCAATATCAAGAGTTTCTCGACCAACTTGCACACACCAAGGTTGTATTCAAACATATCCTCCTTCCCTACGAGGACATTATGGACCAACACACCAAGATTTTTGGCCATGCTCGCAACGAATGGCGTTCGTTCGAGCTTAGAATCACGAATCAGATGCTGAGCGATATCCAACATGATATCGATTAGAGAATGATAGCGTGCTGATTGTTCAACCATCTCACCGATAAACAGATCGACTCGTTTCAAAATATAGGATAGGACTTCTCGTTTGAAGTTTTTGTAGAACAAGGAACCCTTTGTTGGAAGAACAGTGATTGTGTTACTCAATTGCTCATTCCTTTGTACGTCAATCTGAGTGAGTCTTTGAGAGAGATAGTCACTCTGACTGCAACGTGTTTCATCCAACAAAAATTGCAGCAGTAACCGCGGAGGAAAACCAAATTCAAAACAAAGCTCCCAGAGCTCTTTCGATATTTGTAATTGCACTGGAGACAGAGTTTGCTCATAATTGAAGATCATTGTTCCCAACTTGACTGACATTTGTGGTGTGCTGGTGGCAATGTTACCCTCTAGTATATTGAGCATGTGAATCAAGCGATAGCCTCTAAATAAAAAGGTAGCATCGTCCAGATTCAAATTAAGATCAGAGAGTGAGAAGCGATTCAAGTTGATTCGCCCATCACTGTTCAACAATTTCTTGAGAGTGGCCACCATCGTTGTTGCATATCCTCCATCCTTTAGTTTCTTATCATGCAACACAGCATACAATATTTTCTTGATTTGTCTTGGAAGCACCACTTGAATACTCTCTTGGGTGGTGCTTAAGCCAACTCGTTCGGGATTGAGAAGGCATGTCAGTATGAGACCAAAGAAACGAGTATTTACAATCTTCAGTTCTTGCTTGATGAGTGTATCACTAAACTTTTCTGTCATTAACACCATGAAGTCAATCACTTTTAGTAATGTCGAACATTTTTTCGCATTTAATCTCTCTTCCTCTGCGCTAGTGATCGATCCCAGGATTTGCAACGGTTTCTTCCAAGCGTAATCTTTCATAAATTTAAAAATGTGACTAAACAATGGATGAATATTTGTAGGGGCCTCAGTTGAAGACGCGGACGCTTCTTGGTTTCCGTCAGACAACTTGATTCGTTTCGCGGCACTCTCCGTTTTTTGAACATTATGTCCTTGGAAAATACTGTGAGGATACATGATCTGAGCGTTGAACAACCATAGTAGATAGTCCACATAGGCTTCTAAGCTACCCATCCAAAATAGCAAATGATTCAGTTGTCCACTAGTTGTCTTCTTTTCTTCCATCATGTTGAGTATTCCTTCCATAGTTGACAACTCTCGATGAACGTTTCCAACAACGAATTCAATTGACTTCTGTTTTGTCATCATGTACACCCATCTCTTTGGTCCATCCTCCGTATCAAAGTCCTCTAATTGCATACACAATACTGGAAAGAGTCTCATGCATTGCTTTCTCAATAGTATTTGATTGCTAGAGCAATGAACAAACACCCATTCAACCATATCTCTCAAGCAAGTTATCACCCCTCGGTCACTCTTGGGAACAGATAACAATTTGTGTTTGTATAAGATCACTTTCTCGATGTGCTCAACCAACTCATTGGTTCTCTCCACGATGCCACTACTGCTGCTACTGTTGTTACCTGATGAATTCATTACTGAATTGACCGCTTGTAAATCTTCTTCAGAATTACTTGCAATGCGCAAACTAGTGAGAGTATTGTACAACAACTCTAGAACATGCTTGTCAACAATGGCCTCCACTTCTCTGAAGGTCCTGTACATGCGATTAAATGCCAAGACTGCTCCCAATCGTTTGTGAGCGTTCGGATGGTGTAGTTGACTGTATAGACGTTGGAATAGAGATTTTGCATTCACGTACTTTCCAGTTTTGTCGTGCTTTATCGACCAACGCAAAAATTCATTCAATAGATTGGCACAAAGATCCCTCAATGCACCATCTTTGGCATTCGACACTCCTTCGATCAAGCAATCTAACAGAGCCATGGTTTCTCTGTTCTCATAGTGCATATTCTGCGTGAGCCAATGAGTTAACTGATAAATCAATGGCTCAAACAGCTGCTTTGTTACCACCTCCATATCAACTGCCAGTTTCAGAAGCGAAGGGAAGATGTGAACATATATTTGATAAAACGGAGTTGGTTCAGACAAGGTCTCACCTACTTTGTTCTCAGAGGTCTCACTTGTTGATTGACTCTGTTCTCTTCTGCGTTGTGCTTCTTGTTCTTCCTGAAGTTTCTGCTGTGCTCTTTGTCTTGCTTGGGGGCTGTACGCATTCCTTCCAATCATGTAAATAACGATCGAATGCAAGAACTCACCAGCAGCAATCTTAGTTTGCCTATCACTCGAGGATTCAGCCAACTCAACGACCCGAGGCAGTATAGGATCGTAGAATATCTCCGGTTTTACATCACGAAACGGAAGAGAGAACTGAACACGTTCCTTTGTGTCCCAAGCAATTGCTTGTTTGTTCTCTTCCTTCTCGTCGCTCAGTATTAACGCATTCTCTCCACCTAGCTTTCCGAGAAGTCGAATGATGCGCAACTGAACACTTCTCAACGAAATATTGTCAATATCTTTAAATAATTTTGAAGCTTCCTTGGCCTTACGTCTCTCATTGTCAAGATCCTGCTTTTGGATAGTGTTCCTATGTTTTGATTTCAGTTGCTTGTTCACATCTCTGATTCCTCCACCCATGTCATCATCGACGGAGCTGCGAACGGTGAGATACTGTCCAAGAACAGGAAGAATATTAGGCAGAAAAACCTTGAGTGAGTCGTAAGATAGAACCTTCATATAGTATTCTAGAGCTGTTAAACCGACAGAAGCCAAGGGTAGATAACTACGTCCCATTTCAAAAGCAATGTTAAGTGGGAGAACAAACAACTCTGTGCTAATGAATTGCTTTGGCATTGCCAAAATGAAACATAGGCTAGCCGCGAGCATGTCTCCCTTTTGCTCATGCAGGCCCATGATTGTACTCTTACAAAATTTGGACAGTAAATGGAAGCAAGAAACCCTTGTCTTGTCATCTGGAACAAACAACTGTTGATATAGTTGGTTGCCAGTTTCTGCAGTACTGTCCGGTGGAGAAGATATGATGACATCATAAATCTGAGACTTCTCTGTGATGCCTTCAAAGTAGTTGAACTGCTCACTAATTTTCATCACAATGGTTAGAATTTTGAAGAAGCCGCTCGCGTGAGGAAACCTTTGAACCTTGTCGATGAGAACCTTGGACAGAATGTACACCCATCGCGTACAGTGCCTTGGTTGACATTTGCGCAAGAATTCTTTGCTAAACTCAACCAGGTTCAAATACAGTTCATAATCCTTTGGATTGGCTGGCCTTATATCAGTAATGTTGCTTGATTCGCTATTCTCGGCATTTTTTTCTGCTGCGTTGTTATTCGAGATCGATACAACCTTGCATCTGACATCCAACTTGTTGATCATGTCAATGATGGAGTTGAGAACTCGATCATAAATGACTGAGAACATGTGGTCCTGGAGATCTGTACCAAAGTTTAACTGGACCCATGGAAAATTCCATTTGACGAGTTGAATGTTCTTCGGGTTCAACATGTTGCTCCATAGGTCTAAGTATTGTACATGGAGTGGCACAGAGCTGTCACTGTCATTCATGGATTGTGCTTGTACAGATTCCTCCTCATCAGCTGAAGGTGTTGCTGCTGTGGATGAAGAGGTGGAATTCGATATGGTTAATGTTAGGCCTTGGAACACGATGCGAGACAAGAGCAAATCCAATGAATTCTGTTTCAGATATAGCGCCACAAACAGCTTCATGACCGATATGTAGTTGGCATAGCGGTACTTTGGGAATAGGAATTGTTTTGGATACACGAGAAACAAAACACCAAAAATGCGCTCCAGGTGATCAATGACCCAACCATCAACTGTATCCAACTGAAGTATCAAGTTGGCGAATACTGAGAGGAAACTGGGTAAATGAGAGATGGATTCTTCGAGTTCCTCCTGAGATCGCGTCAACAACTGATCACTCATCTTCAACAACTTTAACAAGATTAATTTTGTGTCCGCTTGACCGAGAAATCGACTCATGGGTGCAGCAAACTGTCCAAATGATCGAATTGCCATACTCAACGTGTTCTTGTTGTTCCACAATTGTGGACTGCTGGTATTGCTGCCATTGTTGTTGCTATTGTTGTTCTTCTTGAGGTCCAACATTTGTTTGAACTGATCCAACAGGATAAAGAATGCTCTCTGATTCAATTCAACGCTTCTGACTCGTTGACTGCCTTCACCGACAGTGTTGCTGCTCATGACTAGTTCGTGGGCCACATGGGACAAGTAGGCATCCAGTGCTCTGAACGCATGTTTCCTCACCTTGTCATTCCTATGATTGCACAACAGTTTCATGCGCTCATACATCTTTTCTGCATCGACGGTCAAGTACTCTCGAAACGGATAGGCATGAGTGGCCAATAGGGAGAGTGCAGCCTTCGGGATATCATGTCTCGATGCATCTGTTCTCTCGAGTGAGATGGTCATGTACGAATACAGCATTCCCAATGAACTACCTGTACTACTACTACTACTACGACTCGTACTAGCTACTGCTGATGATGATGATGATGATGATGATACAACACCACTAGTGTTTGTCATTGTCGTATCAAATGGTTCAAACTGATACAAGTAACACTCAATGCCCTTGAACGCACCAACAATCAATTGAGAATCAGGTAGTGCCTTATTCGACTGATGATTCAACGTTTCCATCATCACTTGAAACAATTGTCGGTATCGATTGTTCGTAGTCATTTCACTTGGATAGTATTGACACAGTTTGGCCAATAAGATGAGCATCTGAGAGAAGAGTGTGTTGGACAGGCCACCACTACTGCTACTACTGCTACTGCTCCGACCCACCTTTTTCTTCAACAGTGGCATCAACACATCAAATATGTGACCTGCATTCGTCGTCATCATCATCATGGAAGAACTATCATTGCTGCTGCTGCTACTACTACTTGTACTACTACTACTACTACTAGCGGCATTATTGTTATTGGTAGTAAAAGTTGATTGTTGTTGTTGTTGATTCAACAAGTCATGTTCAACGAGTTGAATGAGAGGTGCAATGGCCGAAACACGCACAACACTACTATCATCACGTCTCAATATTTGAAAACACCACACTTGAATATGATGTGCATAATCAATGAGTCCACTATTATTATTATTATTGTTATTATTATTACTACTACTACTACCACTATGACTACTATTGTGATGATGACGACTCAAAATAATTTTCATATAATTGTTCACGAGATCCAAAATGGCCTTTCTCGTATAAATCGAAGTCTTCTTATTCTCATCACTGAACTGCAGTGAATGTCTCATTTTTAACAAGTGATCCACAATGTGAAAAATGCTTTTTTGTTCATTGAATAACATGTGAGAGATGGCACCACTCACATCATCATCATTATTGTTGTTGTTGTTGTTGTTGTGACTATTATTGTTCATGTCAATGGTTAAGCGAGAGATTTGATCATTCATATCAGATATGATATTGATTGGATTCAATAGAACAATTCGATTCATGTGATCACTACTACTACTACTACTGGTTTCATTGTTTGAAATATCATTGTTGCTATTGTTGTTATTGTTGTGACCAATGATAGAAAAGAGCAATTGAAAGTTTCTTTCAAGTGCTTGCATGTTGTTGTTGTAGTTATGTTGTTTGATTGGTTTGTTTCAGAACACACCACTGAATGGCTAATAAATAATGATGATGATTGCTCAGTGGTGGCGATGATCTTGTTTTTCTTTCTTGACAGAAGAGTGGTGAAATTCGAGACCAGGCTGGAAGTGAGCACTTTTTGGCGCGAAACCAAGACGGAGGATTATAGGTTCAACGAATGAACTAGGTTCACGGTCCAGGACCGTGGAAAATAGTCCGCAGAAAGCAGCTTGAAGAGAACTTAATTCAAGAAAAAAGAACCTTCAATCATCATACACACGCACACACAACATGGCACCATCATCATCAGACTCATCCATTCAAGTACCCACATCAAAACAAGTACCATCCATTCATGAACTCTATCACTTGTTGTTTCACAAGGATGAACACATTATGAAACCATTTATTCACAAACTCATTCCATCATCATCAACATCATCATCATCAACCAATACGGATACAAAAAAAGTGCAACAGGATGTCGTTCGCAATATTCAAATTCAACCATGGTTGACAAAAAAATCATCATCAAAAACAACAACAACAACAACAATAGAAGAAGAGAGACGCATCACGTTCCAACTAGTGAATCTACCCATCCCTAAATTATTCTCCTCTCTCTTTTCATCATCTTCATCATCATCATCCAACAACAACAACAATAATAACAATACAACAACAAAATCAAGTCATGATAAAAAAGAGGAGGTGATTATTGATGTCAATATGCAATTTCAAACAACAACAACAACAACAACAACAATAGATGCAACAACAATTCAAATCAAATGTCCCATCACATTCAGCAACAGTACCGCTAGTAGTCATGATGATTTATCATTTGTTACATTCTTTGATGTTCAATTGGAATGGACACTCACCAATAATCAGAATACAATGATTGTGAATATGAAGAGTCATGGTCGATTGAATCATTCGACTGCCAATTGGATTCCCATGTTCCAATCCACCATTCAACAATTCATTCAAAAGAAACAAAAAACATGGATACAATTGGCTCAACAACAATTATCATCATCATCATCATCATCTATACCTAAATCATCTGCTAGTACGACTACTACTACAACTACTAATATCAATGATAAAAAGAGTACTAGTACGACAACTACAACAACAACAACTACTAGTACAACAACAAGTAATAATCACAATGATCAATCAGATAAGAAGAAGCAAAAGAAATCGTTGGTGATGAAAATGATGAAACCATTCCTGCTATCCACCAATTGGACCAAAAAGAAACAAAAGGACACGGATGAGAAGAATAACAGTGCAACAACAAATAACAATGACCTGGATGATTCTCTCATTGTGATGATGAATGCCATACAAGTCTTCTTTTCATTCCTGTGGTTCTATCTCTGTGTCGTCTATCACTTTGTCATTCACCTGTTTCATCAAGTACAGTCTCAATTCTCAGATGTTTCATCATCAACAACAACAACAACAGCATCCAAAGACAAGAAGCATAACAAACAACAACAACAACTGAATACGGGTGCTGTTGTGAGCAATGGTGTGAACAAGATTAGGAAACGCTTGTTTTCATCCTCATAATTCAATACATTTTATTCAATGTCGTTAGAATCGTTTTATATCGTACAGCGATTCTTGGAGTTGTTCTTAGTGTTGTTCTTCTTCTTGTTGTTGATGGACGAAGAAGTAGGTGGTCGATGGGCATTGAATTCTTCTCTCCATCCAAGTTCATCCACTAGCATGTTGACTGCATCGTCAATGGAATACGGTTCACCCACAAACATGAATTCATGCTGAACACTGTCTCTTGCACGATTCATTCTTCTTCTGCTGCTTCTGCTCACACCACAACCATCGTACAAGAGTGTGGACATGAGAGGATCAAATGGACCGACGCGTTCTCTGTTGAACAACATGTGTGTCATGACTCTTGCATTCTCTTCAACATCATTCTGACCAGAGTGCTTCTTCTTCTTCTTGTGCTTGTTGATGATGAGTTCTGGAATGCCAGCCACAGGATACACTGTGAGACTCGTTCCCATGATCAGCACACAATCTGCTTCCTCTACATCGCTCTTCAAACATTTTTCAAACTTGTCTGGTAACGATTCACCAAACATGACAATATCTGGTTTAATGATATTGTTCTTCTTGTCGCAGTGTGTACAATAGGGAACAACAACATTCTCCTTACTACTACTACGACTACTACTACTACTATTGTTGTTGTTCATGTTCATCATTTGTTTCACTTGTTGATTCGTGTACAAGTGATTGCATTGGACACAGTGAGCTGTGCGATAAGAACCATGACACTGGAGAATGACATCATCAAACGATGATGATGATGAAGAAGCAGCAGCAGCAGTAGAAGAAGTCTCTTCCTGTTGTGCTTCTATGCTTGTGCGGGTCAAAAATTCCAATCCATCAATATTCTGTGTATAGTTTCTCAATAGGAGACCCTTGTCGTGCAACAGTCGAATAAAGTAGTGAGCATCAGTTGGCTCATACCTATTCTCAATATCCAAAAAGTCTTGACTCAACAAGAAGAATGGTTCTGGATTCTTCATAAAGTAACTCAATTCGAAAATACTGGTCGGATTAGGCAAATTATACTTTTGTAGATTGTAGTAGAGACCGGTGCCAGGTGTGCGGAAATCAGGTATGCCTGCAGCAGTGCTCAATCCAGCACCCGTAATCAATAGCATTCGTTTGATTTGACCATTGAGAATGCGTTGGGCAAATCGTTGAATACGGCGCTTGAAATTGTCAATATTGTCTTCTTCATCATCTTCATCATCATCATTATTTGATTGTTCACTACTACTACTACTATGACTATGACTACTCACATTGTGATTGTTGTTGATGTGAGTGGATGCGAGATGAGAAGTCAATTGATCAATGACTGTTGTTGTTGTTGTTGTTGTTGATGATGAGTCTACTCGTACCACTTGTTCATCTTCTTCTTCTTCTGGTTCATTTTGTTGTCTTCTATTCTGTTCCTTGTTGTCAATAGAAGGATCCATCATCATTATTCGTGAATGTTTTTGGTGTTGGTGTTTTTTTTTCTATGTTTTATGTGTTTCTTTGGTTTTTCAGGAATCTTTGGACTTCCACAAACGAGTTCAGACCGAGTTCACACCAGTTACCAGCAAATTCATGGAAAGGAAATTTGTTGTCCTGCATAATCTCCTCCCCCAATCCTCTCGTAACCACTTCTGTTTTGCTTGTTGGTTCGGAGGAGGAGACAACCATAGGCGAGTCGTTGGCATGACAGACATGCAATGATGACAAGTACAATGCCCGAAACTATAGCTATCCATGGTCGTTTGGTTATGTATTGTTGGGCATCGATCATTTCTTTTCTCTCTTGGCAATTGTATTGGGTTCCATTGGATTGACACATTTCAGTGGGACAAACATACATCTCATTTGCATCGCATAAGGAAACCACCTGACGAAAGAATTGATGAGCTGTTGTCTTGTCATGCAATGCTCGACTCGTGACGGCAACTCCATACAAGCTATTCAGTCTGTTGGGATACAAGGTCAGAAGATGTTGATAAATGCGTCGAGCCTCTCGATGAGCATGTTCCTTTGTCACCAACAAGTCGGCCACAATTTCATAGAGTGGCACAATCATAAATTCGGATGAATGAATGTAATGATTCAAACTGTCATTCAGTAATTGGAGTGCACGAGCTTTGTTTCCTTGGACAAACTGTACCAGGGCACCAGACACATTTATCATTTTGTCAATCTCGACTCTCATATCAGCAGGTACATATGGCCAGCCGATACTTTCTTTTCCATTCGAAAATGCCTTTAACAACAGGTCATGCCGTTGTTCAATCCCATTTGGTAGTTGCTCCTGCAAGAATAGGGAGCTCACCAGTTGTGCAAAATATTGGTAAACGCGAATCCAAGAGTGTATCTCCCAATTGGGTGATTCTGGCATCAACTTCAATCGGATGCCATATTTCCAGTCACGTGTCTCTAACGCATACTTCATGGGAATGCTAATCAAATCAAACACTTCAGATATACCAATCAGTCCAAACTGAATAGGTCTTTGTTGTATATAGTCAATGTACTCCTTCACGAATGACACTTGACCTCTCTGCAACAAAGCATGGACAAGGAAGCCGAGAGAATGCAACTGACCTGGATAGTTGAAGTCTTCATATGATGATGATGATGATATGGATCGAACATTGGATTCAATCGAGTGTCTCCACGATCCCAAGTGTTGATACGTGTGTGAAGGCATGTGCAATGCATGAGGGATATCTGGTGCAATAGTGCTGTACAATCGAGATTCAGAAAGTGCCAAATGAGCATAGTGAGGATGGTCGTAGGCATGGATCAAGTAGTGCAACAAACCGACATGAGTCGTCTCATCAAATCTCACAAGAGCTGATTTGAGAATGACACCTGTTTCATTCCTGAGCAAATCTTGTTCACTTGTATTGGTAATGGCTTTGATCATGGCCAAATTGGCCAAAGAGTACAGTGCTGTCAAGTATGCACTGTCATCATCATCGTTATCATCTTCATCATATAATTTGGATTGCCACCACCACAGTTCTTTCATCATTGACCGATAACTACCAATGGAGGAGACGCGATTCTCAATAGAAAACGATTGGTAGAATTGTGCAAGTGGCCGCATAAAGTTCAATTCTTCTATCGTTCTGGCATATTGAATGGCCAGGGTCATGGACTGATTCGCAGCAGAAATGTGCTCTGGACTTGGATCGACCCACAATGGATACCAATGACACATGGCAACTCCCCAATGCGCCATGGCACAAGAAGGAGATTTTTGAATAATGTACAGAAAAAGGTCAATCGCTCTCGAGTACCAAAACGAATGCAAACATCGATAAGCTTCATGGAATTGTGTCTTGTAAGCTTGTTGACAGTCAAGTGTGCTGCTGCTGCTGGGTATGGATGTTGCTGGGATACGAGTGATCGCGTGCAGCACACCTATTGTGAACAAGATTGAAAAGAATAACAAAATTTTCTTCATATTTCTTCATACTTCTCTTCGATAAATTGGCTCTTCTTGATCCTTGTCATTTTTAGCGAAATTTTCGTTGTATCAGTTTTTTTTCTCCAGGTAATTTCTCCGGATTCTTTTACGGTAACCCCCATCCGTCCGCCATTAAATTTGAATCGTATCCTAACTAACCTAGGTGGAGATGCGCGAATTATCCTCCGTAACTCGCTGCAACGACATCGCCATTAACCTTGTATCGTTTCCGAATGTCCTGTGCCACAGTATTGTTTGGGTCCAACTTGAGCCAATCGCTGAGCATGGAGAAGAAATTTCGCACATCTCCCTTCATCCATTCATTTTTCAACTTGTCATGCAGCTCACACATCTCCCGTTGTTCCTCTGTAGATTCTGATCTGAAGCCAACGACTTCGTACACTTGAACAGGCTTCGATTTTCCTCTCAGAGTCACAAAATCGAGCCATTTGAACAGAATATCTTCTTTACAAGCAGAATAGGTGCTGCCAGTGATGATAATCCTCGTACTGTATTCTTTGTTGAGACTTTCGCACCTCGAAGCTATATTGACACCATCACCTACTGCAGTGTAGTTGATCCTATTGGAACAACCAATGTTACCAACGAGACAGATACCAGAGTTCACTCCTATTCGAATGTGCAACAATGGATACCCCTTGTCTTCAAACTCGTTTCTGCGAGTTTCAAGCTGATTTTGCATTTCAATGGCACAACGAACAGCTTTGTCTTCATGATTCTCTACCGGAAGAGGTGCATTGAACAGGGCCATGATCCCATCACCAATGTACTTGTCCACTACACCCTCATGCTTTGAAATAATCTCACTCATCATGGTGAAAAATAGGTTCATCAGTTGCACGAGAGCATCTGCTTGTATCGATTCACAAATACTAGTAAAGTTGCGAACATCGACAAACATCACTGTGATATAACAGGGTACGACTCCAAGATTCACCTGCTTGTGGGAACTGAGAACCACCCGTACGATATCAGAGGGAACGTACTTTGAAAATCCTTTGATCCCAAACTTCATTTGCTGAAGTGCATGAGTCATTTTGCTCACTTCATACAGTCCGACGCTACTGTGGATATGGTTCTTGGTATCGAAATTGAGGTTGGAAACATGGTTCATTTCCTTACTCACTTGATGCAGAGGCATCGAAAGGGCACAACCAATCAGTAGGGCCAACAGAACGGTAATGAATAGAATACTGGCACATATGGCAGCATTCACCTTGTTGGCCATATACACTGAACCCAGTAAATCAGATTGCACTTGAACGTCCAACAGCAACAAGTCAATACCATAGGGATTCACGAGACGTCTCACTTGAACAATCTTGGCATTTGCTCCGTGACCGTACGAGAATTGTAGTTTGGATGTTGTGCTCAACGTGCTCAAATTGAGCAATCGTTTGTTCATCATTTGAATCGATTCTCTCACGAGAGGATCAGGATTGGTTTTTGCAGTTGTCAACTGAGGAGTCACTGTTCCGTTCACAGTCACGTAATTGTACGTTTGACCATTCGATGTACCATACAAGTCACCAGATGTTCGATCAAGGACAATGATTCGTTCATTCTTCATTGTTTTCAATGATGTCAGCAATTGGTCAAACACTTGCAAGTCAACAGAACCACTAATCACACCAGCGAACTTTCCGGTACTCATGTTAAAGTAGGGCGTGCCCACGGTGAAGCCATAGTAATTTCGTGCCCCTAGATTGAGAAACGGTGTTGAGAAGGTGGTTTTCTGAGACGCTTGCACGCCTGTGAACAAAGCTCTCTGTGTCACATGGTAATTTGTAATGATTTTCAGAACTGGTGGATCCGTTGTAAAATTAGAAATGAACAATGTCCGTTGTTCGAGAAGTCCGTCGCCGTTCGATGTAAAGGAAAAAAAAGTGTTGTTGTTTGCGTGGCTCACTCCCGTCGTACGATTGTCCAGTGTTCCATAGAGCATGGCAGAGAATGGCGATGAACCATGGAGCAACTGAGACACGAGTGTAGCATAGATTGTTTTTCGATCATCTTCTATGCGGTTGGTCTCTGAAACACCTGCGTTTGTCAAGTCATGATATCGAAACGCATCAAAGGTCTGTTGCAACTCTTGAACATAATTATTCAATGTTTGATTCACTTGGTTGACTGCCGATGACAAAATGTGACTTCGTTCCAAATTGGCAAGTGCATTCACTGCCTTCACTTCATAGGCGTAGTTGACTGACCACACACTAGCAGCTGTGCATGCAACTGCTAGCAACATGACAGCACACAGCACAACCGAAAATGACCATAGTTTTCTGATGCACGATAGAATACAACCATGTGTGCGAGGAGGGTCTTTTCCTTCCTCGATCATTGTTGCTATGATGTGTGTTTCACGATCTGTTGGGCTCTTGAGAAGTCAACTCAACCAGTCCAATGTCCGCGAATCTGACAAATACAGAAATACAAATTAAATTCGTCCCATCTCAAATCGAACATTCAACAGTGGACTAGCATAACAACCCAAGCCACAGATTGTTGGTTTTCAGAGCGGCTTTGTTTTGACTGGGCAAAGGACATTTGTGCATATTTCCCTTGGATGGAATACAGATCATGCATAATGTGTAAACAAAAAAGTATTGAGGAAAGACAGCACAAAATAAAGTCTGTAAAATAATGGTGTTATCAAACTAAGGAATAATTTAAAATAAGGGAGATCTTAGAATAGATGCATCGTCTCCAAATATTTAATTTAAGTAATTTTTAATTCGATTATAAATCAAAAGTCTTGTTTAAATCAAACTCCAAGTTTCCTCTTGAGATCGTTCTCCTGTTGCTGAAAATCTTTGCTCGGCCTTCGGCCTTGTTCCGAGTTGGTTCGTTGTATGTGGCAAATATAGGTGGTTTGCGGCACTTTCTTTGTTTGGCGCCTTTTGATGTTGATGGAACATCACATCCACAGAATAATATTTCAACACCTGTCACAGCAAAGAAACGATCATGCTCCGCCCAAGAGCCAAATTTGCCATTGCGATGTTCATTGTGCTCCAAGGAGTGCTCTTCTTCACAATCATGTTTCGACAGCCAAGACATGTCCAGAGAGATATGTCGATAGATACACCTCAATCAACAATCGCCGCGACCATCAGGTCAGAAGTCAAAGTGCAACAACAACAACAACAACAACAAGAAACAAATAATGATGATGGGCATAGAAGTAGTAGTAGTAGTAGTGAGAACGACAACAACAACAACAGCAACAGCAAGAAATACGTCATTGCGGTGCACGAGTCAGGATTGAACAATTATATCAGGGCGTTGGCCGATGCAGCATACATTTTGGCTCGAATGAACAACACTGATCTGACACTGCTCGTGCACCCAAACATACAGAATGCCCACTCCACTTCGAGAGCATTCTCTGTTGACAATCAAGGAAATGTTCAATTCCGAGAGAAGATTGACCACAGTGTTGTTCCCTTCTCGGACTTGTTTCACATTCCCAATCAATCCTTCCACACGACTGTTCACTTCAACAATGGAACAGCGACTACAGTTGTCACTCGTAACTTTGCCCGATTGAATATTGAAATGGCAACTCCATCTCTGTTGAGTCAATTGAGCAGCAAACAGAGAGCATCATCATCATCATCATCATCTGCTGCTGCTGCTTCTGCTGCTTCTGCTGATGTTGTCACTCCTCCATTCAGAGTGGGTCACTGCAGAATGAGAACGGACATTGGCCCAGAACAGAAGCTGAACCACTTTATCACATGTATCAACAACCATTTTCAACAAGGAGACAACAACAACAACAACAACAACAATCATCAGACTCAACGAGTGGTGGTTCTGCATCGGTTGGCACTAAAGTCATTGGGAGTGGAGAATGTGCCTGATATACAGCCGTCTCTCTACGAAATGATGTACTCAACGTTCCGCTCACTGCCAAACGACAGTATTAGTGACATGAGAGAGTCAAGCATCATGGTTCATTTGAGATTGGGAGACTTTTGTGCTGCATCGACCGATGATTGCTACTTTGACATGCGTCGGGTGGAACCTCATATTCTACGGCTTCAGAGCACTACTGGTGCGAAACATGTGATTATCATGACGAATCCCATTCCGGAACACCAGAGACAAACTGATCCTACGATTGCAATTATTGACAAGCACCCTCATTGGTACCTATGTAGCGATTTGATTGAACAGAGCAAGTCTGTTCCAGAGAGGATGAAACGAGACGTGAATGCAGTGCTTGCATTGGAGATGGCAGCTGCAGTGTCTGCACAGTACTTTGTTGGCAATGTTCGTTCTACTGTGGCTCGAAGCATTGCACTCTTGCGTAAGCGACAGAACAAGACTGTGGACCGGTCCATCTCTTTCCCAACACTGGCGGGAAAAGCTCATGATGAATGTGTGCATTGTGCAGATTTATTTGTATAAATAACAACCATTTATTTGTGAACATGAGATGCCTTTGAATCAACTGTGGTGTAGAATAGGAGGAGGAGTTCTATATCTCATCATTCCTCTGCCTCGATACACTCTCCTCTCGTGCTGCTGCTGCTGCTGCTGTGGATGCTCTCTGTGATCTCCTATTCGAGTGTTCGTTGTACTCGTGTATGGATGATATCTGTCTTCATGATGATCATGATTGAATCGATTCGAACGGTGGTGGTCGTAGTGTTGTTGTTGTTGTTGGTGGTGGTGGTGGCGGTGGTGGTGTTGGTGGTGACTTGTTGGTTGAGAAGTATTCCAATCTTGATCTCGATTCTCATCATCATCATCATCATATAATCTGCTTCTTCTTCTGCTGCTGCTTCCTCTTCTCACACTTTTATCATCTTCTTTGTGGTTTCCACTTTTACTACTTTGACGACGACTATTACTACTACTACTACTACTACGACTTGTTCTTTTGCTGCAACAATATCTCAATCTTCTCATCACACTTTGAATAGGCAAGCGTGTCTTGAGGAACAGTCTGCTCTCTCTGCACTCTCTCCATCAGATTCAGATAACTGCTACTACTACTACTACTACTAGATGAAGATGATGAGTCATACTTTCGTTTTCTAGAAGGACGATGATTGTTGTTGTTGTTGTGATTGTCACCTGTAGTCAGTGCTGTAGTTTCGATGACTTGTTGTTGTTGATTGGCAACAAGATCTAATGGATTATTGTTGGTTCCAATGCTCGATATGGATTCTTCTTCCATTCTACGTTATTGTATCGTTGTTTCTCTGTTTCTGTTTGTGCGTGTTGTGGAGATCAAAAAAAAAAAGAGAATCACAACACTTGCACTTGAGAGAGAGACGATCATTGTCAACGTCCAATAAGAGGAACAATAATGAAATTTTTATTCTCTATTCTTGTATGTGTCTTGTTGTTGCTGTTGTCCACAACATTTGCAACAACAACAACAACAACAGCAAGCAATGATGCTGCCACCATCAAAATTCATGCATCCATTGAAACAAAGGCCAATTGGAATAAGACGAGTATGATCAGGGAGAGTGTGTATGTATAACAACACCAACTACAGCCTGCAACAGACTCCATTTCACTTGTTCTCTCTAGATCTCACTTGTTTGATTCGATCGAACTCACACCACATCATCAATAACAATACTTTGAATAACGAACACACACTAGTGAATTCTTTGGAAAAGAATATCCATCTCTATTGATTCCCTATCTACAACTCATCACAACTGCTACTGCTACTGCTACTCCTCAATCACTCATCAATGAAATGAATGAAAAGGAGAGTGTTGATTCATTGATTCAACTTCTCTCTTCTCATGAATCATCATCATCATCATCACATCAATTGAATGATCCAGTGTTGATTCAACGATTGAGATTTGCACTCTCTATTCGCTACTATTCTCCACTAGTTCATTTACAAACATCCTATGCCTCTCAATCACTACTACTAACAACAACAACAACAACAGATGATGATGAACAATGTTTTTATACAACAACAACAACAACATCATCTAGTCATAGTGGTAGTGATAGTATGGAAGCACACAATCCACATGATTTATACTTGAAGAAGAAGAATACTTGTGCTCATCATCATCATCATGAACCAGCAAGTAGTGAGAATCAAGTAGTGTATGTGGACATGATGTGTGAACAAGGTAGAAGTGCATTGAATCAATACTTGACTCATTCTAGTAATAACAATAATAACAATGACAATTGCAATCAACAACAAGTGATTCTCAGACAATTTTCACTCCACAGTCTCAAACATCATCTCATGAACAAGAATCATAACAATCATAACAATAATCATAATAATAACAATTATTATTACATGATTAGAGAAAATCAAGTATTGAATGAATTGCAATCAGTGAGAGGATATGGTGTTCAATTGCAGTTGAAAGACATGGAATACAAACAGTTGGATATTTCATCCATGAAACAATCATCATCCAATACTAATACTACGACCACTGGTAATGACAACATTAGTAATAATAATAATAGTGACAATAGTATCAATGGTATTCGATTCAACAAGTTGTTGAATGAGTATCCACAGTATGAATCAGATTTATTGGCATTTCAATACTATTTACAAAAGACGAGTGGTGGCAGTGGCAGTGGTAGTGGTAATAATCAACTATTGACTCGTGATATCAAAAAGATTCAACCATGGCAGATTGCTGATATTGGTATCAAGGCACTCGATGTCATTTTCAATCAACGTACCAATACCAATACCAATAATAATAACAATAACAATAATAACAACAACAATGTTGAAAATGATCATCAAATGGATTCATCATTGGATCAATTGGTAGAATACTCTCAAAACTTTCTATTGCACGTCTATGATCTCATCAATAGAGACAAGGATGACATATCAGACTACTCTACCATGGTCAATCAATTGAAACAACAGTATGAACAACACAAGTCAACCTATTTTGATATGCCTGATCCGAACAATCCAAGTGAAATGATCAGACGCAGTGCCATCTATGTCAATGGAAGACTATTGGACTCGAGTAAGCTCAATCTCTACTCGCTCTATCAAATATTGCTGCACCAGGAACAGAGTTTGTTGGACGTGTTGGTGAACAAGTATGGTGTGCCATCATCCATGATTCACACACTATTGTACGATTACTTGAATAACAACAACAACAACAAGAATGACAATGGTGGTAACAATCAACATCCAAGACTCGATTTCCTATCGGACGAACAATTCGTTTCGAACAATGTTCTGTTTATCAACGATATTGAGAAGGATGATCGATATGCGAATAATTTCCCACCATCATTGCGCTTCATGTTGCAACCTCCCATGTATGGTCAACTGAGATTTAGTCGAAGAAATGCAGTGACTGCGATTCTCGTGTTGAATCCATTGCAGAACAATGCTGATGCAATGAGCAAGTTGAGTACCATGCTATCCTTTATCTGGAGAGGATATCCAATTCGATTTGGTGTGATTCTCATTCCATCGATCACTACTTCTACTACTGCAAACAATCATCACATTCAAGTCGATGTGACTGGTGGTCAGCAATCTGTTGATGATCAAGTACCATCATCATCATCATCAATTACTCTGGACGAATCAAGCGCCAAATACATTCTGTACATTGAGAAGCTGTGCAGAGAACGGGGCATTCAAATGTGCATGCAAGAAATGTTTGCAAGACAAGTTCACAAGAGTCAACACTTGAAGATGAGTCAAGAACAAGAGAAAATGTTGTTGGACAGATACAGAATAGCAGCCAAGTCCCTTCTCTCTGATGATGTAAGCAGCGCACTGTTGATGAATGGTGCTCTGTATGAGACATCAGATGAAGCCCCTGATCGATTGTTCATGACTGCCATGAGAGAACAGTATGATCACGTAGTGAATCTCATTCGCAGTAATGCACTAGTTGACTCAGATAAGAACTTGTTGAAGAAGATTTTGGAGAAATCAAAGACGTTCAAATCATATAATCGATTGATCTTTAGTGATCAATCCTCTCAGAATATACATGTGGAACTCACATCTTCCTTGGTTGACAAGGATCGCATCTCCTACTCCAAGGATCTATTGCAGAACAAAAAGTCATTGGCCAAGTACACATTCATCATTTGTCAATCACAGTATCCAACTCTCAAGTGGAAGGCCATGATTGATGAATATTTGAGCCAAACAGAATCTACCCGTATCATTCTGAACGATGCCACTCTCTGTAAGCAGTACATTCCATCCTTGCTTGGTGGTATCATTGCACCACACGGAAAGTTGATGCAATTCTCCAGTGTCCAAGATCAAGCTGATTTCATGCTCGATCACTTCTCCATTCTCAAGGATCAGGCCAATGCAAAATTCGGTCGATTCTATGAGAAGTCTTCTGAATTGTTTGCTCCAAAGGGAGACAACACGGAAGAAGAAGACAACTCTGAAACCAGATCCGATCGAATGTTCAGTACATGTACTCTGTTGAACAGTATGGATGGTGGTTTGGATAGAGTCAATGTCGCACACGATCTCAAGGATTACAAGTATCAATTCACATCATTGCCATCGTCTTCCATCACAGGAGCCGTGACAGAGATTGTGGTCATTGTGGATCCATTGTCCAAATTTGCTCAAAAGTTCAGCTCTATCCTCCAATATCTCAATCGTTTGAAACTGTTCAAGATGACTGTGATTTTGAATCCTCAGATTGAAACATCGAGTCTTCCACTGAAATCACTGTATCGATTCCTCATTGATCAAGACAAGTTGGAATTGCGCTTGAATGAATCAGTGCCAGGTATTTTCACTGTGGCCATGGATACACCAGAGTCATGGCTCGTTGAACTAACGTACTCGCAGTACGATTTGGATAATTTAAATTTGGCTCAAGACTGCGAAGTCACACAGGGCAACGAATGCTACATTCGATATCAATTGGAGCACATTGTTGTGACTGGTAGTTGCTTGGACTTGACTGAGCAAAAGTATCCTCGTGGTCTCCAATTGGAACTATCGGATCATGAACAAGTCGATAAGAACAAGGATGTTACACTCGTGATGGCCAATTATGGTTACTTCCAATTGAAGGCCAAGACTAGCTCTCTCCACTCTCTTCAACTACCAAAGACTGGTAGACACTCTGAATTGTTTTCCATTGTTGGATGGAAGCAATCATCATTCTATGATCAACAATTGGCAAGTGCTCGAGTCAATGTCAATGCATTGAATCGTCCCAACGAATGGATAAGTGTTGACAGCTTTGATGGTCCATTTATTCAATTGTTTGTCAAGAGAAATCCTGGTAAGGAGAAGGAAGAGTTATTGTCCGAGGGATCAGAAGCAGACGACGTTCAGGAAAATGACTTGGAGGAAAGCAATAATACCGGTGAAGCAAGCAACAACTCGTTCCTCAGCTACTTCACAGGAGGAGCATCACCAAAGAAAACTGTGCACATTTTCTCCATTGCCAGTGGTCACATGTACGAGCGATTGTTGAAGATTATGATATTGGTATGTATTATTATTATTATTATTATTACTTCACTTTATAACAACTGAGCTTGATTTAACACTAACACAATGACAATTGCCATCTCTTTGTTTGATAGTCTGTAAGAAAGAACATGAAGGACTCGACTCCTAAATTCTGGTTCCTCAAACAGTTCCTCAGCCCTCAATTCAAAACTGTTCTTCCTCAATTGGCCAAGCACTATGGCTTTAAGTATGGACTCGTCAGTTATGCATGGCCTCACTGGCTCCACAAACAACAGCAAAAGCAGAGAATCATTTGGGCATACAAGGTATTGTTCCTTGATGTGCTATTTCCATTGAGACAAGTGAAGAAGATTATCTTTGTGGATGCTGATCAGGTGTGTCGCACGGATATGACTGAACTGTGGGACTTTGACATGAAGGGCAACTCGTTGGCTTACACTCCATTCTGCTCCGACAGAAAGGACATGGAAGGATTCAGATTCTGGAATCAAGGTTACTGGCAACAACATTTGAGAGGAAAGCCATATCACATCTCTGCGCTCTATGCAGTTGATATTGCTCAATTCAGAAGACAGTATCACGGAGATCAATTGCGCATGTACTATGACAGCTTGTCCAAGGATCCTAACTCTCTCAGTAATTTGGATCAAGATTTGCCAAATTATGCCCAACATGTTGTTCCAATCACCAGTCTACCACAGAATTGGTTGTGGTGTGAGACGTGGTGCAGTGAAGAGTCGAAATCAAAGGCAAAGACTATCGATCTGTGCAACAATCCAAAGACAAAGGAGCACAAGTTGACCAGTGCCAAGAGAATTGTTCCTGAATGGACCGAATACGATGAAGAGATACGTCGCTATGAATCAACACTCTCAAACCAATCTTAACAAACATTTAATAATAATAAATACAACTGTAGTTGGTTGTTTCATGTATATATATACACACGCACAACTATATCAAATATTGGAAAAAGTGATAATAAATGTCGTCTGGATGATCCACTTTTCCGTTCAACACAATGGTTCTTGCCTTCTTTCTCAATTGCTCCTGTTTTGCTCTCTCGTCTGCAGTTATGGCACTACCACTGCCACCACCACCACCAAACATTGAACTCACACTGTTCAGAAGTCCACCACCACTACTGCCACTACTACCACTACCACCACTACTACTGTTATTGCGACCATTGTTCATCAGAAAAGAGGGTGATGATGTGGTGGTGGTGGATGCATCACAAGACAATTCAGACACAATCTCCTGCTTCTTCTGAATAATCTCCTTGATCAGTATGGTATCAATGAGATTGAGACAGGCCAACAGTGCAAATCCCCTGCGATCAATCACCTTTTCTCTTTTTGTGCCATAGCATTCAATCATTTGTAGGACATAGTGCTTGATTTGTTGTTTGACACGGGTGTTGACAATGGGGAATCGACACGTGCCAAACAACCATGATGATTTGAACTCGACAGTTCGATTGTTCTTGCTCAACATGATACCAATATGACTATCGATATTGTAAATGACTTGTTGTTCCATTGAGTTTTGCATCGTGTTGGAATTGCTCCACAGAATGTTGCGAACAAACGACAATAGTCTATAGTTGTGCAATGATTGTTGTTCACTGGCAACAGTCATGAACCGTCGAATGAAAAAGGTCATTTCGGATTCACCACTAAACATGAGACATGGGTTCATTTCTCCTTCATCATCTTTGTCATCTTTGTCATCCTTGTTGTCATTGTTGTCTTTCTGACGACGACCAGCTTCTTCGCGCTTGTTTTTACTCCTCGTATGGTGATTGATTTGTTGTTGTTGTTGTCGTAGTGATTTGTTTTTTTTTGTATTCTTGTCATTCAATTCATATTCATCATTATTATCGTCATGATAGTCATGATAGTCATTATTGTCAGAGTCCAAATTGTCATGATGATGGTCATCATCATCATCATCATCATTATTGTATGACTGTTGATGTTGCTGTGCTGATGATGATGATGATGAATGGGTGGTGAATTGATCCAATAGTTCCACATGGGAATCAAATCGAAAATAAAAATCATTCTCTTCTTCTAGAACAACACCAACACCACTCTTGTTATTATTCCTGTTGTTGTTGTTGTTATTGTTATTATTATTATTGTGACTATTGCTTCTTCTTGCTCCACTACTATTACTATTACCTGTACTTGTTCTACTACTACTACTACTACTCTTGTATCGATTATTATGATTGTTATTATGATTCTCAAACGATGGATTATCATAATCAAAATAAGAGTCCATTTGAACACTATTCTCTACTGCCGCAGTTGATGTTTCAACTGAATTTGATGATGTTGTTGTTGTTGATAGTAACATGTCATTCTGAATCATCATTTCACACAACACTGCCAAGTACAGTGCACGAGTGTATTGTTTGCGATCCAAACTCAATTTGAGTATGCCCTTGTTGTAGAGACACATGAGACATAGTTGCTCTGGGATGGTTAATGTACAGAATGATGAATTGTCATATTCGTCATCCATCTTTTCTCTCTCTTTTTATTTCTTGTTTTGTCACGGCCTTGTTTTTTATCTTGTATGTTTTTGTGGATCCGTCAGAGAAGACAAAAGACAGTTCGGCATGTGACGGATGACATTGGTCTCAGTCGGCAAAAATTTGACAATTCCACGAAGAGTTTTACAGATTGTCGACAACGCTTGAACGTAGTTTCCTTTGGGAAAAATATCATTGGGTTCGATGAAAGAGACGTACAAAGATTTTCTTGACCCGCAAACCTTGCGGGTTCTGCATGCTTCTACTTGATCTGTGGGACGAACGCATAATCCGCGTTGTTGGGGAGCGAGGAAGTTTGTCCCGCTTTTCATGAATTGTGAAAGGGGACAGAAAACTGAATAGGAATTTTGTGAGTGTCCTTTCGCTGGAACCCTCAAGACACAGGTTCAGAAGAAGATCCATATCGTCCGGGTCGAAACAACAAGTGAAGCAGGGTATTCATTACTCGAGGCCTTTTATGTATAGGGTTCAAAATTTCAATAGAATTGATTCGGCTTGTGTGATGTTCGGTGGATGGGAGATGCATTACACTGTCCATCACCATGGCATGTGATGTTCTCCATCATTTATGTCATGTGGTGCTGTTGACTCGTGGCACAAGAGGTTTGGAATCGATATTCTCTCACAATTTCTCTTCTTTCTCTCGAGCTCTAGGGAGGGTAAATACCTCATGGGCATCCTGTTCTCACTCTGTTTTCTGTTGGGCGAAGTGGTTTGCTGATATGTGGTGTCTCTAAAGTAAACTTGTTGACTTTCGTTTCTTGTCGATAATACCTGCTGCCCACGCTCAAATTCCCCTAGTTCCCTGCCCCGGTGAAAGGGAGAGCTCGAACCAAAATGATTCGACCTTACTCGAATCTCAGTCACCTCGGTAGATGAAGAAGGAGACCTACGTTCTCTTGTTTGTACAATTGGGGATGAAGAAGGACTCCTCTTCTTTACGGCTGCTGCTCCTACCTCATCACTTGCTGCCTCAGAACTTGATGCACTGGTGGGTGTGGTGGGTTCATAGGCAATCCACTTTGGATTTGGGTGGAGGCGAATATCTTGCTGGGCAATTCTCTTTACTTGGCTGCCTTTCTTCTTGTGTTGCTTTCCAATCATTTTGTAGTGGTATGTCGACAGTAACAACAATAACCTAAAATCAATCTTGAGATTTGAGTGGGACACACTGCTCGTTCTGAAAACTCACAAATGCAGAAAGTGATGATGTGAATGGTGATACTAGACACAAGTGTAGATGTGATTGCTTTGTTTGAGAAGTATCTTTGTTCGTGAGCTTGTCAGCGTGAGCCTTGTTTTGTTGAGCACATTTCCTTTCCTGTCCTACCCCACCACTCAAGTAGGTGCTGTGACAGTGACCGCTGTGTGCGGATGTTCGTGTTTCATTTTCTAGGATCAGCTGTGGAAGTAGAAATGTGAAATGAGGAGAAAAATCATGCATGTCACTACGCATCCCCTGCCCAAGGTTTGTGCGGCGGAGGAGATACGCAATCCAGTGGCATATGTACTCAAAGCACAGACTATGAGACTAGAGTAAATTGTTCTCTTCGCTATTTTTGTAAGTTATCCGCCTTCCAAACACGAAAATCATCCATAAACAACGATACAAATGAAGATGATGCAAGACTCATAATAACAGCAACAACAACAAAACAACACACAAACGAAGCAATGACAGCATCAAACAGCACTACGACATTTGCACACACTTCCAACTTGAATGGTGATCATAGGAGCAAGGGTGTGGGAGGTCGTGTCTCCTCTACATCACAGAAGATTGTGTGTCGTACTACAACGAAGATTCTTGAAGAGAAGCTATCAATTGCAAATAAGAAGATTCAGTTATTGAACCAAAGTGTCACCAAACTCCAACTGGAACTAGTTCACTACAAACAATATTTCGCTTCCATGTACCTGAACAATTCTATGAACCATAATACAGCATCAAGTGCAGTTCCAATTTCTATTGTTGCACCTGTTAATATGGCATCTGTTGAGCAGAAGATTGATAATTACATTGAGCAATCTGATGATTCTGATCCAAGCATTGCATATTTTGAAGTGTCATGTGCTTTGAAAGTATTGAAGAGCAGAGTGAAGCAAGCACGTACCCAGTCTATTAGTTTTCAACCAGAGAACACTGCATGTAATATTACTCGTGGTGAGTTTGAGAAATTGTATGATTGTCACAGAATCCAAGAATTTCTAGGTTCAGCAACCAAGATCCTTAATAATAGATTGCAACCTGGCTTTGCGAAGAATGGAACCAATCTACATCTAGGTCAATGTCCATTTTATCTGTTCAATTATTTTATGTCTCTACAGAGCAATTGTAAGCATACAACCAAAGTTTTCCACCCAATCAGAGATGGAGTGAGAGTGAATGTCACAAAGCATTATTATAGATTCAATAATACTCTTCCTGATTTTGGATCCAGATGGCACATTCGTGATCATGGAAATGTTGTTGACTGGAGTGCAGAAATGAGATCCATGTACCAATCCATTGTATTAATTATTAATGAAGAAGATGATAGAGTTACATGCAAGTACTCTCAAGTGTCACAATTCAAATTTTGTGATCGTTGGATAGATACTGCATAATATGGACTAATTGTAAACAATTCATTTTTCAACTTCTGCAATGTAATTATATACTCATACACTTCGAGCATTATTGATGTTGCCAATAAGCGTCTGTAGGAAAGAATCATTAGCTCCACTATACGCACGTGTGTTTCTCATCAAATCTGGATCAATTCTCTGCCTCTTATTAGAGTTATTGTCAGTTGTCACATACAATGGATACTGTGGCTGGAACTGTTGTTGCTCTTGCACAACTGGTGCAAGTTGTGGCTGGAACTGCTGTGTTGAGTACTGTTGAGATCCGTATTGTATCAATGGATACTGCTGCTGGAATTGTGGTGGCATCTGTGGAACAAATGGATTATTCATTTCTGGAATAGGGCCATTCTGTTGAGACGAATCAATGCTGGTACTGTTTCCAATTGGTACATATGCCTTCTCTGTTGATTGTGGTAGTTCAGATACATATTGTTGCATATATCCCTCTATATCATCACCCATCTGGAGCAAATCCAGTAGTACAATCAATTTCCAGTTCTCCAATTTGTTCAATAGGAGCTTTCGTGGATCATTCTTCTTCTTTTTGCTGTTAGTTTCATCTGTTTCATCAACGAATTCGTCATCGCTGTTACCATTATCATCTATAGGCTCCATATATTCAGAGTGTTTGCCCAGCCACTTTATATGTTCATGCTGTGCTGGTAGATATATCTTTCTGAGGCCTTGATAGAATGTTTGCTCAAACTGAGTCTTTCTAGCAACGCCACTCTTTGCAGCTTTACCACCTGCACTTGTAGCTCGTGTCTTGGCTTTCATGTGCATAGAGTGGACATTCTCTGTTCCTTCATTCGAATATCTGCACAAAGATCCATGCTGCACCAGCAATTCCGGCAAATGTTTGATCATAATATGAAAGTAATAGGCAAATTTGCTCGCTGGATATCTGAATCTGAGGAGACTTCCGAGTGTTTTGAGCAGTTGCTGCAGAAGCTCCATGTCTAACTCTTCAATCTCTTTGCTAGATGCCTCTACATATCTGTACATAACATATCGATGAATTTTCCAGATTGTAAGCTCCGCTGGATCTGCAATACCATCCAGCACACTCTCAAAGTTATGAAGAATCTCATTCACTTGACTGCCATTCAGATATGGTAACTTGATGTTGCTCTGATCGAAGTCATCATCATCTGGATCATTCTCTCGAGCACGAAAATCAAACTGCGAACATCCATTTAACTTTCTGATGTTCTCTTTCAGCTGCTCATGCAATGGTTGCTCCTCACGAGATCTCAACAGAATTTGTGACAGAAGATTGCATACAGTTCTCATCTTCAAATGTAGAATACAGATCATAATAACGACATCCATTTTGTATTTCATATTCAACATTCTAGCTGCGTGATCCTTTTGAAATAAATGTCTTTCAGCTTTCTTGCACATGCAAAATGGACAGAACAGACCATTCTTGAACACATCAGATATAAGAGATAGAGCCTTCAGATCATTAACTAAAAATAACTTTAACTTGAATTCAACTTGATCTTGAGTGAATCCATTTTCTATCCACTTCTGAATTTGTTCGAATATAGGCTTGAACCTGGTGTCCACATCCTTCTCAGTTTCTGATCCAACATACGAGGCGCAGCAAATACACGAGTCTCTTGATTGAGTTGCAAAAGTAGAGAGGTTCAATGGCGTGAAAGTCATTGTCGTATATGCGTTTGCTCCACCATCAAATGACAGCTTTCCTTCAATAGACACTTCTCTTGGACCATCTGGAGTATACATAGAATCTCTGTGACAACAACAAATAGCAGAATGAATGTGATGTCTCTGGTGCTTGTTTGAACTGGTACAACAATTATCAGAATGAGTGTGACGCACCTGCTGCAGTTCTTTCAATGCTCTTTTATGAATTTTGTGCATATCAGCTATTGCTTTGTCTAGTTCAATCTGTAGTCCATCCATAATTTTTGTGACACTATACTTTTCCTCTATTTCATTATTCACATTAATTCTCGTTCGCTTGAGCGTTGACTCATGAGGTATATCATTCAAATTAGTATAACCTCGAACACCCTGCAGTAAACCATCGCTGATCATATAATGGTCTTTCATATACAAAATTGAAAACTTATCTGTTCTTAGTGGATTTGCTTCTTTCAAAATCTGGTTGATAGTTGAATACCTATTGGATCGTTTGGACACCTTTCCAGTTTGATCTCTGATGAAACTATCGATGATCTTATAGAAAATTTCTGGATGATATTGAAAATATAGTTCAAGAATGGCTTCCAATTATTGGCCATTCGACTCTAAAAGTTCAACGACACCGCACATCAAACGAGTAACTGTTTGTTTTTTATGACCTGCATCATCCATTTCTTTAACTAATTTGTAAGGTCTTCTGCCGCTCGTTGGTGATACAGTATGATTGTTACATTTGGCACAGTTTAAATTGAATAACTTCTTCATGTCTACATGACCAAGTGGAATAGCAGATCCAGTTGCTTCTGAATTGTTTGAATTCACTAAATTATCTTCATTTAACTTTTCGGTCATAATTGAAACAAGATAGCTTATATATGAATCACGAACTGAGCACAATTCACTCTGCAAGAATTGATGTAACCATTTTTTATCCACGTATTTATGATTGCCAATCATCATACCAACTGGTTTATATGCTGCACTTTGTTGTGGTTTGAAATTCTTCGGCTTCTTGTCACTTCTAGTGCAGTAGTTCTTAATGAGACTTGTCAGATTGAAGTAATGAATGTCATTCACTCTTGTGAATACCAATATACTTGGATCAAAATTGACTTGTGCATTCATTTGTTCGTGTGTTGCTTGTTATTCGTGTTGTTGAAGTTCCACTTTTTTGTTGACACCAGTTCTTCTATCAATCATAAACAATCGCACTCAAACAATGACTAGTCATCAAATTCAAATCATAATAACCAAAGATTCGTATTGGAAGGCTTTATTTGGACATATTTTAGCCATTACATCGTTGCATGACCAAAAACGAATTGTTGATGATATCACAGCTTAGAATGGGGGGAAGTGGAACATACCCCACAAACCAAGCATTGAACTGTATTGGGTAGGTCACAATTGGACATTGGGCTAATCGATTCCACCATAATGGAACAAATTAATATAAGAGTTCATTTGAATTTTACTGTTCCAACAAGGACCTATTCCATCCATGTCATGTGATGGGTCCATTGGGGATAACGATTCGTTTTATGCCAAGGTCACGATGAACACAAAGAACATGATGAGCAAGAAGATGCCAACAGAAATCAGAGAAGCCAACAGATACTTTCTCTTTCTAGAACGAGAACTGATTGAATGAGTGTTCTCTTCATGCTTTGCCCTTCCCTCCTCTAGTAGCATCTCTGCATCGTATCCTCCGTCCAAGTCAACAGTGCTGTACGCTTGTTGATTCTGTTGTTGTTGATGCATGATGTGGTTCTTGGAGCGCGAGGGTTCATGACCGTCTTCAAAGTCACTGGGTGAAGATGCGGCATACTTTAGCTCTGTTTCTCTCTCGAGTTCCTCAATTTCTTTGGCATCGGATGGACTCTCGACGTGCACCACTAGTGTGTTGTTTTGAAATTGTTCTTGGATTCGATCTTGAATCTCCTTCTTCTTTTGTTCTGCGAAGCCAGTATTGAAACTCAGGAGGTCAGATGTGTCATCTTTGATAATGTTGCTGCTGGTGGGGCTATTGTCGTTTTGGATGCTTGTTTCTACCATCGTTGATTGCTTTGTTTACAATTTTTTTAAATTACAAGTGTATGAGCTGTTGCTTTTGAAATTGTTTGTGAGTCTTGCACTTGAAACCAATGACGGCTATGTTTGTTCTGTGAGTAAACTCTTTAAGATTGTACTGGGGTGATAATACTCTTGGAGAAAGTGATTGATTCTTTTGTTATGGAAGAGGAATGGTGAATATGTTGCGTGGTGGTGTCCTCACCATAAGAGATAATTAGAAGAGAAATAGTATTCTTTTTTCAAAATCTCGTCCCACGGAACCATTCTTGGCCCACCACTAAAAACGACCCTATATTTATCCCTGCCCAGATTCCAATCGTTCCATCATGCACTTCTTCTACTTGGTTGAAATGATCCTTGCAGAGCCATTGTATTCGAGCAATACAAAACCTTCCCCAATGTGGTTGCCCAACTTCATGTTCCTCCTCTTTCGAACAAAGCCTGGAAATTTTTGTTATTTTTGGCAAGATTTTCTCTGTTGAAACCAAACAACTACAAAACCAAAACTGAAGAGAGAGACATCAAAAAACAACTTGAACAACTTTTTGGAAAAAACAATGGCCTCTCAACAACAACAAGAACAAGAACAACAACAAGGAAGAAACAAGCACTGGTTTCCACTTGAGTCCAACCCTGATATCATGAACAATTACATTGCAAAGCTAGGTGTCAAGAATACGGATCAATTCTGCTTTACAGATGTGTTTGGATTGGATGATGAGTTGTTAATGATGGTACCACAGCCAGTGCTTGCTGTCTTGTTGCTCTATCCGTTGACAAAGGAGAGCGAAGAGGTGAATCGAACCCGCGACCTCTCCATCACCGAAAATGGTCAACACGTGAGCAAGGACTTGTATTTTATGAAGCAGACGATTGGCAATGCATGTGGTACTGTTGGTATCATTCATGCCATTGCAAACAATAGTGATCAGATTGAATTTGATCGCGATGGTTTCTTTAGTCAATTCATGAATCAGAGCAGTTCGAGTGATCCTGCTGAGAGAGCAGTGTTGCTCGAGAGGGACGACAAGGTTGAAGTGGCACATTCCGAGAGTGCCAGTGAAGGCAGTGGTAATATTGATATGGACACGAATTTGCACTTTGTTTGCTTTGTTCAGAAAGATGGACACTTGTACGAGTTGGATGGCAGAAGACCCAACCCAGTGAATCATGGTGCCAGTTCACCTGCAACAGTCTTGCAAGACACTGTGCGTGTTGTGAAGCAGTACATGGAAGTGAACACGAGTGACGCATTGAATTGGAGTTTGGTTGCGTTGGCTCAGGCTGCCTAAGCTGTTGTTTTCACCAAATAATACCAAATAAAACTTGTTCGAATTTTAGTTATTGTAGTGAATTTATTAGATAGTACATGGTTTCAGGCAATCAATCCAGCAGTGAGGCAGCTGCCCACTTTCCTCATTGACCAAGTTTGGATCGACGTATGCTTGCCAGCTCATTGTTGTTAAAAATGCTTTACATGCCAAAGCTGCCAGAGGACGCAAAGCTGCCATAAGGATTCACTTCGACCATTTCTTGACCACTGACTTCTTCCTCTGACAAGCTCTGTCTTCTCTGGGATTGATAGGAAATTTCCTCGTCGTAGGATTGCTGTGGATGTTGTTGACTTTGACTGTATTGTTGTTGTTGCTGGCTGCTCTTTTCTCTCATCTTTTGGAGCTCCATTTCTCTCTTCTTTGCATTCTCTTCCTCCTTCACTCTCTTCAGGTTCTCAAACTCCTGTTCTCTCTTCTTTTGATTCTCTGACATTTCTCTGAACTGGAGCCAAGAGCTATTGCTGCCTGCATTGGAGTTCTGTGACAACTTGGCTTGCTCCTCATTCTGGCTCATTTTGCTCCACGCATCGATGTGAGAAATCTGAACAACGTCTGCACCTGCGATACAAAGAAAACTGGTGTCAATGATCATGATGTGACAATGACAAAAAAGAAACAGTACTATTGGAGATAGCTAAAAACACATAAATAGAGTACACATAAAAATGGGTTTATTTACCTGCAGAGGAAGCAGCGGCATTGGTTGCAATTGACCCATTCTGCACTTGCGCGCTCAATGGTTGAATATTCTTCTCATTGTCACTCTCGCTATCAGAGTCGCTATCGCTAGAATCGCTCTCTGTATCACTTCCACTCTCTGCAGTGTCACTTCCGCTCTCTTCCTTCACATTGCTCGTATTCATAGCGGCGGCGGTGCTATTGTCATCGTCTTCACCATGATTATTATTATTATTATTTGCACTTAATAGTCCACTCTCTTGTTCCTTCTTCAATCGGTTCATTCTTCTCGTTTCTGCGGCTCGTTCAGCAGCACGTGATCTCGCTTCTGCCTTCTGTCTTCTCACTGCTATACAATCCTTGACAAATGCCTCCAACATTCTCAATGTGACAGGATCAAGAACATTCAAATGAATTTCAATTTCAGAGTTGCTTGCTTGAGAGGATGCTCTTGGTGCCCTAGATCTGATAATATCGACCACTTTGGCCAAATCTGGACTGGTCAACTGCTCTACTTGCTTACTCAATTCAGCCATCTCGTCATAGGTCATTGGCCTCGAATCAATGTTTGCATCCAATGATGAGGCTGTTAAAGCAGCATTGGATGGACGTCTCTTGTTGTTGGCGACAGATGGTGTGACTGAAGCAGGTGTAGCAGTCGTAGGTGACAATCGTCCCTTTGTTGACGATGCTGTGGAGGAGATGGGAGTAGTAGCGGCGGCGGTGGTGGTGGTAGATAGTGGAGTCGGTGGGGCGGAGATGGGTGTCGTGGGAATACCGGATGTGAGTTTGCTTAGTTTGTTCTGAAGTGATTTGTTTGGTGTAGTGGCTGGTGTCACTGCAGCAGCAGGAGCAGTAGTCGCACTTGTTGTGGCACCAGTGGTGACTTCTTGTTGTGAAGTAGTTTGATCACCGACAGCAGAAGCAGTGGCAGTCAATGGAGTGTCATATCGACTCTCAATCACCTTGAACTTTGCCTCAAAAAAGTCTCTCAGCACCTCTGCCATTCTCACGACATCACTACCAGGTTGATTATAAATGAGACAATTGTACCAAACGAGCCGCACATCAGCAGCAAACTCATGAATCGTCTTGTACGAATCATCAATCATCTTCTTTTCAATGGTGCCCAGATCCATTGGCTGTTTCACAATGGTAAAATAATCTGGAATGTTTAGTGAGACTGGATCGACTGGTTGATTGAATGGCCATGCCCAACGATGCCCCTTCAATGCTGTTAATAGTTTGAAGCATGTGCGATGTGCTTGTTTTTCCATTGGTCCCTTTGAACTGTTGGACGATGAAAGAGCAAGTGTAGGATTGACAAGTCCTTGAGCACCATGGCTTGTTACTGTGGTTGCAGCTGCTGATGTTGTTGTTGTTGTTGTTGGGGTAGTGGTAGTCGGACTTGCAATAGGTGGAAGATCATCGGCATATTTAGTGTTTGGTTTGCGTGCTCGTTTAGACTTGCCAGTGGTGGCTGGTGTGACTGGTGTGTTGGGTGCGACTGGTGAGTGATCGTCTAATGTGCTCTTTGATGATTTCGTTCTTCGTTGCTTTTTGGTTGATTGTGGTTCTTCGACTTCAGATTCACGACCTCTCTTGTTGTTGTCATTCACGGTTGTGGCTGATGATTGTTGTTGGTCAAAGTTTGTTGTGTGAGTTGGTGTTGTTGTTGCTTCTTCGTTCAAGAGTGCTGGTTGTTGTTGTTGTTCAGTAGCAGGTATGGTTGTCTCTGCTGTTGTTGGTTGTTCTGACATTTTACAGTGTATTCGTGCGGTGGTGTTGTTGATGTGTGATTTGTTTGTCTGATTATGTGATCAAGTTCATGTAAAAAAACGAAAAATTTTCAGTTCGTTTTTTTGGAAGAAAGAAATTTCGATTTTTGTATTCTAGACGAGTGTTGAACTTTGGGTAATTGTGTGGGTTAGTTGTAACTTGGTTTCTGTGTGTGATCGTTTTTTTTTGATCGTTTAACGGCGGGCGAATCTCGTCGGTTGACTCTTATTGTAACGAAGGAGCGGGATCAACATTGGAAAAAATGCAATCGTGTCGACAGAATGAAGAAGAAATAATTGTTTTGAGCATGGGCTCAAAAACTTCTTGCTTGTGAGGTCTTCTGTTCATGTGACTGCATGTAACCAGAATTTCTGTTCACTCACAAGTCTGTGGTTGTCTTCGAGACAAAACGGATTTTGTCGGTTAAATTACGGTCGGTGATTTAGCTTTGTCCGTTTCAACTTTTTGTTCTTGATTCAAATGAGGATCTCCTCATTCACTTTCCTCATATCCATGTGTATGCTTGGCTCAACTTGGGTGAAGACCCTTCACTCGTTCACCTCCGAAGCGTGAAATTCAAACACCTCTTGTTCAATTTGATCTCTATTGGTTCTTTTGATTTGCAAAAGATCAATCACTTGTGAACAAAACATGACACAGTACCTTTGATCATAGTTCTTCCATCCTTTTGTAAAGTTTCACATATGATCACCTCGCTGTCCTTGTATCACTTCCTGGCCAGTGAGACTTTCTCTTTTGAGCGCGCTTTTTGTGGGTAAACACAGAATCCCGCCAATACAAGTTCACACAAACAAAAAAGCCACAACAGACAGACCGACGTGCCACAACCACAGACGAACTACACAATGGTGCATCACGAACAACATCACCAACAACAACAACAGACATCTCAAGTTGTGACTGGTTCAACAACAACAACAACAACTCCTCGTCTTGCCCCAGAGGATGAAACATTTAAAACGACCTTTGTGTCCAAACAATCCTTCTTCCAATCCAACATGTTTCGGTTTTTGAGATTTGGAAGTATTGATGGCAGTATGCTTGTCATGAGTGCACTTTTTGGATTGAGTATTGATGCTTGGCTCGCTTCCAAGATTGGAGCTCGTGGATATGGACCAATCATTGGTGCTGCCGTTGGTAATGTTCTCTCTGATGGTGTGGCTGCTATTCCTGAAGGTGCAATGGCCAGTGTCGGTGCATTGGTTGGTTCAAGCTTGCCAATATTGCCATTGGGTGGTTTTATGTTGGTGAAGGCACCACTGTCAAATCGTGTCAAGTGGATAACGGGTGCGTTCAGCGCCGCTGTGTTGGTCAGCGCCTTTACGATCGAAAAGATGCTCCAAGACAAAAAAACTGAACAAGAGGAGTAAAGCTTGAGGAGTTTTCGCTTTTTTCACTTCAGTGTATTTGAATACAAATTATTTTGTCCTCTTCATATTGATTCATACAAGAAGGAAGGCGTGATGATTAACAGTCTCTGCACAAACACTCATTTGGTTCCCAGTTGGCCATTCCTTGCAAGCCCATGTTTGGGACTCGTGGAATCATTTGTTTCCATTCTGACTGAAATCCTGCGCTAGAAAATAGACTTTCGGAACCAAGATGGCATATTTTTAATTCTTTCCAGATCTCAAAAAAGATGGAGTTTTGCAGAATCAATCAGCTCACCAACCCAACGAAATCATTGTACGAGCAACAAAGAGAAACGTGACGGTACATTAGGTGACAGAATCCTTATCCCAAAAACTTATCATTTGTTGTTCTGAAGAACATTAATCATATTGTACAAAATCTAAACAGTTCCGTCAAAACTGACACAATTACAATCACTACTGCAGCAAACGAAAACTTCTAACAAAACCACAATGGTAGAAACCGACACTGCAATAGACAACAAGAGAAAGCTCTTGAATCTGGAGCAAAAGGACAACGAAGACGTGGATCAACAACACAGACTAATGAAAAGGAGCAAATTCATTGAACAGTCGATTGAAGTAGGAACGCCCGTGACAACAACCACCACAAGCGAAGAAATTATCAAAGAGATTTCAATGATTCAATTACCGGAGGACCTTCGTGCGGTGATCCCTGAAGCTTTTGTGATTTCTCAGATTGAAACATGTGAACACGACTATGATGATAGCCAGAAGAAACTAAAGTCTGACGAAGATGTTCCGTGCTACACGTTCACTGTTCTCTATAAAGCACCGAGTCGTTCCATCGAATACCGTGCGAAAGCTTTCAAATTCGACACTGAGCACGAAGAATTGAAAAATATGAAGGAATTTGTGGATTGGACTGATTTGAAGAATCAGTGGATTGTTGTTCCTGTTCACGATACAACCCATAGTAATCAAAGTGAGTGCAAGCCTGGTTGCGAAGGTCATTTTTATCGGATGCTGGTTCATTTTAGTCAACATTGGAACAGGTGGCTCGAAGATGAAAACATGAAGGAAAATGAAGGAGCAAAGGAACATGTGGAGGATTTTAATATCGTGGAGCAGAGTGAGCCATGTGTTGCAAAATTCAAGAGAATGGTCTGGCCAAATGATTGTGCCTTTGTTGGTCATCTGAACGCAGTCAGTTCTCAACATTACAACAATTCACAGAGGCGTCGCTCGCTGGTGTTCTCCTCAATGGATTCACCCGATTTTCAAGTCGGTTCACACGTTCGAAGCAAGATGAGACAAAAGAGGAGAAGATCCATTGTGCAAGAAGATACTTTGCTTTCTCCTCTGGACGAAGTGGAATGGAGTAGATATATTGTGGTAGAGTTCAGATCTGATTGCGTAGGAGAGAACATGTTCAGTGTTCACGACATGAACACGAACACAACAAAGTCAAAGATTCATCGATCATTGCCCGAGAATGCGTTGGTCAAGGATGCATCTATTTCATCACAATCGGGGTCTCAATCCGATCACGTTTTCACTTCAAGTCAGTCCTTTTGACAACAATCAAACTGAATCTAGACATATGCAACCCCAACGTGATTCGCGAAGGTGACAACACAATAAAAGTTACATACAATTGTAATTTTATTGGAACTCGTTTATTGTCGCAACTTTAATAAATCATCTCTTACTCGGGTCAACTCCAGACCAAGCCAATTCTTGCCTCTCCATTGTGAAGGATCCATTTTACGTGCGGCATCCTCCCGCACACCTATGCCCCAAACACAATCCATCGGAGAGGCCTCCACGAACGTCTTGTTTCTGAATTCTTCGGCCAACAAGGATTCCAGCAAAATTTCATTCTGACTAAATTTTGCATAATTGGCTTCATAGACAATCTGCCTGCAATTCTCCTCCCAAATCTCTGAATCAAAATTTTGAACCATTCTTCCAAATTTCTTGTGCATTTTGGGATCTCTTGTGCCCAGAATCATGTTGGCCATTTCACTGTCATGAAACAAAAGAGCCTTCCTGTACATCATGTACTGCTCACCACAACAAAAGGTAATATTGTTGATTGTAAAGTCGGACATGAAGTGTTGAGAAAAGCAGGATTTACTCTGCCAGAAGAACACAAATCTCTCCGTGTTTTTCTTGGTGTTAAAGCTGTCTTTTTGGACAGTTTTTGGATTCTTGGGTTTTGTTGGGCGTGACGAACTCATTCTTGCTTTGTGTTTTTGTTTTGTGAAACTGGAAATATTTATTCGATAGTAGTTCTGAGATTGAAGTTCGAACCAAAAGTTGTTATTCTGAGGCGGGCTTGTTGGGTGTATTCAGTTTCTGGATGCTATAGTCGCTCATCTGGCCCCAGTTGGGACCCACCTTCATTTTGACAGGTGTAGGTAAGCGAATAGTGACTCCAAAGTGTGAGGAGGCTGTTTCCATCAAAGATTTGATTTTTGGAGCCACGATTGGAAGGTAGTCCTTTTCAACCTCGAATACAAGCTCATCGTGAATATGCATCAACAGGGCAGCTATTGGTTGAGATCTAGGCCGATTGGAGTTTAGAACAGTCAGATATCTATCAGTGAGTATCAACGACGATTTGAAAATGTCTGCGGCAGATCCTTGACAAATAGTGGATAGGGCATGTCTTCTGTATGATTCAATTGTTGATTCATCTTTCAATTTTTCCTGTACATCATCCCAATATCTTCTTCTACCTGATATCGTTTGAACATAGCCTTTTTCGATCAACTGCTGCTTCACATACACGAGTCTGTACTGATCCATTTTCTGGAATCTTTCCGAGAATTGGTGCATATATTGTCGTGCTTGCTCGATTCTGTCTTCTGGCTTACTCTTTGGTGACTTATTGAGAGCACGACTAAGCTTGGAGGATAATGTTTTGACTCCCATACCGTAGATTGTAGCATACCAGAGTTCTTTTACAATCTTTCTTTGGTTGTCAGTCACTCGAGATTGATCACCGCAAGAGAACATGACACACGCCATTTCCCTAAATGGATCGCATTCAGGGTTTAGGAGAATGTTGATCAAACTATCATCATTGCTCAGGTGAGCTATTAGACGTAGTTCAATTTGTTGATAGTCGGCACTGAGAAGAACGTATTTCTCATTTCTGGGAGTAAATGCATTTCGAATACTGATTGATACTAATGGTGCTTTCTGTCCATTTCGAATTGCATTTCGAATCATTTCAGTTGAGGGATTGGGGTGCTCAAAATGGATGCTGTGTGGAACATTTTGTAAGTTTGGATTCTCGACGTTCAATCTCCCAGTTACGTGAGCAGTACTGACCTGGTGTGCGTACACTTTCCTTATTCCCTCAATTTTGTCAAGTTTAACAAATTCAGTACAGAAACTTCTTAAATGTTTCGTTCGAAGATTATCCAATGATCTCCACAGTGTTATGGCACCAAAGATGGGTATAGATGGATAAACATCTGTGAGTTTTTGTAGAACTTCCTTATTCGTTGATCTACTGGTTCCTCGTCCCTCATAAGAGAGTTTCATATCTTCGAATAGTATCTCGGCCAGTTTGTCATTGGAACTAAGAAATCCATCAGTGAGTTTGTTCAATAGATCGCGAGGATACTGACTTTGAACAAATTCTTTAATTTGTTGCTCGAGTTTGTCTTGTTTTGTTAGCACTAGTTCGATCCAATCATCTACCATACATCGCCCATTTTCATTTACATCTTTTCCTTTGAATCTAACTCCGTGATATTCTAATTTTGAGAGTACAGAGGCGAGCGGCATTTCTATTGTTTCAAAGGGATAGAATACATTCTTGTCCTTCATAATTATATCCTGTTCCATCATTAATCTGAAGCAATGAATAGAAGTTTGACAAGAGTTTGCAATCGTGTGCTCAATACTATTATTACTTGGGTTCATTAGATCAGAATTAAATACTTGTTTCCAAGCCTGTGAAAGAGTTTTTCGTTGCTTAGTAAATGCTTGCTCATCGTTCGGTCGTATGATCCAATCAGCAACAATCACATCACGTAGGTTTGTGTTGGGGAGAATGATATGAGCCTCATAAAGAAGCAGAATATGAAGCTGCATATTGAGAGAAATTTTGATTGAGGAGGGATCTTGAAAGATAGGTTTCAAGAGTTGAAGTATGTTGTGGTTTAGAGGTATATAATAGACAGTATCCACAATGGGAATATTTTTCCAATCTTTGATATTTGATGCCCAACATATGGAAACTCCAGTCAGTGTATGAGTAACCCTTGATGATGTACATGGAGATTTTTCAGTCGTTTTGTAGGTTAAATTGAAGGAGTACTGGGTTTGTTTGGCAAGATCCTTCAGGAACGATCTGAGCGAAGATTCGTCCGTAGTATTAATCTCAATAATCTCATAAGCTTTATCGTTATGAGCAATTCGGTTTTGTATATCAATTTTTGTTCGCTTAGAGCTGGGATATGACCCATCACTTAGTACGCGCTTAGATATCGTTCTATTCTCCCCTGTGTTACTTTGCACAGAATTTGAGTTAGGTGAAATAGAGTTCAATGGAATTCGAGCCATCGTAGAGGGAATAGGCACAGGAGTAAATTTTCGCTTCAGTTGAGGTCCTCCTTCAACATTCTTATTTGCTGACTCATTGACAGCTCGTGGCCTATTTTGGGTGGGAAAACAATGGACTATCGGCTCGTCGTAGTAACTGTTCTCTTCATCTTCATCGTAAACCAATATTGCATTTTCTTCAACGGCTTTAATTGCTCCTTGAACAATTATCTGTGCTCTTCTTAGTTCAAGTTTGTTCAAATAAGCAAAATGTTTATCGAGTACTCGATCTCCATTCGAAGCTCCGCGAAAAGGAATCTCATCTCTCAAACACTTATGGATTTTCTCAACCGAGGATGCAGCAATGGATTGCACTGTTGTAAAACCTCCTTTGAACAATGCACGCGCAATAAATGCTTTCACATGAGGAATAGAGCACAAGGGAACAAGTTCACCCTTCACACCAAAGTTTAGTCTGTGTTTCATGCCACTGAACAAAGATTTCAAATGCTTCCACTTTAGAACCGTGCAGTATGATGATATCATACTGCTAAATGTTACTGCACTCTCTTGCAAGGCTTGAATTTGGCCTCGATGTATGCAGTATTTTTCTTCTATCATGTTCCAAGGAGCTTCGTCGATCAACTCCTTTAGCACGAGAGCTGCAAAAAATCTCATTTGAACTATCGTTTGATTTCGAATATATACTGGGCTTTTGCCTGAGCCTTGTCTCGCATGATACAAGGGTATGTTAGAAGAGGGATAGCCAACAGTTTGTTGTCCATGAGCCATACTCTCCAAGAATCCATCCTGTAATCCAATACTCATTGCTATCTTCTTCTGAACAGGAGATAACTTCTGAAACAAATCACAGAAGACTGTCCATCTAACAGATAAATTATGATTAAAGGGCGTTAAGTGGTAAATCACATGCAAGTCATCTATTAACGAGGTTAGTATTAGTACGAAAATCATAGTTTGAATGTCTTACTTACCAAGGAGTATCATACAATTCTGAGCATTCTCCAATTCTAGTTTGACATATAGACTCTCTTCAGGTGTAAAGCCGCTTAAATTAGTGGCCGAGCCAAGTTGAGAGATACTATAAGTATGGTCCTTGGTTTCAAATTCAACAAAGCGATGTTGTAATAAGAAATTTAAGTTCTTCTTTGTATGATTGATGAGAATATCACGGGACACTTGTTTCTTAAATAAAGTACACGTCGCAAACTTTCCTATATCTACGAACAGTTAGAGATTGACAATACTAACACGTACACCAGTAAAAGTACCTACCAACACCGGATTTTATAAGTCCTACATCAAACGCTTCGAGAAGACATTTCGACATGCATCTCCTCATCTCTGTCAAACTACTGATAAGTTCTGGCAAATAGTCATTCGAAATTTTCTGACAGAAGATCCAGTTTTTGGGTGATGTCAAGAGATATGTTTCACCATACTCATCCAAGCCAGCTCTTCCCGCTCTTCCTGCAGATTGACGATATCTAATTACATCGATCATTTCCTGAGCAATATAGAGCGAGGCAAATATCACCCGCCTAGCGGGCAAATTCACTCCTGCACTGCACAAAATTTTAGTGGTGCGTACTTTGGTGATATAACAATTAGTTACTTACCTTAAGGTTGTAGTGCATGTTAATATTTGAATTGAACCCTCTCTATATCCTCTTTCAATGATCTGCCGTTCGTGTTTCGTTAATCCCGCATGGTGAAACGCAACTCCTTCTCGGATAGATATTTCCAGATCGGGATCCAACCCCGTCTGGCTTCTTTCTAATGAAGCAATCATCATACGTCTTTTTTCACTGATTTCATTTTCAACCGGGAGTGCTAACTGATTCATAATGGATGCTATAAGTCGACTCCATCTATTACAATCAAAGCGCGACCGACAAAATATCAGAACTGATTTCCTCTGTAAGACTACTTCCAAGCAAAGCTTGGTAACCCACATATCATTTCCTTCCTTTTCTGTTAAAGATTTCGTCAAACGTCGAACCGAAGGTAAACTAAGAGCCTTTTGTATTTCTGGTGACTGTACGAATTTGCGAACTGGTGTGCTCGTTTTGGTATCGTACACACTATCATTCATTACAATGAACTCCCTTAACGGAACAGGTCTAAAATTTGTAATGAACAGCTCTGCATTTAACCATGTGGCCAGTTGATCTACATTTGGAAGTGTTGCGCTCATTCCAATGACTTGGGCATTTGATTGAAGAAAGACCAATTTCGTCAACATACTCTCCAGCAAGTACCCTCGACTTGTATCGCCTATCATATGACATTCATCGATTATTATCATTGCTATCTCATCCCCTCTCTCAGCCGCAATCAACTGATGTATCATAGAATTTCCTCTCTCGATCGTACATACAATGATATGAGTATCAGCAAAATCTCTTGTTCTGATAGAACCTCCTGTATTGGCATAATATGATCCAACCTTCAAACCGAGACTTCTAAACCTTCTTCTTAGTTGTTCTACTTTCTCATCGACAATAGTAATAAATGGTACGATAAAGAATGCTTTCTTTCCTTTGTTTTGTGGTGATGTTAACCGTCTCAACATTAATACCTCAGTGACCAACGTTTTTCCTCCGCTTGTAGGAGCACAATATATTAGGTTTGATCGACCGTTGAGTACGGAACGGATTTGAAGGATAGATACTTGCCATGGATACAATCTCTCGACTCCATCCTTCTTATACTCTTGAATGACTCGATCCTCTACTCCCCAGTGCCTTAGATAAAATTGTTCGTCAGATGAGCTTGTATTGTGGGGAGACTGCCTCTTGGGAGAGGTCGGTGGGACCTGAGGTTTCTTTTGAGGAGAGCCTACACAAATTCCTCTACTCTTTCTTTGAGTGATAAAAGGAGAAAGTTGACTCTTGTTCCCAGAATCATTAACAGTTGGGGTAGACAAGTGAGGGCCCTCATGCTCGTCATCATCACTCTCTTCAAACACAAAAGAGTTGTTTAAAAAGTTTTGAGTACCTAATTGTAGCTCTTCTTCGAGTTCTTCTTGGTGCGGTTCTATCTCTTCGTCACTGCTAATGACAAGGTCATCATCCTCCTCTTGCTCCTCAATGTTTTCATGATAAACAACGATTCGTTTCACTCGCTTCTTCTTTGGAGACATTGGGAACTGAGATTGAACAGGTTTCCACGAGGGCTCAGCGTACAACTCATCGTTCACATTGTTGTTGGCTTGCTCATTGCGCGCCATTCTTTTCCCAGGCATTGTTGTGGATGCGCCAATCGAACATTTAGACACATGTCTCTTGCTGCTGTTCATCAATCGCGAGTTTCATTTAGGACAAATGAGAGCTCTCAAAGGCCAAACGATGGAGTTTGCTCCTTTTCTATCCAGCCATGAGCTCTACTTCGAGTGAATTCGTGAAGTGATTTGGCGCCAAGCTACTCTTTTTCCCTTTTTCCCGTCTTCTAACTCCGTCGGGCCCAACATCCAACCAAACTTTTGGTCACAGCTTTTATCCCACTCTGCATCCAGACATATGTCTCTCATCAATATTTGTGTGTCTGTCATCCTACTCTTTGTCTTCACTTGTTATTGTGCAGTTGGAGCTTCATCCGGTGATGACCATTTGCCTGTTTTGATCATGCATGGTATGTTTCCTACTCCATGATTGAGTGCCGTTTATCCATGTGTTGTTCTCACTTTCTTTCTATGACGTATATTATATAGGCTGTGATGGTCAACTGAAATGGTATACGCCATTGGAGCAGTCCATTAGAGCAGCTGGATTCGATCGTGTGTTCATCCTGGATGTCGACTGGGGAATGCACTCTGTTTTCAAGTCCATGAGCTCTCAGCTCGAGCACATGCATGACACTATTGAACAAGTCAAGCAAGTAAACAATGTGACGGACTATAATCTCGTCTGCCATAGTCAGGGTGCTGTTCTTTGTCGTGCATACCTCCAGACGAACCCTAGTCACACTGCCCAGACATTTGTGAGCTTGGCGGGACCTCATATGGGTCAATTTGGACTCACAGGTGAAGTGGAGCGTTATTTGCCTGCACTAAGGAATGTGACTCGTCAAGATGCTTACAAGATTCTCTACACAGAGAAAGTTCAATCCTTTTTCGCTGTTGCCAACTATTGGCGTGACCCCTTCCATTATACGGCCTATCAATCCAGTGTGCCCTTTTTGACTCATTTCAATAATGAAACAAATTCGCAAGAGAATCCTGGTGCATCACAGTACAAGTCCAACTTTATCAAGATCAAGAAGGCTGTGTTTCTTGGCAGTTCTGCAGATGAGATTATCGAACCACCAACGAGCTCTCTATTCGAGTTTTGGTCAACATCGTCATCGGTTTATGAGCTTGTGCCCATGGAAAAGCAAACGATCTACACGTCAGATCTCTTTGGTCTGAAAACAATGGTGCAAGATGGTCGAGCACATGTCATCCATGTTCCCAATGTGCATCACATGGATTGGATGTACAATTCAAAGCTCACCCCACTGTACATCATCCCTTACCTTGTCTAATCGCAACCAACAACAACCACAACAAAATTAATTATTTATCTCACCATGAGGTAGTAACCTACCTCAATTGAACATTTTATTTCCAGCCAATGAGTTCAACCTCAAAATTCAAAGTAGCTCCACCAGGGATCACTCCGGGGATACCTCCTGGTCCATAAGCATGCTTGGAAGGAACAGACAACACACAGATCTCTCCCTGTTTCATTGTCTTGACTCCCAAATCCCAACCAGTAATGACTTCACCTGCTCCCAAAGTGAACTCAAATGGTTCATTGCGATCCTTGGATGAGTCAAACTTGCGATTTCCGTGATCAGGCAAAGTACCAGTGTAATGAACCTTGACGTAACTTCTGTTTGGAGGTGAACCACCTGTTCCTTCCTTAATAATCTTCTTCTTGAGTGTACCATCAGCATTAATAGGGACCCATTCTTCAGCTGAAGAGGAGCTTTGTTGTTGGATTCTCACAGTGGAGAAGGATCTGATTGAACCAGTGGTTGTCAGAGATCGGGAGCAGCGTTGGGCAATCTGTGGAAGGCGCAGCATGTTGGTTTCTATGGTTTGTAATGGTGTAGCTTGTTGGTTGTTTTTTGTTGATCCGCAGCAGAACAACAAATGTGGAGATAAAATTAACCAAAAGTCAAGTGCTCAGTCCTATCATTGTGAATTTTTATGTGTTATTTCATCACGAGTTTTAAGTGTGTTTTGTTTCAGGCAAAAGCATAATGTCGTCCTTGCACACAACAATACCTGTCAAAGTGACCTCGCTCATGTAAATGATGAGCGCTGTGTCTCCGACAGAAATTCATGTGGGAAGTTCATTGCATTTTTTTTCACATGCCGCCACAATTTCCTTTTGTGAATCTGTCTGACATTACGATTTCGAATACCGGGTGGGTGATTCTGCTCAAATACTCAACCCGAAAAACAACCAAATCAAGATTCAATGTCATACAGAACAAGAAGAAGTGAAGAGGATCATCCATTTGCTCATCAACAAGACGATATTGAATACTCCCCAAGCAAGGGCAGTGACCACAAGAAAAAGTTGATTTATTTGCTTGCAATCCTACTCGGTGTTGCGTGTGCTATCGTGGTGCTCGTGTTAGTCATAATTGGTCTCGTTGGTCTTAGCAAAAAACCCACTCATGTCGTTGCTGACATGCTCGTTGTCGATGCTCACATCTGGACTGGTGATACAAAGAGACCATGGGCTGAGGCATTCAGTGTTGTCAATGGCAGGATAGCAGCAGTTGGAACAACAAAGGAAATTACTGCCAAGTTTACAGTTCAGACCAATCGAACGATTGTCATTAATGGTACTCAAAGCTTGTTTGTGTCACCTGGTTTCATGGATTCTCACATTCATATCATGGTCGGTGGAGAGCACATGACAACTGTTCAGCTGAGAGAGGTTACCTCGAAGGAAGAGATGATTCAAGCTGTTAAGCTGTACATTCAAACAAATCCTGATGTGAAGAAGGGTGATTGGATCATGGGTGGTGATTGGGATCATGAAAACTGGGGCGGTGTGCCAGTTCCTGATAAGACATGGTTCGATAGTTTTACTGGAGAGGAGTATCCAGTGTACTTGAACAGACTGGATGGTCATATGGCTGTCTGCAACTCATATGCTCTCAAATTAGCCAATATTACAAAGTATACTGTAGATCCACCTGGTGGTCAAATTGATCGTGATACCAATGGAGAACCCACTGGTATTGTCAGAGATAATGCAATGTTACTGGTTGATAGAGTAGTCCCAGTGAATCCACACGCTCAAGACAAGGCATACAAGAAAGGTATGGAATACGTGAACAGCAAGGGTGTTACAGCTGTTGCCAACATGGGCACTTTTGAAGAATTAGAAGTGTTTCAGAGAGCTGTGAAAAATAAGACACAGACAATTCGAATGCACCATGCAACTCCTTTGAGAGAATGGCGAAAACTGAGTGAAATGATTAAGAAGAGTGGCTCTGGAGACGATTGGCTCTCCATTGGCTCTTTGAAGGGCTTTGTTGATGGTTCATTAGGTAGTCACACTGCTTACATGTTCGAAAACTATACAGATTATCCAGGAAATGGACTGTTAGTCACACCCGAGGAACAATTGTATCTAGACACATTTGAGGCTGATAAAGCTGGATTGCAAGTGTGTGTTCATGCAATTGGTGACAAAGCCAATGATTTGATTGGATCTCTAATGACTCGTATTGCCGGACAAAACGGAAAGAGAGACCGAAGATTTAGAATTGAACACGCTCAAGAAGTCAAGGAGAAGAGTCTCCCATTGTTCGATGGTATTATTGCCAGCTTGCAACCACTCCATTTCTATGAGGATATTCAGTGGGCTGAGAAATTGTTGGGTCCAGAGAGAATCAAGGATCTCTATCGCTTCAACTCTCTGAAGCAGCACTCGGCTGGTCTTGTGTTTGGATCCGATTGGTATGTACAAGATCCAGATGTTATGCTGGGAATTTACTATGCTGTTTCCAGGGTCAGTGACAACTATCCTGATGGATTCGACATATCCGAGCGTGTGTCAGTCGAAGACGCCCTGAAGGCATACACTGTCAATGCAGCCTATGCCTCCTTCAAAGAAAATTCATTTGGAAGAATCAAGGAAGGATTATTAGCTGACTTTGTTGTGTTGGACAGGGATATTACAAAGATACAGGCCCCATGGACACAAATCAAAGAGACAAAGGTGTTATACACAGTTGTGAATGGAGATATTGTCTATCGTGGTTGATCTACTTCTGGCATCCACTATTCTTGAGATCCAACCAGCTCCAGTTATTTTTACACGTGGAAACTCGAGAAAAATGATCAAATAAAAAATTAATTGTATTCGATCAAAGCACACAACGAAAATGAAAGAAACACTCGTCGCATATGTTCTATGGCTATTCTTTGGCATATTTGGAATACACAGATTCTATCTTGACAGACCAGCATCAGGTCTGTTGTACATGTTCACCTTGGGATTCCTCGGAATCGGTTGGTTCATTGATCTCTTCTACATTCGTAAGTAACTTAGCCATACTACTTTGCCCTTGTAAAAACTTACTTATTTTTGATTACAATTTGTATTATGTACGACGATTCTCTGCAGCTTACATGGTCGATGAGTGCAACATGCGACACTATTACGAGGACGTAGGCTACCCAGGATATCCAGACTATGCCAGTGGTGGATCCTACTATCACCACAAGGCTCATCCGCATCAACTGATATCTACTCCACCGCCACCACCTCCTCCAACACATCACAGCCATCTCAATCCTCCACCGACACAATACGGAGGATACTAACAGTAATCCAATAAACATGCCGTGTGTGACAATGGAAAGTGACTCCTTGAAACTCAACAAAAAAAAACAGCAAACTGCACTTATTCTTGTTTTCCTTCCTTCATTTTGAGCTCAACATTCAAATTGAACTGAGCACATTTTTTCGAGTATCCACAATGACATCCAACACCAACCTGGCCTTCTCCTTCCAAAGAATAAAATCCTGTTCACTCTTGAATCGACTGTCATCACAATCGTTCAACCACTCCTTGCACAAATGCTCCATCTCATCAAATCTGTACAATGACTCTGCACTCACCACACTATCTCTACTCTGTCCTCTACTACCATTATCATCATCGACCTCATGACTTTGATGACGTTCACCATCACTAGTGGTGCACATGATGACACACTGAGCAATCATCTCAGTCAACATGTCAAGCAGACTCGGATCATAGTTTTTCGGTGTTTCAAGTGCCGATTGTACATTGCGCAATTTCACATCAATCAAATACTGTAAATCAGTCCAGTGCAAAATTTTGAATCCTGCGCGATCCGACATGACACACTCCCAATGGAACAACCAATGCAAGAAATCATCCGTCTGTGCCTCCGTAATCTCCCCATGATTATACAATCGAAGAAATATATCAAACAATTCTCGACTATAGGAAGAGTAAATCAATTGCTCGTAAATTTGTTGCTTGAGAAAGACTTTGAGCAACACGTCGCCAAACTCACTACGAACTGCCACAGAGAACAACCGTTCCAACTTTTGACACTTTTCACTCCGTTGTTCGAGCAACGCAAAAGCCAATAGAGTATAACACTCTAGAAAAAACAACCAATTGTCCTTGACAGTCAACAGATAGACATTTGCATCTTGATTGACATTGATTTGAGATAACATTTGATCAATCAACTTCATAAAGAGCTGATGATGATGATGAGAGAGTGCCTTTTGATATGTATCACCACTATTACCCCTATTACCCCTATTACCACTATTACCCCTATCATCATCATCATCATTGTTGTTGTTGTTATCCACAAGAGTTGTAATAATCTCTAGTAGAGATTGGAGAGTTGAGGTATCATGACAAGTGTCATCATCATCATCATCACCACCATTTTCCAACAACAACAAATATTCGTACAATTGATGACACAATTCATTAAATTCATTCATGGAGAGTGGTAGAGCATCTTTTGTGGTCGTAACTCGATGAAGTAAATCTTGAACATTGTTCTGATCTCGCACATTCATCATCATCCATCAATTGATTTTGATCGAAAACTTGTTCTTCTTTTTTGCTGAAGATAACTTTGGAGTGATGCTTGTTTGCATTTCGCCGATTGAACGACCAGAAACAAAAAAGAAGCACAAAATAACAATAGAAAGAGAGAATGTTCCGCTTAGCAAGAACCGTGTGCAAAACAAAGTCATCAACACAGTCCATTCAAATTACCAAAAATTGGCAGCCATTGTCATGGATCGATCATTCCAGCCAACGAAGCTTTTTCCATGTTTATCCCGTTCTGAATTCTTCCGCTCCCGCCAAAAATACAGGCAATGAAGATACAAAGCCGACACCGTTTGTAGCAGAAGAAAGCAAGCCAATACAACAACAAGAAAATGAGCAAGCCAATGAAAATACGACAAGTGAAAGACCATCATCGACTTCGGCCACAAAACTGAGCTATCGCTTCAAAGATCCTGTCACAGCTGACTTTTACAAGAAAGCAGAAGCAAGCATGGCTCAGAGAGAACAGTACATAGACAAAGACGATCCAGAGAATAAGCCATTCCCTGATTGGGTCTCCAAGGTATATGCCAGATTTGCTCTAATTGCCTTCTTGTTCTTCGCAACAGGAATGATTGGCAATTATTTGGGTTTCTTTGGTGGACGTGAGCAGACAGTCGGTCAGGAAGAGAAACTCAAGGGCGCTATGCTCAGAAGAGCAGTTGCTCTGGACAGAGAGAGCAACGATCTGTTGGAAGAAGTGAAAAAGGAGAGAGATCAGGTACTGAGCAAGCTCAAGCTGAAGGATGGAGAAGACAAACAATAAATTCTTGTACGTTTTCGAAAATACAAATAGCTTGGTTTGTTTAGTTTATAAAAGAGCCCAGTACTCCTGGTGCCGTAATCAGATGAGGAAAATGACCAACTGTGGCACCAGGAATCCTTTAGTTCACCCTTGGTTGACCAGACATCATTGATTGGTTCATAATTTGTCGGAGTGAATTGATTGTTATGATTGTGTTTAGTACACTCTCTTTGCAGGAGCAACAGTTGGGAATTCCTTTTCGTCCATAGTGTAGTAGTGCACAGGTCTATACTCAATGTTGACCTTTCCAGTTTCGATATCTAGCTTGCTCAATGTGTGTTTCATCCAGTTCTCATCGTCTCTCTCTGGGTAGTCGTCTCTGGCGTGAGCTCCTCGAGATTCAGTTCTAATCAAAGCGGATTCCATAGTTTGTACAGCATTCATCAACAAGTTTTGCAACTCGAGAGTCTCGTACAGGTTGACATTGTAAATGTTGGACTTGTCGTGGACTTTGACATTCTTGAACTTTTGATAAACTTCACCAATCAACTTTTGACCAGTTTCTAGTGTGTCTTGCTTTCTGTACACATTGGCATACTTTTGCATAGTCTGTTGCATCTCTTGTCTCAATTGATGCACCTTCATTGAACTGGAAGAGCTTGGGTTGTTGTACTTGATGGCATCCAAGTTTTGAATGGCATTGATACCGGCATCGCCGAGCAAATCTTCGTGCTTGCTATTCTTTGGCAAGTTTTCAATCACATAGTGAGCACAGGCTCTACCAAAGACAACGATATCCAATAGAGAATTGGCGCCCAATCTGTTAGCACCGTGGACAGAGGCACAAGCGGCTTCACCAGCAGCCAACAATCCCTTGATTGGATAATCTGGCTCAGCTTCGGACTTCTTTTGAACGACTTGACCGTTGTAGAGCGTAGGCACACCACCCATATTGTAATGGACAGTTGGAACGACAGGAGCTGGCTCCTTTGTCAAATCAACACCAGCAAAAATCTCAGCAGTTTCACAGATACCTGGCAATCTCTCTTCGAGGATCTCAGCAGGCAAGTGATGCAAATTCAAATGAATGTGATCCTTGTTTGGACCGACACCACGACCCTCCAAAATTTCCATAGTCATAGCTCTGGAGACAACATCTCTGGAGGCCAAATCCTTCACCTTTGGTGCATAACGTTCCATGAAACGTTCACCATGAGCATTGGTCAAATAACCACCCTCACCTCTAGCACCCTCAGTGATCAAGCAACCAGCACCATAGATACCAGTTGGATGGAATTGAACAAACTCCAAATCTTGATTGGCGAGTCCGGCACGAGTAACCATAGCGTTACCATCACCGGTACAAGTGTGAGCACTGGTGCAACTGGCATAGGCACGTCCATAACCACCAGTAGCAATCACAGTAAAGTGAGATCTGAATCTGTGGATGGAAGAGTCTTCGAGACACATGGTCATCACACCTCTGCATTGATCGCCCTCCATAATCAAATCCAGTGCAAAGTACTCAACAAAGAACTGAACATCGTGCTTAATGGCTTGACCATAAGTGGTGTGCAACAAGGCGTGACCAGTTCTATCAGCTGCAGCACAGCAACGATAGGCCTGACCTCCCTTACCATAGTCCAATGATTGACCACCAAAGGCTCTCTGATAAATTTTACCTTCTTCGGTTCTGGAGAATGGGAGACCCATGTGCTCCAACTCAATAATCGTTTGAGGTGCTTCCTTACACATGTAATGAATAGCGTCTTGATCACCGAGCCAATCACTACCCTTGACAGTGTCATATGCGTGATATCTCCAATCATCAGGTCCCATGTTACCGAGAGCTGCATTGACACCACCTTGAGCGGCAACAGTGTGAGAACGTGTTGGGAAGAGTTTTGTGACACAGGCAACTTTGTAACCGGCCTTTGCAAGATTGGTTGCAGCAACCAAACCAGCACCACCAGCACCAACGACAACTACATCATAAGTGTAATCAATGACAGGGTACACTTGCGAGAATTGCTTTTGTTTCGAGTGAGAATCTTCACGCACAGCAGTGTTTCCAATAATTTGCGATTTTCCTGTTGGTTTTTGTGGTTCATTATTCTTTGCAAACGTGCGCTTTTGTTGTTGTTGTTGCTGTCTCAATGATCGAGCGATGGATTGTGTGGCACGCTGAGCTTGCTTTGCATTCTATTCATCAACATATTTGTTATTGTTGTTATTATTGTGGGAGGATCCAAAATGGGAACACAAGTAGCATTGTAGTCGTCATCATTGAAGTGATGTGTGGTTGAAAAAGATATTTTGTTTTTGAGTGGGAATTCATTTTTTTGCCACGACCAGAATCATTTTTTTTGTTGTGAGACAAGAACAGAATTCTTCTTGTTAGTCCAGGGAAAATGATGACATGAATTTGTTGTGTGGTCAAAACATACCTTGATGTTTAGCAGTCCCTTTGAAACGTTCTTCAACATGGCTTAATTTTTTTTCGAATTTGATTTTTTGTTTTATTGGAAAATGAGCGGCAAGGATTGTATCGTGGCTTGTCTCATGAAATGATGCTTCACAGAACGTGGTTTGGAAAATTTGTTTGCGCGCGTCGTGCTTGAACCGGGGAAAACAATAGTTGACTGCGGAAAAATTCTGCATTACAACGTGTGCCTATCAACACCAAATCAAGTCTTTTACAATGGATACAACCACGCTAATGCATGACAATGCTACACTTGAGGACGGTCAATCCATAGGTGCGTTGGGATAAGTCTTCTAATTGTGCATTCTTCAGAACATGCCACTGGTGCTGAATGCCTTGAAAAGATACAAGACGCGAGATCACAAGTTCCAAACGCAACACTCACACGAGCTTAAGTTCTTATCACCAACATTTTATTATGAATAGCTGTATTGTCCTGCGACTACACTACCTCGTAGTTGCTTAATATCCTTGAAGCTTGGTTCCACTGCTGTCCAAATAAACTCTCAGCTTCACCTTTTCTTCATTACCGTCGTTCAATGTGACCCAGCATTTGTAGTATCCAGGTTTCGTGATTGGGCGATCAGGGAAATGACCAGGCAGAGCAATCTGTTCCTCCTTCAATGGCACCTTGACCAAATTCCATATTCTGTTGGCCAAGTCTTTCTTTGTTATTGGGAATTTGAATTCCTTGCCAGGACCATCAATTCTTCTCTGGAACTTGACTGCAATTCTCTGGAGCAAGTATCGTGTTCTAAACTGTTCCATTCGCACAGACAAATCCGTCTTGAACGCCTCTAGATCACCATTGAACTTTTCCTTGACAATTCCATCAATCACATGCTTTTGATAGAGCTCTGGTGTGTAAAAGACGGCGACTGGTGGGACTTGAGTGGCCAATTTGAATGCGTGCTTTGCCTTGAGACGCATCGTTTGACCAGTAAGACCAAACTTGAAATCTCTCACAATCAAAATATCTCTGTATTGAGGTCTGAGACCAGCTGATCTTCTTCTTCTTTCGAGACCCTTGGTATCCCAGGTGTACTCGTTTGGATTTCCCCATTGATCATTGTAGACTGGCGCAATGTGTCTACGGGATTTGACCTTTTTTTTTCTACGGTGTCTCACTTGCGTGTTGGTCATGAGACTGTTCCTCAGTGTGTCTTGCATATCAAATGCTGATGGGCATGAGAATGCATTGCTGTTGCATGATGATGGAGTTCTGATGAGTGGTGCGAATGCAAGAGTGGATGGCGAAGTGGTTGATGATGACATCACGGTTGCCACTCTGAACGAGTTGGTCAATGAACGCAGCATGATGATGACAACGGTGGCGATGAGAAAACGATGTGTATTTTTTTTCTTTCACGCAAAAATGTTTTTTTCGGGGAAGAAGGGCAAACAATTGTTGTCGCAGAAATCCACAGCGTGAAGGGTCCCAACAGTTGTATTGGTATTTTATTTGTTTATTGGGTTTTTATTACTGTTTTAAAGTTTGAAGACAGAAGAAACAAGGGTGTTGTCCATATTCTCTTCAGCACTCCTTGTTTTGTTGAGTTTGTACATGAGAAACAATCATCCTTGGATCTGTTAATCATCGTCGAATCATCATCACTATCACATTAATATCATCATCATCAATCGTGTGTTTCTTCTTAGAGGGGTAGTTAGTGAATTAGTAGTAGTAGTTATTGTTATGATATGGAAAGAAATCATCGTATCATCATCATCGTAATCATCATCATAATCATCAATTTGAAAATTCATTGTTGGTTAGGCAAAGAACATTTCAAATCAAATCATACACAATTCTGTACACTGAAGATGTTAATCTTAACCAGAGAATTGGAATCCGCTGGATGGCACAACATTGCCACCAAAGTTAAAGTCATTGTCCTGAGTCTCTCCATCACTGTCCATATCTTCTTGATCAAAGTAGTCGTCCAAAATCTCTTGTGCCTTCTTGTACACTTCTTCATCCTTGTGATACAGCAACTTTTCAAGTGCATCTAGACCTTCAGCTTCTTCAATATATTCAGCATACTTGTTGATACCATCACCTTCATCAGCAACGACTTGACCGCTCTTCAAAATGTTGGCCAAACCCTCTAGTGCTACATTGATAATCTTAACGTCCTTCACCAACAACAAATCACAGAGTGGTTTGATGCAACCACAGGAGACAAGGTATCTGATTTGATCATGAGATCCACCAGATGTAGCATTGCTAATAGCCCATGCAGCCTCCTTTCTCACATCAAAGTCAGTCGTTGACAAAATCTCAATCAATGGTTGAATGAGATTGGCATCAATAACAGCCTTGATTTGTTGCTTTGATCCGGCAGTAATGTTAGAAATGGTCCAGCATGCCTCCTTCTTGATTGACTTCTTTGGGTGTCTCAAAAGATTGGCCAAACAGGTCAATGCGCTACAGTTGATTACAATTTGAGTCTGTTCATCATTACCAGTCACAATGTTACCAATAGTACGGAGAGCAGGTGTTTGAACAGATGGTTGATTGTGCATGAGCAATTCAGTGAGTCTGCGACCAACGTTAGCATTGATGACAGCTTGAATTCTATCATTTGGACCATCACTCAAGTAAGAGATTGCCCAGCAAGCATCAGTCAACACTTCTTCGTCACTGTTGAACAACAAGTGTGCGAGGATTGGGAGAGCAGGTGAGACGAGATGGAAATCTGGAATAGGTTTTCCTCTGCAGAGGTTACTCAATGTCCATGTAGCGTTTCTCAGAATACTGACCTTTGGATTCTCAGTAATAATCTTGAGGATTGGTGGCAAGACACCGAGTTGCAAAACATAGTTTCTGCACTTTGCACTGTCACCAGCAATGTTACCCAATGCCCAAACAGATTGTTCTCTCACGTCTTCATGTGGACTATTCAAAAGATTGATAAAGACTGGGACAGCACCCATCTTGATCACCTTTTCAGTGTGTTCACTTGTGCCAGAAGCAATATTTGTCAATGCCCATGCAGCTTCAAATTGAAGAGTTGGATGATCAATGGATTGGAGCATGTGAATAAAGATGGGGACGACACCAGCATCGATCACTTCATCAATAGGTGGGTTCTTCTCCATGGACAAGAGTTTTCTGAAAGAAGTTGTTGCGTCCAATTGTCTTTGAAGATCGTTGGTCAACAATTGTTCCTTCAAAATGGGGATCTGTTCAATTTTTTGTATCATTTCAGCGGATAGGACCTTAGAGTCGCTTGGTCCTTCCTTTCTCTTTTTTTGAAGTGCTTCTTCTCTCTTTTGTTTACGCAGAACAGCTTGCTTGTCCTCACGCTTTCTTCTTGCCTCATCAACTGATATTGTTGACTTGATTTGTTTTCTGTCTTGTTTTCTATCTTGTTGGCCATACATGGTTGTTGTATTGATTGTTGTTGTTGTTGTTTTTTTTTGATGTTGTTTGTGTGGTGGTTGAGTTGGTTTTTTTTTTGGTGTGGAGAATGAACAAGGTTTTTTTGGAGGGTGCGTACCTTCCACACCACAAGATGAAAACGCGAACCTTTATTTATTGGTTGTCCATGAGGTTCAATGAATTTGCTCACTCAAAAATTCCGCTTTTTTCTTGATTCGAATTTTGAGTGGAAATTGAGATTCTTTTCCTGTTCCCTTTCAGAGGAACATTTGGGGCTTTTGTTGATATGTTTTTGTTGTTGACGGTAATGGTATTGTCAGGTCATCTCTCACTTGATGCAACAATACCTTATTGTTCCTTTCATTCTTTGAGAGTGTCGCATTGTTCTCTCTTCCTTCCGACGAAATAAATAAGCAATGAGCGGCGCGCGAATGAGAATTCACCTCGGCCAAGTTCTGACCAATTGTCCTGCTTGGGGAAGGACATGCCCGATTAGCTTTCGCAACAGTTTCCAACATGAGCAGTGCGAAAAAAAACAGGAGCTTCGCACCGCGATAAAACAACCAAAGAAGACAACAACAAACAACAACCAAAGAAGAATTGACAAAACAGACAACATTTTCACTCATGAACAACAACGCGAATACTAATACTAACAACAATGGATGGATTGAGTGTTTCTGTGTTTGTTCATTCGACATTGAATTAGGCCAAAAAATTGATCAAATCTACCCCAGTCAAACTCCACTCTCCGCTTCTCAACAAAGCGACATTGCTTACCTTAGTTTCCCCGATGGTGGAGGAGCCAGCGGACAAAAATCATCATCAACAAAGGCTACGAGCGGTAGTAGTCAACATCAACATCAATCCAATGATGACATTATCAACACAAAGTACACTTTTCGAATCACATGCAATGAAAATTCAACAATTGATCATCAACTTGTGAGAAGTGAATTGGACCTTGTTCGTTCCAATCGAAGTCGCAGTGGAAGTGGCAGTAGCAACACTAGCAGTCATAAGAAGAGCAATAATGGTGGTGATAATGGTGATGATGGTGATGAAGGTTGGACTCATGTTTTGTCATCATCATCAAACAATACATCTGCACTTGATTCCGAATACTTGTTTGGTCATGTTTATTTTAGACAGAGAAAGGACTCTTCTGTTCACAGAGGATACGTCATGAAGAGTGTTGTTCTATTGACTCGACTTCCCTTTTTGAAATTGTTTCGATTTTTGAGTGACAAGGTGGCAGAGTTGTACTTTATGAATGATGAGAAATTGGCACCCGAGTTGTTCTCACAAGTGATGAAACAGACGAGTCAGTGGAGAGTACCAATGCCCGACACACAATTCAATCTATCGTTTATGAATCAAAAAATTATGTATCGATCTCCATTGTACTGTCCATCGAAACGTCAATTGTTGATGTTTGGAAAAGATGCATCTTTATCATCATCTTCGACAGTAAGCACTGTCAATCAAGCGGATAAAAGAGGAACAAGCAGTGGTGGTGTGGAACAAAAGAGTGGATCATCCTCTCCTCTGAGAAACAATAGCAGCGGTCAAAAGAAGCGATTTGACAAGAGTAGTGGAGTCACTCCAGTGACACCACTCAAGGAGAGACTACTGGGCAGAAAGTATCCCTTCCAGCATGAACTAAACTTGTTTAGCACGTTTAGACGCCACGTGGAGAACAATAATTTGGTAAAGTATTGGGAGTTGGTGATCTCTGGAGAGCCCATATTGGTTGTGAGCTCGAATCCCACCATGTGTTGTGATGCTGTCCTAGGATTGGTTTCAATGATTGCACCCATTCACTATGCAGGTGACTACAGGCCATACATGACTGTTCACAACACTGAATTCAAATCGTTTGCAAAGTTGGGTGATCCCGATCCATTTGTGTCCTGCATTGTCGGAACCACCAATCCATTTTTTATCAAGGCTTATGAGCAATGGCCGCACATTATTATTGCTGGATCGAGTGGAAACAGCAGTGTTGGTGGCACTGGACGGCCAGCATCCGAGGAAACTACCACTGCAAAGGCTAGCAGTTTACTGAGTAGTCTATTGAACTCGAATCCACTTGTAAATAAGAAGAAACAGAATGAAGAGAAGCGGAAACAGCTCATGTGGGATACACAGGAAACATTCTGGACATCAAAGACCAATTTTGTCATCAAGTCGAGTTTCCAGGGCTCCGATACGAGCTGGAATCACTTGAGCACTAATCTGCTGTATTTGGACTCATCGGATCGCAACAAGGAATCGGCAGATGGTGTCAACAATGATCAAATACGAAAGTTTTTCGAAGAGTTGACCGATGCTTTCCTCACACCCATCCATCGATGCTTCGACACGCTCGTCTGTTCCATGAAGACCTTTATTGTTCGTTCAGAGCATGCCAAAGTTTTCAAACCTGAAAGATTCTATCACTATGTGGAGAAGCATGGATACAATGAGGATATTTTCGAGGGCAAACGAGGTGATGTTCTCGACCTATACAAGCGGTTCATTGCATCCCCCAATTTTTCCTCATGGATGGACCAACGGATTCTCGAAGCCTATTACAATGATGTGCTCCACACAGACATCTCCACATTGTTGCGGGATGTCAGTGAAGTTGGAATGATTGATCTCTTCTTGCGACTGAAGGAAGAGTTGGAATTGGAGAGGCACGGAATGGGATTGAGTTGCGGAGATGCAGAAGTGATGAGTCGCCTTCAACTGTTTCTCATTCAGATTCTCCAGTGCTTACCTCAAAGCATTAGTGACAATTTAGCTCGACAGTTGGAGAGTATGGGCATCAAGGTAAATCAAAACAACGACAGCAACAACAAATCGACAGCCAATGGTGATGGTGCTGCAGAACAAGCAACGACAGTAACAACAAACATAGAGCAAGAAGCATCAGCAGAACCACCCAAGAAGCTCAAGCCTAAACTGACCAACCAAGACGCATTCTCGGCCTACTTTAAATAATTATTCACACAATGAACTTTCATTCACTCATTTTTCATGTTTTTTCAAATATTTATTTCAATGATTAGTTTGTGTGCAAATTGACGTGTGCATTTCACAGATCATTTCGCATGAATGATCACGAAAGACTGCTCAGTTCGTATTTGTGCTGCGTGGTCTCTCGATTGATCATCCATTTTGGTTAGTTGATTATCATTTCGGTGCGATGATAACGATTTGTAGTACGCCGCGCTTTATAAGCAACGAATCAATCCACCAAATCCAAGGAAGCAAGCAAAAGCACCACCTCCCTTCAAAATAAGACCAGGCATCGTGTGTCTAATGAACAACCAACGTTGTCCCTTGAGTCCAGGTGTCAGAGCAAATCCAAGACCACCCTAATGAATGAAACAATATGATGTGTGTGTATGTGTGAGCAACTTGGAGTGGAGAGAAGAGTATTATCGCCAAACGCCAAAGCAAAAAAAAAACAACATACGATTCCAGCCATGCCACCACCGACTGCGAAACCCATGAGTGCACCATAACCAACACTAGGGCCACATTCTGCCCAATAATCTCTCTTTCTTCTCACTGCCATGTTATAAATATAATAATTCGATTGTGTTGTTTTCGTGTTGTTTGTCGTTTTTGCTTGATTTTAGCGGACAAACTATTTTATCCGAAATAAAATTGCGATGCAGTCCGTATAATTCAGTCAATAGCACAAGAAGCTGCTTTAGTATAGTGGTAGTACACGGGATTGTGGCTCCCGCAACACCGGTTCGATTCCGGTAGGCGGCAACTTTTGCCGTTTTGTGCATTTCCGTTGGCTTTGTTGCCTACAACTGGAAGATCTTTTCCATCTTGATCCATTTCTCTCCGTTGCTTGCTTGTGGCAGTGTTTTTTGGAACTGTGACATGAACTCTTCCCATTCTTCTTGTCTCTCCAAAGTAGCCAATAGTTTCATTTGTTTTTCAATGTCAAAATTCTCTGATGGCACTTCAACAATCATGAATAAGCGATCAAAGACGTTCCAGATCTCCATGTTCAGGATTCCAACTTGTTTGATGCCTCTGACGATTTCTGGCCAGATGGTCTCGTTCTCATGATACTTTTTATATTGCTCAATGAGAGTCGCGTCATTTTTCAGATCAAGTGCATAACAATATCTTTGTGTCATCCCTGGGTTGTGTTCTTTTTGTTTGGCTTTATTTTTGTTCTGGGAAGTGAACTCAGAAAACGTCATCTGACAACCAACAACAAACAGATTCTTGTTAATGATTGTGTTGGTGTTAAATTAAAGGAGTCCAGTTGTTGTCTCCTCTCCAGATCCAAGAAACTCTTTCTCATTCTCATGTCCGCTCTCTTCCTTGGAAAGAAATAACGCGGCTGCGCACATTTTGTTGCAACGTTCCGCTTCCTCCTCTTCGCAAGACAATGAATTTCAACATGCGGTTCACAATGCATGATCCAATGGAGGTCTATGAAGTGAAGAATGCATTCTTCCCACATATTCACAACAACCAACAACAAACCTCATCTTTGCTCTTGAGCTAAACATACACACGGAACTATAGAGAGAATGATACTTCGACGAACAGAAGATGAGCTCACAGCAGCACCCTTTCATATCACTGCAGGTGCAGCTGCACCTTCCCTGGTTCATCATACGGAGGGTAGCGACTCTATGAAGGTCACAGCAGAGCACCAAGAACAAGAATCAGATCAAGTCATCCTATCGATACAACAACAGTTTCCGTTGAACAACAAACTACAAGAACAACAAGGAGAGCAATCACCAACTGTTGAAGAACAACAAGAAGAACGAGAAGAAAAGCAAGAGCTAAATGAGGAAGGCGATCACCATCATCACATGAATAAGAGTGGATTTCTGGGCACGAGCTTCAACTTTATTAATAGTATACTGGGTGTTGGAATTGTTGGTATACCGTTTGCGTTGAGTGAAGCTGGATTGGTGTCTGGTGTAATCTTGTTGATCGTCATGGCTTTTGTAACTGATTGGAGTGTAGGTCTTTTGATTCGTACGAGTCAACACTGTGGAGCCAAATCTTATCCTGAACTGTGCGCGAAAGCATTTGGTGTTTCTGGTCGAGTCGCTTCTGCATTCTTCATGTGGTTCTTGACGTTTTTTGGTGGTATTGGATACACGATTATTGTGGGAGATACGATGCCAGCAGTCTTGACAGCAATACTTGGATTTCCAGATCCAGCATCAATGGGGTTCTGGACCAGTTTACTTGTGAGTCGAACATTCTGGATACTTGTTACAATGATCTTTATTATGCTACCGTTGTCTCTCTTGGACAATATTAGTAAGTTGGAGTCATTTTCATTCCTTTCACTGATAGCAGAGGTGATTCTTGTGGGAGTTGTGATTGCTGAGGCGGTTCTTGTGTATATCAGAGTGAGTAATGGGAAGGCTGGCCCAGATGATGTGAAAGGATGGCCAACTGGGCCTGATTTGTTTATTAGGAAGAATATATTTGGTGCGATTGGTGTGTTCAGCATGGCCTACATTACACATCACAATAGTCACATGCTCTACGAAGTGATGAAAGATGCAACACCAAAACGATTTAGACGGGCTACTCACATGTCGGTGTTTGTCTCTGCTTCCATCATGTTGTTGGTTGGAGCGTTTGGTTATTTGCCATTCCAGAGCAACACTCAAGGCAATATTTTGAACAATGTTTCCGTCAAATCGATCCAGGGAAACATTGCCAGAGCAGCTATTGCCATTACCATGTTCTTCACTCTGCCATTGGAGATGTTCGTTTGCAGAAATGCTGCAGCAGACATTCTGTCGGCGACTATCTTCAGAAATGTACATTCACTACCTGTTATTGCCGGACGGTTCCAAGTTAAGAAAATTCATCTGATGAGGATACTAGTGTTGATCATGTTGAGTGTTATCACAGTAGTAGCCATTGTTGTGAAGAGTTTGGGAAGTATATTGGAATTGACCGGTGGATTTAGTGCCATATCTCTGGCTTACATTTTACCAGCTCTCTGCCATCTGAAATTGGCTGAAGGGAAGATTTTGTCCTTGGGAAAGATTCCTGCATTGGTTTTATGTATTGTCGGAATTGTTTGTTTCATCTGTGGTACAACGTTTAACCTGTATCATATCATCAAAGAGAGATGAGCATAAACAAGTTATAGTTTGTGGGCGATTATTTTTGTCACTTTTACCTGAAACAAATTTCCGACTTTCATGCCGATGAACTCGCCCAACAAGTCCGAGAGATCGAAACAACAACCGGACAAAATGGGCAGTGCAGCTTCCGACCAATTCGACAACCGATCTCAGTATCTAGGTACCATCAACTCTCACCGTCATTATCACCAGATTGCAAAGACCAATCCTGACAATAATTATGCCAGTGATCTCATTTTTGGTTTTGGCAACAATGCCAAGGGTCAGCTCGGTCTGGGTGACAAACTTGTTCAGTCAAGTCTTAGGGGTGTGCACTCGGTGCAGTACCATCATGTCAGTCGAGAGGTAAACTTGGTGGCCACTGGTGGATACTTTACAATTTTGGTCACTGGATTGAGGAATCAACAAGTGTTCGTCAGTGGAGAGAACAGTTATGGTCAATTGTTTATGAAGCCGGGAAAGGTGAAACAATTGACAACGTTTACTGAGTTAGACCCAGTGGATCATCCTTGGTTGAGCCGGGGTGTTCGTGCCATTGGATGCGGTCGAACCTTTACCATTGTGGTGACCATGGACAATCGCATTGTGAGTGTTGGGTCGAATTATGAGGGCCAACTCGGTAGAACCAATTCCCGTTCAGCTTTCGAGTGCAGCAAACCAATAGGAGATGGATCACTGGAATTTGTAAAGGTGGCTTGCGGGTTGAACCATTCGCTTCTGTTGACAAGTGATGGAAGAGTGCTATGTGCTGGGTCGAGGCAATATAGTGCCGTTGTTCCAGTGGATAAAACTGTGCCTGGATATGAAGGATGGAGGTTTTTCAAAGGTTTTGAGAATGGTGTGAAGAATGTGACAGATATTGCTTGTGGATTGTATTTTTCGGCCTTTTTGGTCGACAACCGTCAAGTGTATGTATGTGGGTTCAATAGAGCCGGTGGATCTCAGAACGATTCTCCAACACTGCTGTTCGATGCAACTACCGTTGGTTCCCAAGGAATCAAGTGTATAGCGTGCGCAGGAAGAACTCTCGTAATTCTTACGCAGGAATCCGAAGTTTACATTCATGGTGAAGCTCTAGCGTTGAGCCAAAATTTTTCAACAGTTACACACATTCCCTATTCTTCGCTCGGTATTCCACCCAGTGATATTCGTTTGATCGCTGGTGGTGAGCAACATATGATTTTCGTGAATTCTCAGAATCATGTTTATGTGTGCGGTACGGACTCCTTTGGTCAATTGGGAGAGGTGGTGAAAACGATGCGACAATTGGCCATTGGTCCATTGTGCAACTTTAATCACGAGTTGGAGCGCAAGAGGAGGGAGGTGCTCCATGTGTGTTGTGGTGCCTACTTTAGTGTGATTGTATTGAAACACCAGGTCAAGAGTGAACGATTATGGACCTATTGTCTCAAACAGCAACTCACTGATGTTGAAATCATTACGTTACATTAGAAATTGAAATGTTGATTCCCTTCAGCATCTCAGGTGACCCCAGTAAATGTGGTTCTATAATTGTGATACATAGCCTTGACTCCTCTGTTTGACAGATTCTGTCTAACTCGCTTCTGGTCTTTGTCCTCGAAATCGCGACAACAGTTGCAATCATAAATATGTTCGTCGACCTTTATCAAAAGCACAAGACCCAAATACGCATAATATTAAACTTTATCCTTTGCACATTGTCTACACCCATACTTGATCTTCCTGCAAACCAGAGCTTTGTATGATGGATGGTTGTATCTACAGAGCATTTCCACCAGAACCTTTTTGTCTTGTTGTCGTATCTACACTGTGATATGTCCTTCTTGTTTCGCTCTGTATCATAATCGGATACTATGTGTGGATGTGTTGCTACTATGGACTTGCAAACCAGACAAGTATCTCTCTGGGTGATCCTTGATTTTACAGATTTCTTGTAACTGTGTCCATCTTCACATGTCCACCAAACCTTCTTATCACTCAGTTCTGTAACTGTAGATGGCGTCTCTCCGGGAAACTCTTTGTCATTCTTCTCCTTGTGCCAGAATTTGGCTATGTGAGCATGAGTCACTGATAGACTCCTTTCATTCTTCTTCTTTTCTGCACCACATGCTTCATAATCTGGACCAGCTGGACACTTGTCAAATATCTTCTGGTGGTATCTACAGGTCAGACCAGTCTTTGGATCAAGTGCCATCCACCATACAAGTTGTTTGCTTGTCCTCTTAAACTATTCAGGTTTCAGATTCTTATTACTTGCATAATCCCATTCCCTGTCAATGATGTGTTTGTGTGTGACTGCTATACTCTGCTCAGGTGATAACTGTTTACCAGAACAGTATGGACAAGAAGAGTTTTGTTTGGTTCTAGCGTAGATGGTAGACTTCCATTTGTGTCTCCAGTTGGTTTTGCAGACCCAGTACACAGCTACACGCTCATTTGGTCTATGCATCTCTGGACCATTCTTGTTGGCATCTCCATCCATTCTTCTGAAATGTCTATGTATAGACCAGCCAATGATTCCGGAAAGCTTGGTGGCTCCTTCTTGTTTACCTTGGGCATGTGTGTTTGTTGTTTTAACACGATCTTACCACCATCTCAGCTTAAGAAGAGACAATTTGAGATAATTGTTGTAAAGTATTTTACGAATCTGTTACATCAAACTCATCGACATTGATATGTCTATACATCTTAATACACCTGATGATATCGCATATCTCTCTCCTCTTTCCATCCGTGGCATATGGCAGTAGTAGATTGTATGTATACACGTCCTCTGCTTTGAACGAATCCTCTAAACAAGGGTCAATTAATGTCAATCTATCGATATCTGTAACAGTAATATTGCTCAAAGCACATCGTATAACCTGATGCTTTCTTCCTTCAAACGCTGAACGAAGATCTGACAGTTGTGATATCTTGAGCTCGTTTTGATGTGGATTCTCAATCGCATATGTTTATGCAAGCGGTTCATCACATTCTATTGCTGTTAGCACTTCATCCATAGACAGTAATGGACAGCGCTTTAGCACGAATAGTATCACATCTGTGTTGTCATTCCTTATGGTTGCTTCAAGAGTTGTCATTATGTTTGCTTGTGTATGTGCAGTATGCACTTCAATACTTTTGTCGACCTGACACAAAAAACCTACCTTCCAAAGTATTACCGATGTCGTTTGGGAGAGTGAGCAATCATAAAAGCCCAACCGAAGTTCAAATTACACACAATCAAACAAATGCCAAAAACACAGTCAAGACTGGTGATAGATAGACATCCTCACTTGATGTCAGAATGGGACAGTGACAAGAACTAATCCATACGGTAGTGGGTGTCATGTTGTTGCTTACAGACTGGAGAATCTGATGTAATTCTTTGCACAACTTCTTTACGTGCAAAAGGAAAATTTGGTTTTCACTATGCTTTCTACTTAGGTGGTCCAAGAGCATGTCTCTTTCCATACTCATGAAGTACAATTTGCTTCTGGATCGCTCACTCTGACTCATTTGCCAGCAGACAAGATCACCAACAATGCTAAGTCTCTTGATATATTCAACACAACTCTGTATCGACAACCCTTCACGTATTGATCGCTAACTGCGCACAATTATTCTATTATTACAATCAATTTTAACGTGATTTGTGCGAAATACCTGGGACTATGCCGTTGTCATAGTGTCTCACCATCGAACACAACAGCAAAAAACACAACAAATCGTCAATGACACCAAGTATTCTAGTTGTAGGTGCCACTGGCAACACCGGCAAGAGTGTTGTTGAGACTTTACCAAAATTGTTGCAATCAAGCAAGACCTTAAAGGATCATCGTGTTATTGCTCTCACACGATCCGCAAAGAGCCCTGTTGCACAGCAATTTACTAAACTGACTGGGGTGGAAGTAGTAGAAAAGAACTGGATAGATATTGACGCTAAATGGCTTAGAGAGAATGAGGTTACTCGTGCATTCATCGCTTCACACAACGAGCCTATCCATTTCACCCACGAATCGACTTTCCACTTTGAAGCATTGGAAGCAGGTGTCGAATATGTTGTGCGTATATCTACAACAGCTGCTAACGTCCGTCCAGACTGTCCTGCATATTACCCTCGTAACCATTGGGCGATTGAACAACTCCTGAGCTCGCCTGCATATGAGAAACTGCATTGGACCTCCTTGCAACCCAATGTGTTCTCTTCATTCTACATGCAGAATGCTGCAAACTTGATCAAGCAATTCCATGAGACTGGAAAGCAAAGTATTCTGAGGTTAATGGCATCAGAAGATGACCCAGTAGGAGTAATCGATTCTTATGATGTAGGTGTTTTTGCAGCTCATCTCTTAGTTACAGAGGACATCACTAAGCACAACAAGGCAAAGTATGTTCTCAATGGGCCTGAGGATATTACCGGGAGACAGATTGTTGAGCTCATAGAGGAGTATATTGGAACCAAAGTTGAGAATGTTAGTTTTAAGGACACAACATTTATTGATGAGTGGGCTGCACAAGTTCCAGATGATATCAAGAGTGCCATTTTGTCCATCAAGCATGCCGCTGAACCCAGTTGGAGAGGTGAGTGTTCAACTGCTACGTCTAGTAAGGAGTTCCTTGACATTGCTCCACCAAAGGGTACTGCTGCTAGTGCACTCAAAGCTCTATTGCAAAATTAATTCATAAATTAATGATCACCTTATCTTTCTCACAACAAACGAATGAACAACGAAGACAAGATCACCAACAATGCTAAGCCTCTTGATATATTCAACAGAGCCAAACAACCGTATCGACAACCCTCACGCACTATTACAAAAGGCAGTCAGTGCTAATTGCAGCAGTGTTGAACAGATGAACAACTGCAGATATTGCCTGTGGATTGTATTTTTCGGCCTTTTTGGTCGACAACCGTCAAGTGTATGTATGTGGGTTCAATAGAGCCGGTGGATATCAGAACGATTCTCCAAGCTCTAGCGTTGAGTCAAAATTTTTCAACAGTTACACACATTCCCTATTCTTCGCTCGGTATTCCACCCAGTGATATTCGTTTGATCGCTGGTGGTGAACAACATATGATTTTCGTGAATTCTCAGAATCATGTTTATGTGTGCGGTACGGACTCCTTTGGTCAATTGGGAGAGGTGGTGCCTACTTTAGTGTGGTTGTATTGAAATACCAGGTCAAGAGTGAACGATTATGGACCTATTGTCTCAAACAGCAACTCGCTGATGTTGAAATCATTACGTTACATTAGAAATTGAAATGTTGATACCCTTCCTCAGCATCTCAGGTGACCCCAGTAAATGTGGTTCTATAATTGTGATACATAGCATTGACTCCTCTGTTTCAACACCTTTCGAGTCTTTGTCCTCGAAATCGCTACAACAGTTGCAATCACAAATATGTTCCTCGACCTTTATCAAAAGCACGACAAGAACAAATGATGTCCCTACGAGCGAATGAACTTCCAAATAACCGAAGAGTAAACAAACTTCACATGATTGCTCAACTTTAGTGACTGTTTTGTGAGTGTTTGTTTGCTCACTCTTATCACCTGATTCTTACACACCAGCACCTACACTTTGCACTTATTGCTTTTGTAAGATGCAAGTAATTTGTGATACAGATTAGATCCTTCACTCATAAATGGAAGAAACATAGATCCCTTCTTCTTCTTCCTTTCTTCATAGAAATGGACCATGAAACTGTTTGGCAACACCAGTGGTGCCAAACATAATTTCCACTTCAATTCATCATAACAATTTACTTTGTTGAACCCTCTGTTATAAAACCTTTCGTCACACAAGGCCCCATCCTCGAACTTATCCATGTAAGTCCTTCTGGAAAAGAAAACGTAAGGTTCGAAGTATGTTTCATGACCGATACTATATGCAGTTGTGGAAGCTCTCCACTTTGGATAATTCGTTGATCTTTGACCTTGTTGCCAGAATGAGAAATGAAATGGGTCAACTACCTTCTGATCCCAAGCAGCTAATATATCAATTTTGCTCTTTGGAATTCCATAATTGCATTCAATTCCAATCGTTTCTGACATTACTCCATCACAGTCGTTGTTGGTCTTGTCGTCATCAAATTCAAAAACTGGAACCACAAACAAACTTTGTTCAGAAGCAATGCTGGGTTTAGAATCGATTGTATCTTTGAGATCTGAAATGACATTCGATGATACAATAAAGTCTATATCATAAATCATGATCCAATTGGCTCTAGAGTACACTAGGGCGGTATTTCTCAAAAAATTAATCGGGTACGGAAGAAATTGCTCCTTGTACACGAAATGGATCATTATGTTGTTCATGCACCACACAAGATCACTGCAAATGTTTTCATCCCTGTAAATCTGTTCATTGATTAGATCCCAATCTTTTTTCAAATTTTGAGTGTAAAAAACAACGGACAGCGAAATTGAATGCTTGGACAATTTTGACTGTTGTGCCATGCTAGGTAATTCACTCATTACCAGTGATTTCAAACGAAATAATCTGTTCGCTGATGATTGAGTGGCAAAACCGACGGTAAATCCTTTGACTGCTGCATTAATTGGTATTCCTCTGGCAGTGTTTCGATTCAACTTTCTATTAAATGCAAAAGGATACAGTTGCATGCATATTGACTCGGATGGCAGTTGGACGCATCGAGCAATCGACTCCAATTCCTCAATACCATGAGGAATGTCGTTCGAGAACCACAGAAATTTAGTATTGAGTAACAAAAGAAGATAGATGGTTGTGGTAATTGCCACAGCAATCAAAACTGTCCTTGTGCTTCTTTTCATTTGTTTTATTGTGTCACATTCCGTTCCAGCATGTCATAAAAGTTCATTTCTGTTGTAAGCATATTTTCCTGATTGCCTTATTGGGAATACGGCCCATATTGGTTGATTTACGGAAAAGGACCAAACGCTCTTATTCCGACCAATGTCCCGAGCTTGGGGGCAAATCTATGTGTTTCTCTTTGTTGGTTCGTCAACTTTCTTAGTGTTTCAATGTTCTTCCATTCACTGTTCTTGCAAAGAATGCCAATTTGTCAGGATGCATACAGACCAAGCACTAAAGGACCTTGTACATAACATTAGATGTCTCCTATATTTCTGAATAGTTCAGTCATCTACATATGTAACATTCCATATCCTACCTGAGCTTCATCCCAACAAAAAACAGCATTTTCACTGACTCTGTTCAATCAGTGGATCGTTCCACCTAGGTGGATGGTTGAGTCTGACGCGGTTGGAATTCTTGGCACTGGTTGCTAAGAACAACTTACTCGGGTTGACAAACTCGGATATTCTGGCCGCACATATATTGACCATCTTGTGTGGTTCTTCCCATGTAAACACACAGGCCTCATGCAATGACAGTGGTCGAGAAGAGATAACAGAAAATATTTCATAAGAATCCTGAAGTTACATGTTAGACAAATGTCATTTCCCACCCAGAAAAAACAATACAAAAAATTCGCGGATAATAAAGAAAGATGAATAACTGGTTTGACGGGATTTGGTTGGCCAGATAAAGTAGTTTGGTGAGCTTTCTGGCTGTCGTCGCACCGCGATATCCTACTGACATGTGAATACTATTTCCACATCGATCAACGGTTACAATTAAGGCTCGTCCTTGCCACAGAATCTGCTGTCTATCATAACGCGTTCGACCAATTGTTGGTGTTGCAAATAATTTGTGTGTTGCATCCGTGCTGTGTATACACTTTTGAATTCTTTCAGACAATGAGGTTGATTGTCAACCATCAATTGTTCGCGACTCGTCATATCGATCGTTTCTTGTTCTCGTTGAGTTGGGGACTCTATAACTCGCAGTCGGGGTTACAGAGATCAACTCAGCTGGATCTTCTTGGTTGGTTGTGCTTCTTGCACGGTCCACCATGATTGCTCGGGCAGCAATCTCCTTCCTGGCTTTCTTGAACACCTCGGAGGTGTTCAATACTAGAGCATCCTCATCTATGGTGTTGTTGGTTGGCTCTTGGGTGACCGTAGTAGGAGTGGCGGGGTGGGACTCCGGCGTGGTCGATCGACCCCCAGTCATCGGTCGTAGACGGAGTAGAAGGGTCGAATTCGGAGATTCGGATCGGCGTCCTTGGAGACTGGGAAGCGAGGGGAATCCGGTTGACGGAAGCCATTTCTTTTAACACTTACTTGGTGGCACAAGTCCTCCATCACAGCCAGGAGATTTTGGTACATCTTGGTCAGACTCTTGCTGACAGCCTTGATAGGGGCTCGTGGGAGTGGAAGCAAGCGCTTTGCTTCCACCTCCACTGCCTTGGCTTGAACGTTCCGAAGCAAAGCTTCGGCATACGTTTCAGACTCCATCACAACAAAGGCAGTGTTGTGCCTCTTGAGCACATTCTTGATCTTTTTTTGTGCCGAGCGTGGCCTTGATGTCGTCCTCCGTCTTACCTTCGACACCGTGGAGGACGACCTTCTTGGCACAATTGACATTGAGCTCGAGTGCTGTCTTGCAGCCACTCATCTTCTTGTTGCGGTTGAAGGTTTCAACAAATGGGTAAATGTTGTCATCAACAACAGTTACCCACGCAACAAACCTCTTGGGGCCTTTCTTGATGACTTGGACCCTGGTGAGCAAATCACCAAAATCCAAGCCAATCTTCTTGGCCAAGGCAGCTTTTGGAGAGTCATCGCACTTTCCAGTGATGATGATCTCCTTGCTGCTTGGAGCAGTTCCTCTTGGTGCTGTGGTCCACACAGCATAGCGTGGATTCTCATACTCACGAACAACGTGGGTGTGTGTTCGTTTTTGCATCGCTTTTTTCTGCGTTTTTTTTTTTTTTTTTTTTAAATACAACCATCGGTTGCTCATTTTACTTCTTTGTTGATTCTCTGTATCAGTTTCGTGACGGCAGAATGCCGTCACTATTGATTTAAGTAGTTGCAAATGCTCGTAGAGCATTAGCAACCAGCAATCTCCTTTGAACTCGTGAAGAGGCGTCGCATCACTCCACACACCTCCTCTTTGTATGATCGACAAATTGTTGGGCCTTCACAATTGCCTTCTTCTTCTCCATCCCACTCTTCGTCAGTCCTTTGATCACTTGTTTCAGCGCCCTTGTTTCAATACCCAACATGCCAAGCATGTATTCCTTGCTTGTTTTCCTCCGCTTATTGACTTGCAACGCGCCGTTGCACCATCGTTGATTGTCGAACCAAATGTCTACTCTTTGGCCTTTGTGAAGACCCATTTTACTCAGCTTGGTGGAAACTTCCTTCACCAACAGCCTTCTGGCCATTATCGCCACCGGGCATCGAACGAGACAATGTAACACAGTTTCCTGTTCAAGTTTGCATTTGGGACATAGCGTGTCCATGTCCACTACTCCATAGAGATGTTGGATAACGGCTCTTGTGTGAATTGTGTGACTTTTCACCTGAGCAACAAACCATTCCAGAGCACGATCAACCCTGAAAGGGCATCTCATAAATTTAAAATCTACCGCACCTCCTAGACATTTCGACTGTATCCACCATAACTTCTCCTCTTTCACCCTATCTCTATGTCGCCGCAAGAAGACTCTCCACAACTGTTCCTTCTCTACGACCTCAAAACTACCATTGTACATTAGCCTTGGTGTAGTGACGTTTGAATGCTCATGTTGACCATTGCACTTTAACATTTCGAGATCACTAGTCAAGTACTTGTATCTGCGAGAACTAATCCCAAAGTTTCCGTGTCTTTTGACCAGTTCTCTATGCCTGATCCACTTTCCACCCACTGTCAATTGGCTCCTCAGACCTATTCCCACCTTGAACAGCCTTTTGATGATGTCATTAGGTTGCGAGAGAGCCAGATTGCAACTTAGACAGTTAACTTCGTTCCTCCAAGAGATAGCGAGATGGTTGGTGTGCATACGGACAGCACACCACTTAAGGTAGCTATGCGTGACGAGCTCAATCCTGTTGTTGGATTGGAATACATTCTCTATCTGGAATGTTTGTAGATGCCTGATCTCCTCAAGCGTATCCAACAACAGTCTGTGAGCTTCGCTATCATGCTTCCCTTTCAACATATTGATAACGAACCAAGCAGTGTTCACCAGCAATGATTCCTCGAATTTACGGAGGCCGAAGCCTCCATTGTCGCACGCCACATGCAACAATTCTGAGGGGTACCTCCGCATTGCTACAGAGCCCCGTTTGATTAACGCTTTGCCTATGTCATTCACTTGGTTGATCCACCCTACCCCCCATTCCGTGAACTCGGAGGCGTAAAGAAACACCGGATGGATACATGTATTGACTATCCTCGCCACTTGTCTGGCGGATAGTCTCATTATGTGGAGCCGCTTGACGACCCTTTCCACCTTGTCTCGGGCTTGCTCTTTCTGACTGTCAGTGCAACCATTCAGGTTCGTGAAGAGTCCTAGCGCCCTGAAGACTTTACCACTTCCATTTGCACTTATGACCACCCCATTGACCGTTATATTATGGTCTGATGATGTTTTTCCATGTTTTCTGACATACAATTCCAGCTTGGTGGGATGCATGGTCATCTTCAACTTACCCAAAACTTCATTCATGCGGTTTGCAGTCATCTCGATGTCACTTCTATCACTTGACATGAGATTACAATCGTCCACGTACGCAACGTTCCAAATGTTCTGAGACCCTGCTGGGTAACCCTTAGCTAACTTGGCAGTATACAGTAGCACAGTTTGATGGACCAGAACATACGTGGTTGGTGACAACGAATCGCCCTGCCTTGTTCCCTTACCTATTGGAAAACGCCGTGATAGTGTTCCCGTCATCACCCGGGCCCAATTGTTTGTAACCATGTCGTGTACCAATCCGACGATACTGCTAGGGAATCCAAAGAATGCGTACACTTCCCTGATGGCGTTGTGTGGGACGGAATCAAACGCTTTCGCAATATCGGTCAACAACAAATATAACTGACTATTGTTCCTGTTCGCATGGTCGATTACACCCCTCATAATCGACAGCTTCTCTCTGATGTCCCTGAGTTTCCTACCTCCACCTTGAGTATTTGTGAATATCGAAGCCGCTTCCGCTGCTTTGGACACCCTGATATTAAGCAATCTGGTGAACAACTTAGCCACTGAGCTGAGTAGGCAGATGGGCCGATAGTTCGCAATGTCCTGTGCGCTCCCTTTCTTGTACGCCGGAATAATCGTACATTCCTTCCACACCGTCGGGAACACCCCACTCACCAAAATGCTGTTGAAAAGGTGGGCCAACACTTCAGCTAGTTCCCAGCTGTAATCCCTGCTCTCAGTCACTGGAATTTTGAGCATTTCGTTGTGGATGCCATCGGGCCCCGGACATTTCCTGTTCCTCAGCCATTTTACTGCATCACGAACTTCTTCAACAGTGATCTTCGTGAACTCCCTCTTAATCACTTCCTCCATCCTGGGAGCATCAAGCTCACTAAGATAGCTCATATCCGCATCTGAATGTGAGAAGGCCGTCTCAAAATATTCTGCCGCCTTGTTGCTTACCTTTTCTGGGTCGGTGTGAGTCATGCCCTCTTCTTCAATGGTGTTGAGCCTGATTCGGTTCGATTTCTTTGCACTTGCCGTAGAGAAGAACTTACTCGGGTTTACGAACTCCGATGTTCTAGCGACCCATTCCCACCTTCTGAATCTCTTGCTAGTGTGTCTAGTCCTCTCTTGATGCAATCTCTGATTGATTATTCCCAGTGTCGACCATACTGACTCTCTACCAATTTCTGGTCTGCCACCATAGTTTGTGAGTATTTTACGCAACTGTTGGCTGGCAGTACCGTTGACTAGATAGTCGAGAACGATTTTTCTGCTCTGAATGAGCCTTCTCACTCGCCTATTGTCCATCCAGCGCTTTGTAGACCTCTGTTCTCCAAAGAACTGCACAGCCCGAGTAACCAGGACCTCGGTCAATATTTCGCATTGTGTTTGCGGGTCACCCGTGTCCTCTATCCGTTGTTTAGACAGATCAGACAGCACTTCAGTGGCGTAGTTAGTCCATCTACTGTCCAGTTTGTTCTTTGGGAAGACCATGCTTGGTGTATTATCCATGTCGCAGCATTCAGTCTTTCGTACCACTTCCACTGACACCTTTGTTGGTATGTGATCACTCAGAGCCCCGTTTCTTATGAACGCTTCTATGTTTCGGACAACATTTAGAGCTGCCTTGTTGGCCCATGTAGAATCAATTCTAGATGACATAGTCCTCTTGAAGTAGGTGTGAAATTTATGCATTCCTAACACCTGGTTGATATCCTGCATGTTACAACTATACATGGTGTTGACCATGCAATTCGTATTCGGATCTTTACGACCCGATGTTCTGTCATCTTTCGTGACCACTGCATTATGATCACCTCCAAATAGAACCTTACCAGATGATGCGATACTGCTCATAGTTTCTTTGACGTAGTTGTAGTGGGAGCTATCGAACTTGTGTGGACCGTAATGATTAGCAATGTAAATGGTTTCACTGCCACACTCTACTCTAACCACTTGCAGGCGTACCCCGTTGTGGACACTGCCATAACTGGTGACACTCTTCGTGTTGATAATCGTAGCCAGATAGCGAGCTTTTTTCTGCGTTTTTTATTTGCTGTCTAAAATATGTATGTTTATCAAATATCAAGCCGTCGTAGCTCAGCTGGAAGAGCACTGGACTTCTAATCCAGTGGTCGCGGGTTCGAGTCCCGTCGTCGGTACTTTTAATAATTGTCGCATAAATCCTTTTCTGAGCGCAACAAAGGAGTGAAAGATGGAAGCGCTGTCATGCTTTGCCAATGCATTTGGTGACTCATCAGATGAAGAAGAGGAATGCAGCTGCAAACAACCCGCTGAATCTGCTGCAAACAACAACTCGTCTTCCACGACTGTTTATCTTCCTCATGTACCGAACTCTGAATGGTTTTTGAAAGAGAGACACACCACTTTGACTGAAGATTTCATTCTGATCAAGACATGTTGGGACCGAATGTACCTCAAGAGACAGTACCGGGTCATTCTGAACGAAATGTCTCACATCAAGGAATGTTTGATTGCAGATGAGAAAGCACCCATGTTTTTGAAACGAGAAATGTATCAAACGTGGGTCAGGTGTTTGACAAGACTTGTTGTTGCTCAATGTGTTTCAAATGAGCGTGTTGGTGGTGATGATGGCGGTGAGTCCTTGAGCGTGCAAGAGGCAATTTCAATGCTCAACGATTTGACTCAGCAGCGGTTGTTAGTGAGTAAGCAATGGTTGAAGCAAAATTCTGTGAAAATGAGAGCTGCATTCCAGTTGTTCTTGTGGGAACAGACGGCAAAAATATTGACTCATTCTGATCGTGTGGTCGATTGGAAGAAAGGGATTCATTTGATCCAAAAATGCATTCACTGTTTCGAGTCTCTGCCCATGTGCTTCTCAGAATATCAAGTTACAAGTAAGAAGGAGCTAGATAAGGATCAGAGTGGAGCGATTAGCTACTTGGATTCACTGTACATGGTTCATGTTCGATCTTATACCTTGTGGAACACTTTGGCAGAGCTCTATGGGAGATTAGAGATGCACAAGGCACAGAAACTAGCTGCCAGACAAGCAACTATTCTATTGGAGCCATCAACCTATTACTCGAACATCAAGTTTGAGTTGCCTGAGCGGTCAGAGCTACAAGTGGAATTCGATGAGTTACAATCGAACAACTTTGGCCAAACCTTTATTGATATTTATTTATTGACATGTGACTCTGTTCACCAAATCATGCACGCTCAACGCTCACTCATGAAGCAGCAACTTCAGTAGATACAACGATCCGCTTTTCACCGCTACTTTCTTTTTCTCCTCTTTTTTTTCACATTTCACCCGACACGAAATCCCGCCAACTCAAACAAAATAGACATCATCACCAACAACAACAGCAATCATGAAGAAGAAGGCAGTTCAACAAATGAGTGCAGCAGCAAAGCTCGCACAGGAATTGATCACAAAAGAGATTAAGCTACCAAAAGAATTGGCCAGAGTTTCTGTTGTCTATCATTGTGCATCTCATTCCAACAAGCCATTCCGCAACCTTACAAAATACAGGTTCAACAGTCTAGCAGGAGCTAATCCTCACGTCTCATTCCAAAAGATTGTCTACAACAAAAATGTAGTCCATCCATCGCAAGACTCTAATAACAATTTTATCACATTGGAAATGATTGATGGAACACAAAAGAGAGTGACTGTGAAGAAAAAGGAGATTGATGCTGATCGTGTCGTTCAGAAAATGTTGGAGGAGTCTCAAGCATTGGTTGGATCAATTGATGTGTCATTGGCAAGATTGTTGCAAGAGCATGAGAATAGAATGGCTATTGCCAAGCTTTCCCTATCAGCAGAGTAAATGCATTCATGCACAATAAAACAAAATAATTTAAAAATCTGATGATGCACCAGTGCAGCAACGTTGTGCGCCTAAAGTCATTGCTGTTTAAGTTGTTCTTTAATTTGTTTGTGCGCATGCTTAGAAATTAATGAGTTCGATACCACCTGGTCTACTCAAGGACTTTGGTTGTGGTGCCGAGGCAAATGTTTGTATCATACCACCTAGCTTAACTTCTGTCTCTCTGATTTGTTGGAACAGGCTAACCTTTTCTCTCAACTCCTTCACACTCTCCAACAACTCCTTGCTTTCGATAATGCTTCTAAAGTGTAAATCGATAATCAGGTTGCAAGCATCAATCATCCACAGCTGATCAGCAGTGAATTCTTTGACGAGAATTGGTAGAGCATCCAATGGCAGTGAAGTTGACTTTTGACCATCAAAGAAGGAGAGAAGTCTGCAACACTTGAGAATCAAGAACCTTGAGTCTTCCAAATTTTGATTCTGCAAGAGTTTCACGAGCAAAAAGTGAATTTGTTCCTTTGGTACCTGTTGTAGCTTTCTCATCTTTTGATAAATAAATAGCACACTCTTGTAATAGACAATCGTGGTATCATCTGCCTTCTCCTTCTCAATCAAATAAATTTGATTCAAAATGTAAGCGGCAAGCTTTGTTGTGAGCAAATGATTCAACTTTGTAATTTGCTCAAGCAAAGCTTCATCACTCAATTTGGAAATGGTGACGAGCGAGAACTTTGAAATGGTCTGTTGTTCACTGTTCGCTTCGGCATCAGACAATTCGACAAATTGTCCGTCTACTGTCAATCGAAGTGCAACTGAGTCGGATGACTTCTTGTTGTTGTTGTTATCATCAGTGTTCTCTGGCTTCAAGTACTCTGTCGTCAGACCTCTGAATCGCACAATCATGGACAATGAGTTGGAGTCTTCTCCAGCTGTAAAGCGACTTTGCAAGCTCTGTGGTGTAGTTAAGCTATTGATATCTATGCCCAAGATGTCACCATTGGAAGTGAGCAAAAGAAGCAAATTGAGTCGTGGTAAGAAGCAAAGGCTCTTCAAGCTGGTCAATTGGTTCGTTTGATCAACTTCCTTTGGATACACAATGGTATCAACGGTCACAGCGCTCAACCTTTCATTCCAATGCTGTAATTTGTAATTTCCTATTAAAACAAGCATCAACGAATTGTAAATATTCTCCGCTCAACTGATTGCAAAATACAAAAATGGTGGCTCATTCGATTGCTTGATCAAGCTTTCAAATGTCTGAAACTCACATGCGAGCATCACTTTCACCAATAAAGAAAAAAGCAACAAACACTTCGTATCATACCTTGTTTATCATAAAAGAACAAAAAGTATCCAAAATTACTGCCCAACAATTGAATTGACTGTTCAAAATCATACTTTTCCACATTCAATTCAATCTCATACTCCACTTGAATGTCATCGACTATCACTTGACTCAATGATGACGATTGCTGATTCTTCACCTTCTTCTCAAGTGCTTTGCTGCTTAGCTTTCCAGTCACAAATCGTCCATTGGTGAACAATGCACCACAAACTCCTCCATGATTCACATACAAGCTTTTGAGAGAATTTTGTTGTTGTTGTTTTGGTTGTTGTTGTTGCTTCTTTTTTTGATTCTTGCTCGGTGTAGCATTTGTGGCAGTGGTTGTAGTGGCAGTGTATTGACCGAGAGCAGGGCGAATCAGAGCTTTTTGAGCCACAACATCACTCACATCTTCTGTTATGGCAACCATCTTGTTGCCTACCAATTGAAAATAGTGCAAATCACTGGTTGTTTCAGTGAGAGTGGATACATTGGTGGTCCATATGTAATCATTGGTACGCTTGAAGGAACCAATAAAGTGAATCTTGTTGTTTGAGTCTGTGTGTTGGTGCAAAGAGTAAAGCATTGTTTCTTGTTGTTGTTTTTGAGGAGCAGCTTTTTTTCCGTGTGTGAATTTTTTTGTTCATTAAATTTGTTGAAGTGTGAAAGTCCAAGATAAAATGATAATTTATTAAATTGTGTGAGTTTAGAAGTAGGAACTTGCATCTGTTCCAGTCTCTTCTTCAGTGTCTGGTATATCAATATAGTGACTCTTTTGTTGAATGTTGACTAATGGATAGCTTTTGGTGTCACCTTTTGTTCCGACGCCTGTCAAGATCACAAATCTGAATGGTACATAGACAGAGGGAACTGGCCAATCAAAAGTTTCACTCGTTCTCTTCTCTTCCTTTCTTTCGAGTGCCAGCAGAGAGCTTTTCAATCGTTCCATGAACAGTTGATTCTCTTCTGATGTTTCAGCATCTCCAAAATATGAAACAATTCTGGGGATCAGAGGCATAATGGTACCCGCGACGAGTCCAAGGATCATGTTATCATTCAACTTGTTGAAGAATTTGTTGTCGTGTGTCTTGGCAGCCATGTAAAACACGCAGAGAACAAACAGGGTAACCAGTAGCTGGATAAGAGTCCTTCTCGTGGTGTACACCAAGTTGCACATCTTTGCCACCTTTGCAAATATACGCCAATTCATAGGAATAAGAAAGAACAATGTCTTGAAGATCAACAGATCGCTCTTGACTTCTTTCAAGGTAGCATTCCTCAAATCCTCATTGGTTTCCTCGACACGCTCAATAGATAGAACACCTCTCTCTTGAGCGATAAGGCTTCGCAGTTTGTGATAAGGTGCTTCTATATCTGATGAGAACTTGTAAAATACACCAAGGATAGATGCAGCATAACTGTATGTTGTAATCATGTCTGGATTGATCAACAGATTAGACATGGTGGACACGAACAGACGTTCAACAACTTCTCCAGCATGAAACGCCAACAACATCAGAGTTGTTCTCCAGACAGCAGTGATCACCCAGTAAGGAATCGTTGTCACTAGGGAAATCAACTCCAAATTAGGTTGAGCACTCACGAGTGAAGAATCTTCAGTTTCTTGTTGCCTTTGGGCCTTGCGCATGTAATACTTGCTAATGATCCCATAGGCCCAGTTATTGGCGTAAACAGACTTTCGAAGCAAGTGCTTGAACAATAGAATGCCAAATAGTGCTGCACTCGTTCCGAAAATGACCTTCTTAGGCGTGGTGAACCCTTCTGGCACACAGAGGACAATGTACAGTGTAATGAATAGAACCGAGCTAGATGATATCACCATTGCACTGATTGCACGAAGCAGTCTAAGATTCCAAGAGGTAGCAGGCTTCATTCTCACTAAATTTTCGTGCTTCCAATTGGTTGAGATCTTGTAAGTCGTTGTCATCATGTTTATGATGATAATAGGGAAACATGAGTAGAAGAATCTCTTCTCAAAACCGTCATAGTCCTGTCTGAAAGTAAAGTATGAATCTTCATTGGTTCTTGGCCAATAGTCTGGAGCAAAGGTGGAGAACAACATCAGTGAATATAGCACCATGTGGATAATGATGAGCCAGACACAATGCCACAGTCTAAAGTTCGATTTTGTCTCAGTACCGATGGCTGGTAATATGAACTGCCAGAAGGGAGGACTCCTCATTTTGTCACTCATAAGAATGTTCAACTTTTGGTTCTTGATATCTCTCAATTTGAGAGACACGTAGTACATAAAGCCGATAATGACGGAGAGATGCAAGGCCGTGAAAGTACAATCTTCGACAATCAGAAGTGAAGGTGCTTGTACAATACTGGTCTGATTGGTTGCCATGTTGAGACAAGTGTACTTTCGCTCGTACACTGTTCCGTCTGGCTTAGACAGTTCACTACAAATAGAGAATGTGGTTTCATCGGATCCCAATTGGCCCACATTTGTTAAATTATACACTGCTCTTACCCAAGGGGACAACGACAAAGTAGTCGAAACTACGTTCTCGTTGTTCTTGACCTTTTTGGATCTTTTGGCGACTGGAGGAGACACATCGATAACCAAGTTATCCAAGCTGGTAACGTTAAAATCCTTGACCAACTCCAGTGTCAGAAACTCAAATTTCTCATCGATCGTAAAGAGCGAGTACAGTTGAGTGTATGGCTTCACAAAGAGCAAACTTGGCCAAAGAACTAACCAAACTCTTGAAACAACTTCCTGATTGTGTCCCTTGACAATACTCACATACAACATCTGAAAGCTATTTTTCTTCTCTTCTAACACAGTGTTCAGAGCATCTATAGAATTCTCTGTAAACACATTTCCATCATCTTCTTCTTCTTCATCATCACCACCATAACTCCTGTTATTTAACACAACAAGATTGGAGTGACTACCACTACTACTACCATCGTTTTGAGACAACGTAGTAGTAGCGTCATATCGGATCTGTTCTTCAGCTAACAGAGGAGTGATCTGAAGGGCCAGGAGTACCACAGCAACAAGCACAGTAAGCACAAACAGTGAAACAAAAGCGGATTGTTTTCTTCGATTCTTGACTTGAACTAGGAATGACATTGCACAAATAATAATAATTATTGTTTTTAATCATGTAGACTTTGATAATGAATTCAAAAACTTGTAATCTGCTTCGGATGAAGGAGGATTGGTAACAGCTTTTTAAATAAAGGAGAGGTGGTATGTTTATCAATAGGAGAAAACTACCCAACACCCATTACGCCAAGACCTCAAAGGATTGGTGATAACTACTTGTTTTTTTTATTGTTTTGGAATGTGTCGTTGGACAACGTTCAGAAATGTTTCATCAAATGGAAGACAATTCCTTATGAGGGGGCGCCAAAGCCAGATGTGGGCATTCCGCGCACAAACTTCCGAAGCCCAGGTTGGAATTCGCTTGTCATGAATCGCGATGTTGAACGCCGAATATGTCGGGGTGACGATGTTTTCAGATTGAGACTAAGGTGAAGAAGAGCACAAGGTCTGGGTGATGATGGTAATGATACTGTACTGCAGAGAAGTACTCAGGAAGAACCAGAATCATGAGCCTACTTGTAATCTCATCCGTCATCATCGGTGCTTGTTGTCAACAATACTGAACTGCTTTCAAAGATTGTTAGATTGGTCAGTTAGTTCTCATTGCACGGATGAGTAACTAACCATCTTCCACGTAATCAGCAGCAGCTCTTGCAACTGTACATTCAATTGTGACGGTCATCACTTGCCAGTTGAATTTCTCCAAAAATAACTCGGGGAATACTTCTGGTTGAACTTTGCTCAAATCAAACAAAAAATTTCACACGAGTGCAAATCAAAGTTGCAAGTTTTCAAAGTTCAAACTACTTGAACAAAACAACAAATCACATTCAGTTGAAATTTTGCCGCCATTATTATGCATCGTTTACAGAGAGTTTCTCATCTCCCGCCTTTTTGCTCCATTTTGCCGCCAAAAAGAACAACTGCCATTCAGCCTACGATTCGGGGAAATGTATCGAACTTGAATGATCTAGGCACTGCTGCAAGTAACTCGATTTTGAGTTATCAATATAGGAGCTATGCAAAAAAGGCGTTTCACAAGGTTCTTTCTGCTCAGCGCCTCTCAAAGAAAACCAGCTCTCCTGTGTCTTCGTCAAGACCTCTCACCAATAAACTTGTCAATGAAGCAATTGAGGAGGAGAAGCAATCTTCATTGTTAAGCAACAGTGAGACATCGAATGATCCTGTAGGCAACTTTGTTTATGGCAGTGAATCACTGAATGATGACTTGGAAGATGATTTGGAGATTGATGTGGATGGAAATACAACTCTTGTTCACACAAAGAGAGAAGAACAACCATTAGATGAATTTTTGATTGATCAAGGAGCAAGTAAGACTAATCAACCACCTAATTTACACTTTGTTGAGGGTGAGTCATTCACGGGAGAGTCCCAGGAGCGCAATGTTCCAAGAAAGAAGCTTTCTGCGAGTATGGAACGCTATTTCTCAAAGATTTTGGACAAGATTGAGTTTGATGAGAGGTATGCAGAGGAACCAAAGTACAAGGCCTACGGGATTACGCCTGCAGTGTTCAAATTGTCATTTGAACTGTTCAGGAACCACTTTATGCATGATAAGGCAACAGAAATCAGTATTCAGAGTGCATTCTATCGGTTAAGCAAACCTTCTCATGGTCATAATGCCCCTACACCAATTACAGAGGCTGAACTAATGTACAAGATGTATCTACAGGATGTCATGATTCGATTTCCCACACATTTCGTCAATCAACGAATGGTACACGAGGGAGAGAGTGATATTTTGCAACCAACAGATTTGAAGAAACCTCACGAGTGGTACACTGCTGCTCGGTCCAAGAAACGAAAGATTATCGTGCACACTGGTCCAACGAATTCAGGAAAGACTCACGGTGCATTCGAGAGATTAAAAGGTGCAAAGAGTGGTGTGTATTGCGCACCTCTGAGACTGCTGGCCACCGAGGGCTATGTAAAGCTCACAGAACAAGGTGTAAAGTGTAATCTGATGACTGGAGATTATAAGGTTGAAGTTGATGGAGCGACTCACATTTCATCTACTGTCGAAATGGTTGATGTCAACACACCTGTCGATGTAGCTGTGATTGATGAGATTCAATTGATTGGAGACGAGGATCGAGGATGGGCATGGACGCGAGTACTACTAGGTATCAACGCCGAAGAAATTCACGTGTGTGGTGAGGAGAGAGCACTGAAATTGATTGAGCATCTTTGTAGCGAAACTGAAGACGAATTGGAAGTGAAACACTACAAGAGACTAACACCGCTCAAAGTAACAGCTCGATCCTCTATTGATGAAGATTATAAGAATATTAGAGAAGGAGATTGTGTGGTGGCCTTCTCGAGAAAAGAAGTGTTTAGAATCAAGCATGAAATTGAACGGAATACGAATCTAAGAGTTGCTGTTGTTTATGGAAGCTTGCCGCCAAGAGTTAGATTGGAACAGAGTCGATTGTTCAACAGTGTAAACAGTGCCTATGATGTGTTGGTTGCCACAGATGCGATAGGCATGGGCTTAAACTTGAATATTCGAAGAATTGTGTTCAATTCGGTTGAGAAATTTGATGGAACAATCAGAAGACAGTTGGAACCGTGGGAGATTCGCCAAATTGCTGGAAGAGCTGGTCGTTTTGGAAGTTTGTACCCCAAGGGAGAAGTCACCTGCTTGAAATCTTCTGATTGCAAGATTTTGCAGACTGCTTTCATGATGAAGCAATTACCAGATATTGAAGCTGCTGGATTGTTTCCACCGATTGATCAGGTTGAATACTTTACTCGACAATTCTCACCTGAACAAAAGCTTAGTGTAACCCTGGATTCGTTCTACAAGTTGACAGAAACTGATCCAAAGTATTTTATGTGTAATATCGATGATCGTAAAGCAGTAGCCGATCTGTTGCATACGGTGAAAGAATTGACATTCCATGAGAGAATGCAATTCTTGAATGCTCCCGTGGACACTGCTGATTCGAATGCCATGCGTATTGCCAAGGGATATGCGCGACATCACTCTCAGGGAGAGTCTGTCCCATTGATGATTCAGCCACCTGAGAAACACCCTCAAACAATGGAACAACTCAGAGAAGTCGAATCCATTTACAAGATTTTGGATGTCTACTGCTGGTTGAGTTATCGATTTGTGGAAACATTTGTGAATCATGAACAAGCGAGAGAACATCAAAAGGTGTTGCTGGAAATGATCCAAAAGGCGGTCAGCAAACCTGTGAATCGAACATTCCTTCAAGGTGACAGATCAGCCAAGTTCAATGTAGTTTCTGAACAGAGACGATACAGAAGAGAGAAACTGAGACTCGATCAAGACAGATTGGTGCGCGAGTTGGAAGAGTATGGCATTTTCGACGACAACAGCTACGGACGGAATCGCAAGAGAGCTGGCAACAAACACCAATACTCCAAATCTCGCAACCAACGAAGTTATCGACGATAAACAACTTGCGTTACGCTCACACTGTTTTCACTTGCTTTTTCGCACAATTGTGAAATGAACATCAATCGTTGTATGTTAGACTTCTTTTTTTATGTAATTTGACTTTGAATGATATATATATGACAATTAATCCGTGTGTGTCTTGTCTCCAACGTTCACATGTGATTGTTTCTTGCTGTTGTTGTTGTTGTTGCTGCTGCTCAGTGCTGCACTCAACTTCCAAAACACAATCTGCAAGATTCGATAGAACCATATCAACTGAACCATATAGTACAGTGCGCCAATCACAACCAACACACCAATCACAATCGTATCGTGCTTACTAAAATCCATGACACTCGCCTTCCACACACTCCACAACACAAACGCATTGTACGCAATTCGAAACACGAAAAACAAGACACTAAACATCATCTCATTCAGTGCGTACCACCTCGTACGCTTCCAATAATTTGGACTCAATCCCAAAAAGTATCTCACATGATAGAATGGCGTTGAAATTTCATTGGTTTGGAAACAAATCATAGCAAATGAACCTGTTCCAAAACGAGTCAACAATCCAATCATGTACGCCACACAGGACAATACATGATGAGCAATATCCATTTTTGAGTACTTTGAAACATCTGTCATATAAAGCATGAGATCAGCCATGAAATAACCCAATGTAATTTCCAAAAATTTCATTCGTTCCTTCATCACACCTTCATCCTGATGATGATCATGATGATGAATATGAACGAGAGCATACGTGTGAGAAGAAAACTCATAGGACATTACGCACATCAATGCACCTATCGTGCTAATGACACCATGCAAAAATGACATTAATTTTTGAGCATTGACCTTCTTCTCAAATTCAGTGTATTGATCATGGTACGATGTGAATTTATTTTCAGAGTCTTGTTGTTCACTTTTACTATTATTTTTACTATTTTTACTATTTTTACTGTTATTGTTGTTATTTGTAAAGCAATAGTGAGAATAGTGGTAGAGACAAGGCAGGAGAAGCTCTTTGGAGATTTGGTAAAAGAGGAGACAGGAGAAGCAGGAGAGGAGTGTTGTTTGGAAGATCATGGTTGTTGGCGACGGACACAAAAAACGGTTATTTTGTGTGATGATGATGGTGGTGGCCGTTTGATTTGTTGCGTTTTTTCTCTCTGATGATAATTTTTTTTGGGTGGAGAGGCTGAGTTGTGGGTCTACGGCGAACCCAAAAAAGATATCTGTGAAAGAAAAGATGCGACAGGTGAAATCGCATCTTGTGAAAATAGGATGTGATGGTGTGAATGAAAACGTTGGGAGATTCATTGTTGTAGTTGTTGTTGTTGTTGGATATATTTGAAGTAACTCACTCGAGTTGAGCAATGTAGCCATTGAGAGCCAAGTTCCATCGAAGAGCGAGAAAATCGATTACTGATACAATGGTCACGAGAGCCTGGTTCATACCTCCGTTCATTGTATAGAGCTCACCATTGATCATCTGGGGGTATGCCTCATTAACAAAGTGATCCACAGGACACCTAGCAGTTTCCTTCAAGAAGCGGCCAACGACCTTTTGCGCGATCAAAGAACTCCGTGTCAATTGCTCCTGGACAAACAACTGTCACGCTGATTCCATGTTTCTTCATTTCTTGTGCAAAAGAAATGGAAAACGTGGAGACAAAGTGCTTGGTTGCATAGTACGTGGTCATGCGTGGTCCGTACAAGAAGGAAGCAACAGAAGCAATGTTTGTGATTCTTGGAGTGATAGACTTGTGAGCTTCTTCCTGTTTCCACTTCATCATTTGGTTGGCAAAGTAGTGGCTCATATCAACCAAAGAACAAACATTCAAGTCAATCATGTTGAGCTCTGTTTCCACATCTAGCTTGACAAAATCACCATTACTGCCAAATCCAGCGTTGTTGACAACGTGGACAACAATAGCTTGAGGATCTTGTGACTTAATCTCTTTGTCGAGTGACTCTGCAACCTTGCCTCGAACGCTCATATCCTTTTCAATCACAATGACTTTCACACCATAGTTGTTCTCGATTGTGTTCTTCGCCTTCTCCAATCGTTCGCCTCTTCTGCCCACAAGAACCAAATTGAAGTTGTCCTTTGCAAACTTCTTGCAGAGTCCGTAACCAATACCTGAGGTCGCCAGAAACGAGCGCATAGTAATGATGATCGGAATTTGTAAAGGTTGTGCCCTTAAAATGAGGAGTGATTACAAATGGAAGCAGTACCCCATGTCGCAGTGCCAAGGCAAGCAAATAAGAGAAAAACAACGAGTAAGGCAATGACCACAGAGAAATAAACTTGAGAGAGATGACAAGAAACAAGGCTGTCAAATAATTTGGTTGGCTGATCTTGGTGATGTCCCAAGCAAGTTTTATTCCGTATTATCCTTGTCATCCTTCTCTGGTTGTGATGAAACTTCGTGTGAAAAGATCGCGGAGATTTCATGAACTGGGTCGAATCCGTTCTCTAGGTTAGGAAGTCCATTTGTGCTCGTTGTTTGTTGAGCAGCAGATGGAGGGAGCGGTACACGGACAATGTTCAAGCATTCAGCCAGCATTTTGGCTTTCACCTCAAAATCTTTCTCAAAAACGAGATGACCAGAGTGTGACATGGCATCCAAGTCTGGCATGCCGTTCACCTCTAACAGGTGCGGATTCAGGTCTTGATCAATCAGGACATCAAATCCCAAGAGTTCAAAGCACCGACGACTCTCCCGGTGATATGTTTCATCTTGTAATTGCTCATTGTATATGGTGAGATTGACAGATTCAAGCACCATGGCTTTTAACCGATTCCAAAACAAGTCATAAGGCAGAGATAGCTCCCGGAAACAGCTCTCGAGCTCCTTAAAGTTCATATTGTTGTAAAATCCAAAGCTTCTCTGGTAAGTTTGATGCTTCAAGTGGTTGCGCTTATCATTCACCGTATTGTTCGTAATGTGCATGAATGGATTACTCAACGTGGCAGCATCATCCCGATAATCCTCACTCGCAAATCTCACGATACCATCCCGATAGAGATAAATTTCCTTTCCACCCTTCAACAAGACATACACACGCAGGTCCATCTTCTTTTGATTGATCAACAATGGATTTCGAATGTATTCCGAAACAACAAACTTGCTCAATCGTCTCTTTGGCTTGTTACTGTCGTGCTCTCTTCGTATCTCAGCAATCACATCCAAATAGCTTCCGTACACTTGAATGCCCTTTCCCTCTCCAGAACTCAATGGTTTACTGATCCAAAACACTTGTGATTCACCGGCCTTGTTTCTGTTAAACTCTTCAAATTGAGTCAATTGTTTGGGCAAAACAAACGATGAAGGCATAAACTTGCACTTTTCTTGCAAATTCACAGTCATGGCACTCTTGTTGGTCAAATGATGTGAATTGGGAAAGTGATTGATCATGGTATGCGGTGCAATTTTACCAATGGTACTCGTTCCAAACGTATTGTTCCACAGAACGTTCAACTGTGCAGATGGACGCAAAACGAGCTCAAATCCATTCTCTTCAAACGTTCTTCTCAGAACAGAGCACTTTGACTTGGTTTCCTTGGTCTTGTGAAGCATGTAGGTCATTTTTGTCGTTGTTTCATTGTTGGTGACATTCTCGTCACTATTATTATCATGATTGTCCTTTTCATCCTGTGTGTCTTCACTGCTTAGCTTTCGCTTCTTTTGACTCAAAGTGACAGCCACAATGGCATCTTGTTGGACATGCAAGAATTTGCAAGCGTCTCCGAGTTTGCAAGATCCTAGTTTTTTAAAGTGCCAACAGATGGGAGGCTTCAGTGACACTGGTTCAAATACCTTGAATTGAGACTGCTCTTGTTCGTGCCCAAATGTCATTGTTGTTTTTCTCTGGTTCTTTTTCGTGCTTGAACCAAAATTTTCTCTTGTTTCTCCGAATTGAACTTGCAACGAGAAACAGTGATGTGAATTCATTTCGGATCTCTCAGCGCATGTGCTGACAAAGTTGTGGATTCATTTTCAACTGTTCGACTTGCTTGTTGTGGTTGACTCCAACTTTTTTGATATCCAAGAATAGAATGGCAATGATCTGGAAGCAGTTTTAGCTAAAAACGCCAGAGGATCGGGAAATGCTATGATCTCTGGGACTGTGTGCACGCAACATGAGAAATTGAGAAAACATAATTTCTATTCCTCACATGAGACTGAGTTCAGTAGTTTAGTAGCTCGTTGATCAATTCAAAATATTGTTATATTCAAAGTGCAAAATTAAATATTATACCAGAGAGGAAATATGAAACATTTATTTAAGCTAGAGATGAGCTATCTAAAGACAGCTTTTCTCATATTGTTGTTGTTTCTCTGTTGTCCAGTCATGAGAGGAGTGACTGCAGAGAGTAACTCAATTATTGGTCCCATTGTCGGTTTCCAATTCAATGAAATGACTCAGACCATCTTTATTTTGATTGGTCTCGTGTTGATATCTGCCTTCTTCAAAGTCATTTTCTCAAATATTCCACCAAAGTTTGAGTATCATCGCTATATTCCAGAGAGCGCAGTTGTGATAATGTTGGGCATTGTTCTGGGAGGAATGATTCGATTGGTGCAGAATGTGTATGGAGTCGGTAAGGACAATCCATTGTTGTCCTTTAACGGAGATTTATTCTTTGTAAGTATTTATTTATTCTTTCTTTTGGTTGAGTGGTGTTGGTTGACCAAAGTTTCTTCCTGTGTGCATTGCGTAGCTCTTCTTGATTCCGCCATTGATATTGGAGTCGGGCTATTTTTTACAAAAGGACTTCTTTACGAAGCACTTGACACTGATTCTACTGTATGCTGTGCTGGGAACATTGTTGAATACTGTTGCTATTGGAACCTCATTGTGGGCGTTTGATTTTGCATCCATCTACCAATATCACTTCAGTTTATTGGATTGCTTACTGTTTGCAAGTTTGATTGGAAATGTGGACCCTGTTGCTGTTCTCTCCATCTTTGACGATGTTGGAGTCAATGAAACGTTGTACATGCTTGTGTTTGGCGAATCAGTATTGAATGATGTATGTTATGCTTGGATACGATCCATGTGTACAACTACTCGGATGTTTTGTCTCACACTTTGTTTCGTGAAATGCATATTAGGCTGTTTCTATTGTCATGTACAATTTGATAATATCACTAAGAAAACTCCCGGATTTACACTTTGGAGTTCTTCATGCACTGCTCTCAATTGTCAAATTGGTCTATGTTTCAATTGGTGGAATAGCTGTTGGTGTTGTATTTGGCTTCTTTGGAGCACTGAGTACGCGATTTACGAGTCGCACACCTCTGTTGGAACCGTTGTTTGTGTTGGCATTCGCATTTCTATCCTATTTCGTAGCGGAGAGCATCTTGATGAGTGGTATCATGTCAATTTTATTCTGTGGAGCGTTCATGAATCGTTATGTGGAGCTGAATATTCAAAAGAAGTCACATGTGACACTCAAGTATGGACTGAAGATGATTGCTTCCACAGCTGAGACACTCGTGTTCATGTATCTCGGAATTTCCATCGTTTTACATCATCATCTGTTCGATTGGGCATTTACACTTGCTACCCTGGTGTTCATTATCGCGTACCGATTCCTATTTGTGTATGGTATAACAATTGTGTATAATATGATTCGAAAGAGACAGAAGAAGGGTACTATTTCCATGCAAGAAGCATTTGTGTTGGGGTATTCTGGCTTGAGAGGTATAGTGTTCGCTTTGGCATTCATCATACCAAGCGACTCTGGATTCGAAAACAGAAAACGAATTCTAGTGACTACCACAATGGTTGTTTCCTGCTTTACTATATTTATTCAAGGTTCCACTATTCGTCCAATCATGAATCATCTCTCTATCAAGAGTGACAAGAAAACTCGAAAGCAAGTGTCCCAGGAATTGGCAGCTGAGAGAATGTCATTCCACTTTGAAGAGCGAGAGATTACCAATGTTTTGAAACATGTGATCTTTTTGGAGTCAACCACTCGATCCTATCCAGAGGAGAATGGTGAGTACATAGAGTTCAAAGAGGTTAATATCATGATCGAAGAGCAAGCACTAGAAGGAGTGTTGAAGGGATTAGAGGACTTGATGTCTCAAATTATTGTGTCCAAGGAGAATTATCTTAACTCAGAATGCCTGTACGATGATTTGACCGACATGTTGGATGTAGTTGACCGAGTTGGAACAGATTGGGGTGAATATCTAGAGAGAATCGGATTATCCAAGATTCCAGAGGCTTCAGATGAAATATCTTCGACTGTTTGTGATCTAACGACATGTATATTCGCTTCTCAAGGTTTGTTAACAGAGAGTGATAGTGTTTCTACGTTTGATGACTCGACAGAAAATCAAGACGATGATGTAGAATCCCAGAGGAGCAACGTTCGTTTGTCATCTACTAGCAGTGATGGAGCACGACAGGAAAAACCCACAACACTGTTACGTATCCTGAAGGATGCCGGTATCGTGTATTATACCTCTGAAAATGAAACAATTAATAATTTAGAGCTAGTAGAATGGGCTCGCAATGAAAAATTCTTATTCTATATGGAAAGAGTACTCATGGAGAAGAACATTGCATACTTGATTGACAAAACAAATGATTCCTTGAACAGCTCGGATTTCTCACAGGTAGAAACATTGTTACGAGTGTTAAGAACTGAAGTGAAGAAGCAGCAGGAAAGTCGAATGAAAGTGATCAATCACTTGAAGAAGATTGATTTTGCGTACAATGTGTTTAGCATGGGAGCACAACATACGTTCGACATCATTGAAGCCATGTCTGGTGTTGGTCATATGCCGTCCTACTCACGACCCAAGTTTTGGATTAAGAAAATTGATGCATTGATTCAAAAGTTAGTAGTTCGGAACTTGCACGCCGAGGAATACAATCTAGTGAAGACTCTAGAATCAATGAAAAAATTTGAGAATCAATTGACGTGGGAGCCATCTGCAACAGAAGAAGAAGATGAACAATCTATCATGAAGAGTCTTCAAGAGGGAGAAAATTTGTACAGAGCCTTGGATAAGGCCTCTCTCGGAACATCAGTAAATCTACAACGAGTGATGAGAGAAGGGGAAACCAAGGAAACAACAGAAGGCACCTCAGGAAAGCAATTGGGAGATCTATTGGCCTTGGGTACAGGAACGATCAGTGATAAAGAGTACAAGAACCGAATGAGAATTCCTGATTTCAAGTTGAATGACGAATGGAAGGATGCAGCCACCAGAAGTGTCAGTAAAGATTTTGAATTCCGACAGGACAAGTTGGATAGAGATCTGAAGAAAAGAAAAGATAAACTTGGAAAGGAGTTGTTGGACTTGGAGATGGATCTACCCTCTTCGGACACGACAAGTTTCGATACCTCGATGCTTGGAGGAGGAAGACCCAGCGGTGTAGTGATGAGTCAGAGGAGAAGAAGCTATGTTCCTCCCACTCAATCAAGACAACCCGACTATGCATCAATGCTCAGAAGGAGAAACACAATGGTAATGTCAGGACAGCAGTCTCTCGAACCGGATCGATTGTCTACGATGGTTGCACAAAGGAGAAGAAGTGCAGTCGCGCCTCAGAGAAGAGCCAGCACTGTCGCTCCTCCCACACCGAAGAGTGGTATCTTTGTTCCTGCTAGACGTCAAAGTGTTTGCCTACAAAGACAGGTCCCATCTACCGGTGCTCCTCTCGACCGATCGACTCTCAATGTACCTAGTACTACACTCAACATTGACAATGTTTCCAGTCTCATCACTCAACTGAACGATTACAATCCATTTGGGCATTATTCTCCCAATGTTTCACCAATATCCAGACCATTGTCTCCTAGCGGAGGCGAGATGCTGTATCCTGATGAAAAATCATCCCCTTCTGCAAGTCCATCATCTAGTCCTTCTCCCAATTTATTGGATATACCTTCCATGTCACCAAGAAGAAAAAGACGAGTCAGTCTAGAAACTCCTCCCGCTCCCTCTCCTGCTCTCTCTCCATTGGAAGAGGATGAAATGTATCCGAGTGAACGACCTTTACTCCCATTTAGTCACTTCCCCGAACATGATGATATCAAACTAGATGATGAGCATGTAGACTTGAGAGCTGACAGACATGCTGATGTGGCAAACCAGGCCCAGCCAAGCATAACTCCTGCCATTGTGGTGACAACTGAGGACGATACGAATGATGATGAGGAATCACTTCTTGGCTATTCAAGGAAGTAAATCCTTCGTTAGGGAGAATAAAACTAAAAGAGAATGACAGTCGACGAGGACACAACTTGTAACTTTTGGCATCCGACAACAAATAGTTTGTTTTTTTGTTCCAAAAAACCCAACCGTTAATCATCAAAATGAGGACTCCTATCTGACGACTGCGTCACACATTTCCTCTCCTTCTGTCCAACACCATTTCTTGTTCACACTGCAGGTCTTGTAAGTCGTCACTGGCACCAGTGTATGAGGCAACCGGCAATTTGGAAGACAAGAGAAATTGAAAAATGGGGTCGTGGTGTGACTACAAACTGTATTCTTCCCTTCTTCAAAGATTGCCAAATTAGCAAATTTCATTTTGACAAAGCTCAACACTTTTGTGTAATTCTTCCAGAGGTATACACAATGGCCACCAAGTTGAGTTTAACAGATTATGAAGTAATCTTTTCACCCAAAGACGAGTCCAGTGTCTCCTCCAAACCAACTTTTGAGCCAACATCTGAGTTTGCAATGTTGGAGGATTTACACTTTAGTTATAAGGTTCAAGATCTTGTGAAGAAATGGTTACCTTTGATGCCTAACTTAACTAGTATTGATGGTGATCTGGGCTTGGACGATGATTGGAAAGAGTTGCTGCTCAACCTTAAGAAGCTTAAGTCATTTTCAAGCTACGGAAATTTACCTTTACCTGAACAGTTTGTGTTGGACCTGTTCAAACGACTTCCTCTAACACAAGTAACATTCACTCTTTCTAAAGGGATTACTTCTGATTTGTGGCGTAAAGTTTTTCAAATAGATGGTGTATTGGATCGTTTGGAACAACTGACTGTAAATCAGCAAGGTGACAATGGACCAAAGCAGGTGAAAACAGACACTCATGTCCCTGCCTTCAAAAGACTGGCAAAGTTAGACATACAAAGATGCATTCACCATCATTCTGTGCTACTGTATGCTGCGCAGAGTTGTCTGAAGGATTTGACATTAGATTTAAGTAATGTAGAGTTCGACTTCTCCAAGTTACAATTTTCAAATCTTGAGAAATTACATTTGACTGAGCCAGATATGCAGAATCTTGCCTATATCTTATCAGGATGTCATGCTTCTCTAAAAGAGGCCAACATTACTATGGGAAAGAAAAATGATCACAAAGTATCATTGTCACAAGATTTCCCAAAGCTCGTTAAACTGGAATTGGACAGAAGTCCTGTAATAATGCTCTCATTGTTTTTCAAAGGCAATGGTGGTGCAAATATTGTTGAACTGCGACTATCTGATATGACTTTGGAAGATTTGGATGATTCAGAAATGAAGGATATGACTCTGTTGTTCAGAAATATGAACAAGTTGAAGAAGTTCGCAGGTCCTTTAGATATACTGCCAATGTTTCCAACAGAGAACTTATCGAATCTCGTCTCAATAAGGTCCCCATTCAGCACCTCATATCCAAAATACGAATTGAATGAAGAGCTGTTGGCAATATTCATGGCATGTCCTCAATTAGAGATCATCGATTCTCAGTATATTAAGAGTATCACTGCTGAGAATTGGTTCACTCGTTTACTCACTGCATGTCCTGCATTAACCAGTTTGGCGTTGTCACATGCAGAACTGAAAGCATCTATGGATCTTTCTACATTGAAACCACATTTCTTGGAAGAGTTAATTCTCCACGTATCCAACTTTGGAGCAGAGTATAGACAAGCCATCAGTGAACATGTGATTACAGATCCAAAGTGTTCAACGATCCACATCTATGATGTTCCAAGGCAAGACAATGACGTTTATGCTGACTATCTGAAGCAGTTCGAACTGGAGTATTACCATATTGACTTGAAATATGATTAGTAGTAACGATCTGGGTGGGTACAATGGCACAAATGTGTCACATCAAGTAAAGTACACGTGTTGATTCAATATGGTACTCGTAATTTCGTATATTTTTTGATTCAATATTGATGTTGAGGCCAAATGATAGTAGATATCTATAATATCTGGATGTTCCTCTTGGGACTTAGTGAGTACTCAATGTGAGTGATGATCGTTGTGTGCGAAAGTTCTTTAACTATTGCAACACTGATCTTGATCAGGTGCATTACCTTACTATCAAACCCAGAGTGAACGACAACTCCAGTTAGTAGTATGATTGAAAGTTGGAAAGCTGATCTATTGTTTTGGTACAGGGAACTTAAGCAATCAACAAACTACTCATGTAGTCTTTTTAATGCATTCAAATATTCACAACAGTCACAACCATGACTAAACAGGCCTTCATTCACAAAGAATATCGACGTCAGAGTATACAATTGCTCTTTCAGAAGGATGGTTGATCCATACATTAGGTGGAGGTAATTGCCACACTTGAATTCTGTCCTGACTGAATTCACAAGTAATCAACTTGTTAGTCTTGTCAATACACATACCCCATGGATCGCTAAATTCGCCTGCTGTTCCTATCTGATATAGAAGCTCACCAGCTCTATTGAAGACTGAAATGAGATTCTTGTCATCAGTGACATATGTGTTATCCCATTCATCCACACAGACAGTACCAGGATTCGTGAGCTGATCATCAGATCCAATCATTCTAATAAATCTACCGCTCTTATCCATCACTTGTATCCTGTTATTAAAAAAATCAGCAATATATAAATTCTCATACTTGTCCATGCGTATTTGTGTTGGCAGATTGAACTGTCCTCTGTCAGATCCATAACATCCAAACCCATACAGATATCCTCCATCTTTATCAAATACTTGGACTCGATTATTTTCAGAATCAGCGACAAAAATATTGTCTTCTTTGTCACACACAACACCACATGGATTTTGAAACTCACCATTAGAGCGTCCATAACCTCCAAAAGACAGCTTGTGTGTTCCATCACTTCCATCAAATATATGGATTTTGTGAGTAGTGTAACCAACAACAATGTAGTCATTGTGTGAATTCACTGCAATCTGTTGTGGTCGCAGTAACATTTCACCTTGTTCAATCTATAATAAACAGATTGCTTCAAGAACTAAAGACTGGTATGTTGATTCGACCAAGAGGACAGATAAAAAAGAGATCTTTGGAAGGATGGAAGACAAACCGGACCCTGGATGACAGGTTGAATAAGACAATGCTGCTGTGTTTCTTCGCAGTTCATATAGAGATGGGCTTGAGAAAGCGCTCCAACATCAAGCATCACTAGTCAACAAGCGAGCCCAACCACTTCATTTCTCATTGCGGAATGAGCAGAGATGATTTCCTCCAGATACACCAAGAGTTGTTTCATGCTACTAGCTCTTGATGATGATGCCCTATCTTTCATACAACAGAAAATATTGATCAACAATCACATTGGCATCCCTTTAGACACATATCAATAGACGAAATGATGGTCAAATTTGAGGGTCAGTCGCGACATAAGGTATATGAGCCATCGAAACCAACCGAGTGGGGTCTCAAGTTCTATTGCCTTGTCTGTCAGGCACATTTCCTGTATTGGTTTCGTCTACATAAGAAGAGGGAGGCTGTCGAAGATGAAGTGCTCAGGAGTCTATGTAATTCAGCTTTGGACACCCTCCCCAGTGGCATGGGTCAGTATAAGTGCTACTGGGACAATTACTATGGAGGGGACAAACTGACTCTGGATACAGTGAAGAGAGGATATGGTATCACATGTACTGCCAGATCCAATAGGACAACCTCCTTATTCAAGGAAGGCACCATGACACTTATGAAGGCTCATGAAGGTTTAAAGTTGTTCAGTTGCTTGGTCACAGAGCAAGAGGAGAATAGATTTGCTTGTGTGTCATGGAAGGATAAAGGCTCTCAACCAACCAATTTTTATTCAAACATTCATTCAAATGAGGTAACGAAGGTGCTCAGGTCATTCAAGGGGAGGAAAAGAAATTATTCCTATGTTGCTCGTGACTATACTGTCAATGGTATGGGACATGTTGATGCCTACAATTTGAATATGGTGAATCAGAAGCCTACTATCGGAATGCCTCTTGGAGGAGATGTTGTTTTTATACCTTGTTGAAGATGGTGTTCATCAACAGTTGGATTTATTATATTCATGTTTGTGCGAAAACTGACAGAGAATTGCCAGTAGCTTATACCCAACAAGACTTTCTGTGCCAGTTGCGTGATGAATTATCCGAAGATTATTCAAGATTCAAAAGGGACGAGGTCAAATTACGTGAAGAGAAGAGGAAAAGAAAGAATTGAGAAAGAATGAGAGCGAAGAGAAGTCAGGAACAGCTTCAGAGGAAGCAGCTTCATTTTGGTGGTTCCAACACTTCGTTGACTGTCGCAAGAGACAAAGGCAGATGACCTCGCACTTTCAACTCGATAGATCAACATTGCTATAAATTTTTTATTGAACGTTTCCTCTTCTGTCATCTTGGTTGACCCCGGATGTAATTTCCTTTTTGGTTTGGTTGTTTGTGCACATCCACCCGGTCGTTAGGGATTAAAAAAGAAATAGGGCGTACAATTGGATCCAACACTTCTCTCAAACAGAGCATTCAAGATCAAAGATATGAATGTGCTCTTGGAAATTGTAAAGGAAAATATGGAACAACTTTTCAGGTGGGCTCGAGATACTGAGCCCAATAAGCGATTGAATTTCTGCACATTTGCTCTCCTAAGGGAACATGTAACGCATATTAGAACAAGAGAGTGGAAAGATTATGTGAAAAGCTCCAAGAAAGAAAAAGCAACTGGTGCAGAAGAAGAGATTCAAGACATACTCGTGGCAGGTATTGTCAACGAATTTGTTATCCCGCTCAAGAGCTAGCTGTTTTATATGTCTGTCAAAACACAGGTGCACGAAAACAAACAAAACAGCAAACACAAACACAATTTGTGTTTCAAAAGTGTGCTTTCTTGAATTGACCACCAAAATTTTTGTATTGTGTTGAAAAATTACTTCTATCGTTCTTTTGCAAACAGGTCAAATTTCAATCGCAAACAACTCTCGTTCTTGTGATGTTTGCTGGAGAGAAAGTAAGTTAAGAGAAACGATGGAGCATGTCACCACTTTTGCAGAGAACATGCGAAAGGAAGCCTTGCCGAGTACTCCAAGCAAGTTAAATGTAGAGAGTGTCCAACTCCAATTGAGACAACAGATGCCTGTACACACCATGTAAGTGTCCAATTATTTATTACGAGTGGGGCGCCCATTCCCATGTCAAACAAGATGTGAAGATTGTCAAGAAGGGTAAGTCGTATCACCAATACCCGGTACATCGCAATAGTTCTTGTTGCTTCATCTCCAAATACATCCGTAAACTTCTTCAGAGACATGATGGCACGGATAGAGTTCTGAACAATATTTCGAGGGTTCTGTTTTCCAAACGAATACTCCAATGTACCTCTTACAAATGTATTGAACTCGGATCGTTCCAGACAATTAACAGTACTAAACCGTTTGAACTCTCTGATTGGCTTCTTTGAAGTCTCTCACCTCTTCTTGGCGCCTAATTTTCGTCAGTTGAGATTTCTCTGCTCGTTTCTCGGCGATCGCTTCGTTTCGTATTCCGATAAACCCTAAAATCTTCTGTCGGTCTTAGTGCAGTTGATCAGTTGTGGATGACAAATGATCCGCTTCTTCCTCATCCCCAGATAAGTCGTCGCCGATATTGGCTGTAATTGCCGACCTCTTCTTTATTCCAACTCTATTTCCTTTCTTCTCGTTTCGGGTGGTGTTCTTAGAGTAGAATTTGGGGCTTGGTTCGGATCGCATATCTATTGTTGGTTAGACTCAAGTTTTTGCGCTCACACAAAATTCTTTCTGATTTTGGTTGGCGCCAAAAAAAAATTTATTCCACTTTTGGGTGAAAGATGCATCTACGATAAAACGAGAGTAGTCTCTGATGTGTGAGCTTGGACAAAATATTGATCATGTTACTCTGCTGGATTCAATTCAGGCGAGTACATGGGCAATAGCACCAGTGTGATGCCTAATTGACAATGTCTCCACGATTGTCGAGAATGTATCATGACCAACGTGAACTGAGGCATTATCCAATACCAAAATTACGTCCCCTCGACACAAATACCCTCCTCTGATACAATCAGCAATTAACAGCGCATAATCGTATTGTGTGTTTGACCCTTCACGTATCTCTGCAACAATGCTCATTTCATTGTTGGGTGTGGTCATTAAGGTCATCGAATATGACTCACGCAGATCCGTCCATCTCTCAATGACTATAGCTTTTCCACGTTGTCCCAATCCTTTCTTTTTTTCAACGTGTTTCGAGAAATTTTTGGCGCGAACAAGCTTGGCGTCAAACTGAAGGAAAGCATGAGGGTGAAAACCAATAAACCCGAAATAAATCTCGGTAACGTTGCCAACAAAAAGGTTCCGGTGGAAGAGTTCAAAAAACTCTATTTCACCCAAGTATTCGATGAGCTTAAGCAAGTGGAAAAGGAATGCTTGCTTCTACAAAGTCACGAAAGTACACCGACAAAGCAAGCAGATTCGACAAAACGATGCAGAGAAGATGAACATACGGAAGATTCATCAGTAAAGAAGAAGCAAAGAATAGTGTCATTGGATGAATCTCTCTCTTCGTTCGAAGGTGGTTCTGATGAAGAGGATGACATCAGCAGAACTGTATTTTAAAGCATTTCTAGACACTGGCCAAGAAGAAGGGACTGAGTGCACCAACTGTAAATACTTATCAATAAACCTGTTTTTCATTCAAAATTGTCAATACTCCGTCTTTTGGCGCGAAAAGGTACCAAAAACGGAAGATTTCCACGGGAGTGTCAAAAATTGAGCCTAACCAACAATATCTTCCGAGTTTTTCCTCCATTGCTTTCTTAATTTGGGACATGACATCCTTCACCCGACTTTCCCTAAACAATGAGTCTGCCGAGGTTTTAAAAGATATTTTGAGGCATTTAAGTACAGTGTGATGCCGAAAAAAGAGGAAGAGAAGCCAATTTCCATCTGTATGGAGAGGTAGATTTTTTTATCACCGATTTATCATCTGTTTCATCCGAACTTGAATAAAAAGAAAAACTTCGAATTCATTCACTAAAAACAAAAAACAATATTCCCTTTATTTTTTTACTAAACTTGTTCGAAAAACAAATTCAACATCCCGTAAAAGTCATCGTATTTCACCCGATCACATGAGATGGCTTGATTATACAATCGTTCATCGTTAGTTCTTTGGAGCTTCCTCTTTGTCACTGAAATAGTCGTGTCTAACATTTTCTGAGTAGATGACTAGACCATGACCAAATCGAGTCCATATTTCTCAAAGGGAGTGTCCAGATATTATATTCACCTCTGATTCCCTCCCTGCCTGTTTTGGGAGCGTCCAGATATTATATTCACCTCTGACCCCCTCCCTGCCTGTTTTGAATAAATTTGAATAACACATTTTCCTGTTAATTCAACCGTTAGTCTAATTCTCCTACTAGGATTGAGATCAACAGACCCCCTATGAATAAATATTTGAATAAATTTCTCAGACCCCCTCCCTAGGGGGGCCGTAAGAAATAATATCTGGACGCTCCCTTTGAATAAATTTGAATAACACATTTTCCTGTAAATTCGAACGTTACATTAATTCTACTACTAGAATTGGTATCAAGAGACCCCCTATGAATAACTATTTGAATAAATTTCTCAGACAGTTGAATTAAAAACAGAAGGAATCGGTCGAGTGTACTTGTGCTTTCTGCCTCTTTTGGTAACTCATAGCACATCACCCTGCACAAATCCCCATAGCTCGAGTATCTATGAACCGTCAATATGACATAAACGAGGAAGAGGATGATGATGCAGATGAGATAGAAGCACCTCTGCTCATCCAAGATCGATGGCGTCTATTCACTCAAAACAAAAAACAGCATTCCATTTATTTTTTACTATTGGCGCTACGGAGCGTTCATTAAGTGGCTTAATGGAAGTAGTAGGTGATGATGGTCAAGTATTTGTGGCAACGTACCAAGCAGTGTGTGGTTAAGTGTTAATAAGGGGGAGATTGTGCGTAGATATGATGTATCGGTCCTAAGGATGCTCGTGAATGCAACATGGACCTTGTTCTTGGATCGGATAGAAAACTGAAGATACGATTAGAAGAAGGGGGTTGAGACTGATTTAGATGAGGAGTATGAATTATTCTGTGCTCATTTCTTTCTTGAAGCAGCTACCATTTGGATGGGTAAGATTACTCGTGTAATAGGGTCTCTGAACCAGTTGAATGGGTGGTCCGCCAAAGTGATCGATGACTTCATCTCCCAAAACAAAAATCAAATGCACCAGTTATCTTGTTTTTTTCTGATCCTCGCGTTCATTGCGATTGTGGGCACTTTGGGCATCTCTGCTGCTGATATTCCTTTTCCTCATCTCAAACGACCATTGATTCTCTCCCACAGAGGATCTCGTTGCTTGAGACCAGAGAACACTCTAGAAACCATGCATGCTGCTCTTCAAATCGGAGGACACGTCTTGGAGTTTGATGTGAGATTGACTAGTGATCATCACTTGGTCGTGTATCATGATGATGAAGTAGAGAGAACGACAAATGCGGTTGGATTAGTCCGCTCCTTCACATTACAAAAACTTCAGGAATTGGATGCTGCGTATCGTTACTCTGTAGATGGAGAGGCTGAACAAGTTTTTCATTATAGAGGCAAAGGCATTCAAATTCCAACCTTGAGACAATTTTTGAGAGAATTTTGGGGTGAACCTGAGCCACATGGTGACAATCATGCACAAGCTGGCTCGATTCATTTGGTCAGTATGAACATTGAGATTAAGGACGAAGATTTTATGGCTGTGGACAAATTGATTGAGGAGCTTTCTCGTTATGGATTGAATCGAATTCGCAATTATGTCTCAGTCATCTCTCGATTCTGTTCCGTATTGAATGACTTTCGATCAAAAACAGAACAGTACAATATTCCTACGGCAGCATGTGAAGGAGAGGCGACAAAGTTTGTGATCAAGAGCAAGATTCGATCATCCATTAACTCACTCACTTTGAAGAACAAGTGGATTGACCGTACTCTATTTGTTGAGAAATCATCCAAGAATTTAAAGTATTCATCATTGCAGATACCATACAATTCAGGTGGTGTCCCATTAGATACCAAAGATATTGTAGATTATGCTCATGAGCAGCACTCTGAGGTACATTATTGGGTAGTAAACACAAGAGCATTGATGGACCATTTGCTCTCTATTGGGGCTGATGCGATTATCACAGATAGGACAGACTTGGCAGTTCAATTGTTCAAGGACAGGAACGTGTATCATGCTCCGCAACACAGCTATTCCAATACTCGAGAATTGATTGAGTATCATGTGCCATTGATTGATCACATTGAGACGCACTCTTGTGTCACGGCCTCATGCGTACTGATTCAAAACAGTCAACTTGTTATCATTCTAGCTCTTTTGATTGGCCTCATTGTGTCCTATCAATGTCTATACTGTTGCTGTAGTTGTATGTATGCTGGGAATAAGCTAAGAAAGACCAAGGTCGAATAATAGATGTTTTATTTACTGGATTCATCAACACGTGTACACTCACATAAATCATATGTCTGTCTACATATCATCACCGACCATGGCATACTTTTTGGTCCATTCTCTTGCTTTGGCATCATGAGACTTCTTGTCATTTATTAGCTCTGTAGCTATTGATTGAACAAGAGGATCTATAGCCAACAATACACAAATCATTAATGTTCGAACTTCTTGGCGTAGACAACAATACAATAAAACGGAGAGAAAAGAATTACCTTCTGGATTGGGATCAGCCAACAATTGACTGATAGACAAGAGAACTTTTGCTGTCGTGAGAGAAGGAGTCCAATTGTCCTTCAACAAATCTAAGCAAATGTTTCCCTTGTGATTGATGTTACAGTGATAGATTTTGGTCTTGAAACGAATCGTAGGAGGCTTGAATGGATAATCTTGGCTGAATGATAAGCTAAGCTTGAATGTTCCGTTCTCATAGGGTGTTCCAGAGATTCCTTTGATATAACCTTGCCACTCCATGAGGTTGAGTGATTCAACGGCTTGATTGTCGTTGTTGCTTGAGCTCTTGTCATGGGGAGTGCCAAGCTTGGAGTGAGCCGTTGTGGGAGTGGCATAACAATGAGGTGGAGGATCAATTCTCATTTCATAATATTCTTTCATCAGTCTTTTGCTCAGAGAAGTATTTGAGTTCATGGCTTGTTCTTGTGTTGTCTCTTTCAACAATACAATAATCTGGTGTAGTATTTCGGGAAAATAAAAGGCGCGAGACTGCCAGTTCGACAATTTTCTGGAACGCGCCAAATATTTTTTGTCACAACAAAGAGAAAAAGACCTGACTGCTTTCTGATTGATATTGAACACACAAAAATGCCAACAACAAGGCAACAGAGCAAAACAACGAATCGTAAATCGAAAAAGTACGATGAAAACTCTGATGATAGCAACGAAGATCCCGACTACAATGAATCATCAGACTCTGATGCTCATCGTAAAAAACGAGTTTCACTCAAACGAAAAAGAGAAACAACAACAACGTCATCATCATCATCATCATCTTCATCAACTGTAAAATTATCAAAGCTTCGATTTTCTTCATCATCACCAAACGATGAAAAAACAACAAAAACATCAAAACGCAGTAGCAGCAGTAGTAATAGTCATAGTAGCAAAAAACACTCATCATCACCATCACTGTTGTTTGATGAAGAAGATGACATTTTGGATCCCATGATTACCAAATCATTGTATCATCGTACCACTAGCAATAGCAACAGCAATAGCAACAACAACAAGAAGAAACGAACAACAACGATATCACCCACAAACAACAGTAAATTAAGCAACAATACAAAAATGAATCAATTAATATTAGTGAGTTCTCAACAATCGACGCAGGAAGATGATGTCATTACCATTTTGGACAATGATAAGAGCAGAAACAGCAGCAACAACAAGAATAGTGATGACGATGACGATGATGACGATGATGATTTTGATCACTTTTTTGACAAGAGCAACAAGGCGAACAAGAAGACGATCAGTGGTAAAAATAAGCGTGTTGATAAGGATGAGGATGAGGATGATATGTCATTGATGTTGGACAGTAAGAAGAACATGAAGAAGAATTCAATTTCAATGATGATGACAAGTCGAGAGAAATTGGATCGACGAATGATGAACAATTCGAGTACTACCACTCGCCAAGATAAAAATGTGAAAAAGGAGAGCACTGCCATCATGAGCTCCCATGAGTCTTGGACTGAAAAGTATGCTCCGAAAATAACGGTAAGTGCAGATGATTTTTTATTGTAGTTTCCACACAGTGAGTGATTGTGCTAAACAAAATCATTGGAAACTGATATTAGGACGACTTGTTGATGAACAAGGACAAACAAAGTGCAGTCGAAAGTTTCTTTCATGCATTTACGTTGCGCAATGTGGCTGTACAGAAAAATGTGTTGATTCTTTCGGGCCCACCAGGTGCTGGAAAAATGAGCATGGTTCGAGCCATTATTCGTTCCATGGGTTTAGGTGTCAAAGAGTTCGTTCATTCAGATTTGGAAAATATTGAATTCAATGCGTCATCGTCGCATCAAGATCGTTCGAGTAGTGAAAAATTTGTGTTTCGATCGTACGAACCATATGAGTCACGATTGAAAATGTTTGATCGATTTTTGCAGACGACAAGGTTTTGTGCACTATCGGGATTAGGTGTGACACAATCGGGTGACACCTGTGTGCATCTGGTGAGTGAATTACCAATGACACACGATAATCCAAAACAAAAGGCTGAGTTATTTAATATATTGCGGAACAATATTTTAACCTCAAACATGAGACGCAATCCTATTGTCATTATTCATAACGTGTATGATTCACCGACTGCTCTCAGTTCCTTGTACAAGAGCTTTCCCAATGAGGTCATGAACGCTCCCAATGTCGAACTGGTTAAAGTCAATGGATTTGGAAAAAAGAATATGAAAACGATATTAGATCGAATTATTAGCTGTGAGAGTCGAGTCAATACAGGTGGCGCATACGATTTTCGAACATTAAACCAAACAACTGCCGTAAAGGACATTATTGAAAAGTCAAACGGAGACTTGCGACATGCGATTAATCAATTACAGTTCATGAGTGTTAAGAAAGTTCGAAAAACAACAAGCAAGGACGTGATGAACATTGGAAAAATGATATCGAATCAGTTTTCTGGTTTTCAATTTGCTGAAAATGATTCGACGGATTTTTCAGTGTCTGACATTAAGCGCAGTCGTAATGCATCACTGAATACATTGGAAGACAGTGATTTGCGAGATCCAGTGATTGATATCTATCATGCATCAGCGAGAGTTTTGTATGGAAAACGAGACGGTAGTGGACAGATTAACTTTGACTTGGAACATAATGTTCTGCACAGTGTGTACGCAAATGAGAATTCTCTCGTGTACTATGTGCACGAAAATTTACCCAGCTTTTGCCAGGACATTGACGATTATGCCAAAATTGTCGATGATTACTCACTGGGCGATACATTCTGTAGCTCTCGTCTTTTCGAAACAGGATCAAATTCCTACAACAGAGCAAAGATAAATGCTGATTATCAAGGCGAATCCATGTCTATCTACAACTTCTTGATATCATGTTATAGTACACTGGTACATAACAAAAACAATCGAGCACCCAATGCAAAACGGCCCATCTATAGTCCCAAGTTGAATGAAATCTTTTTCAAACAGAGAGATTTCAAAGCCGAAATTATGGCTAACTTTGCAAACGAACTGGATCACTCGATCGTTGACGCGGATGCGCTGTTACAAGAAATTATTCCTTACCAGCACTTAATTTTCCAGTTGTGCTTGAATCGTAGAGACATGGTGAACGGTGTTCGAGTTCCAAAGTCAACGGAAGTGAGAGGAGATCGTACTAAGCGCATACGAGCCACTCCGCCACACATTCAGTCATTGCTTAAGAAGATTCATAATTATCCAGCAAGGAACCAACCGATTCAAATTCAAGAAGCAAAGATGGAAAATGACGACATGGATCTCGCTGAACAAGTAGATAACATCATATCACTACCAGTTGCACCTATCAAGAAAGAAAGTACCGCCACGATGGAACAAGAAGATTTTTCAGTGTTCGACGGAGATGACATTGAAGAATTCTAATGGTGTTGGCGGTTGCGCACATTCGTAGATTTTCAAACGCTCGTTCCGTCGTACATTTTTTCATTTTGGTTTCCCACCATAAGAATAAAACTGTAGCAATAGACGGACATGATGGACATTGAATCAGTAAAGTGCGTAGTTGTTGGCGATGGCTCGACCGGAAAAACCTCAATGTTGGTGTCGTTCAGCACGAACTCCTTCCCGGAGACTCATGTACCAACTGTGTTTGATAATTACATGTGCCAAGTCATGTGGAACCGAAGAACTGTTTCTTTACAACTTTGGGATACTGCTGTAAGTAATATTTAACCGGGTTGTGTTCTCATCATCATGTTGGTTGTCGAAGATTAACGAATGAAATTGAGCAATGTATATAGGGACAAGAAGATTATGATAAGCTCAGACCTTTGTCATATCCTGAGACAGATGTGTTTTTAGTTGTGTTTGATATCTCTAACATGACTTCGTTGGAAAACATTAAGCACAAGTGGGCGCCTGAGATTCGAAACCATTGTCCCAATACTCCTCTGATTCTCGTGGGCAACAAGTCTGATTTGAGAGATAACTTGGAAGTCATGAGAAAGGTTGAATCAATGATCACACAAGATCAAGCATTGCACCTATCGAAAGAGATTGGTTGTGTTGACTTTTGTGAATGCTCAGCAAAGACACAGCACGGGTTGAAGCAATTGTTCGATAGAGCCATCCAGGCTGTATTGGCCCCCAAAACAGAAGTCAACAGCAACTCTTCAAAAAGAAAATGCTTACTCATGTAAATGTACAAAGAATACAACCAAATTTTACATCAATTACCATCCACGACATGGCTCCCATGTTTCAATAATGTTAGCACCTTCGTCCACAACTTGGTATTCGGAATAGAGGGCTGCCGTGAGACAAGAATGATTGGGATAAATTTCCAATTTGTCACCCAACTTGAACTTTTCAAACGAATCGTCATCAACACACTGAACAACTCCCATTTCTTGTGTCAGGGACTTCAGGACCATATTTGAATGACCCTTGATCGCTCCATAACCAAACTCTCCTGTAGTAGCATTCTTGACTCCCAAATCCTTGGACAGTGCTAGTGCTCCAGCATCAACAAGCAAAGTCTTTCTTTCCTTATTCTTGGCAATGACAGTGGTCAACACAGTAACCGCAATATCACTCTCCTCGCAGTTCCCCATCTGAGCCATCATAAAATCATAGAAAATATAATTGCCTGGATGAATTTCATTCACTAATGGATACTTTTCTCTCAAATGATCCCAACTCAACAAGAGAGAACATGTAGGAGTAGATCCAAGTGATACCACTGGACAAACAATGTTAAACTCTTCTCTTAGACGATGAGCAAAATTATGAACAGCGGCAGCTTCAGATTCAGCCACCTTTCGCTTATCACTCTCATCAGTTAAACCATAGGACTGACCACCATGAGTATACAAACCAGCAAACACCAATCCCTTAGATTGGATCACTTGTTTCACGAGCTCTACGGCCTCAGAGCTATGAATATCGCAACCTTCTCTGTTGCCTCCACAATTAAGGTTCACAAACACAGACAGAGACTCTTGGAGCTTTAACTCTGGCACAAACTGATTCACAATATTCAATCCTTCCAAACTGTCCACTTCAATATGGATCAAACAATTGTGAGTGGACATTAAATGAACAATTCTCTTGAGCTTATCATAGCTAACAATAGGAACAGCATAAAGAATATCCTTGATGATTGGTGCGAGGTACTCTGCTTCAGCGATCGTAGAGACAACAACCCTTCTTTGTTCTTCCACAGTCTGCAACAAAGCCCCTTGTCTTGTCTTGTGAGTTTTCACATGAGGGCGCAATCGTAAACCAAAATTTTTGGCGCGCTCTTTCATGCGTTCAGTGTTTCGCTGTACAATGTCCTTGTACACGAGGAAAGCAGGTGTGGGCAATTCATTGACATGACGTCTGGTGCTTGTTTCTTCTCCCATCGTTTGTGATCTCGATTGTTCTTCTTCTTGCTTCTCGGACAAATGAGATCATTTTTCCTACCTCTTTGTTTGATCCAAAAAGCTTTTTGACAAAAACCAAAGAACATTAAAGAGGAGTTGAGACAATGACACTTACAATCATCACAATGAGTGGTAAACGTTACCCTATTGAATTTGAGAATGCTACATTGACTGATCTTGAAAAACAAGTCAATAAACTGACTGGTATCAAATTTGTTGAACAAGCTCTGGAAAATGTGTATGATGAAGATGAAGTTGCCTCCATACGAAAGCGTTATGAAGAAAATGGACCTGTGTTTATCAATACTACACTGAACAAGTTTGTGTCATCGGCCGATGATTACAAGGATGGTGAAGAGTTGCGCGTTGTTTTGAGCAAGCACTAAATAAATAACCAATGTTATGTATCGTTCTTTTTGTTTGCTGTTTGCTTCAGAAATGAAGGTATGAGTAGTGAACGAGCTGGTATCTTGATGGCCCGTTGCTCGTCAGCTACGGATCTTTTGCATCGTTGGGGGAAAAAACATTGATCACAACGATGAACATTCGAGCATCCTCAAGTCCTATCATTTCAAAAATTGTCAAAAGCATAGTGTTTTGTCCTAATTCATCTTGTATACTCTTCTGTCACATTGACAATTATAGCTGTTTGGGAGATATTTGCTCGACATGTGGACACGAACTCGTTTCGTTCTGTAAGAGTTGTGATCTGTTTCCAGTATCGAACTGCCATGAAGTCCAACATGTCTATGACAAGACTTCACAGAAATCAGTTCGTGAAAAGCATGAGAGAATGAACCAAAACTCGCTTCTCAAGTATCATGATCCAAGGAAGAGTTTTCAAGTTATGAATCTTTCGTCTACTATTCGAAGGACCTGTCAACATCTAAGAGATTGTCCCCATCATGATAATGTGTCTCTTGAATCACAAATAAGCTCTCTGTTGAATGGTATTCATATTCTCAAGTTTGAGCTCTCGTGTCACAATGAAAAGAAGAGCGTAGATGGATCACTCCAATACAAGATACACCTCCTTTCGAAGAGAGAACAAGAACTCGTCAAAATTCAAAAGAAATTACAAGTAGAGAAACATGTCAAACAAACCTTCCGTCAGTCTATTAGTTCGAATGACATGAACCGAATTGCTCAAGTTCATTTTGACAACAAGAATGTTCTAGATAAGAGTATGTGTACGTATCTGGAGTTATCTGGGAAGAAAAAGCTGAAGAAGGATTGGATATCAAACCCTATCAAGATTGACAGTGTGTATCCAAAACAAGCTCCCTTTGATGAATCAACGAGTGCTCTTCTTCACGTCTCTAACTGCTCTAGGATATTGCATCCAGATCAAATAGGAGTAGGGATACAAACCCATGGGATACTTTTGAAAGCACAAGTAATTTCGATCACTAAACATTCTATTCGATGTATCTTTCCAAAGGTATCACAGCCAATGCAGGGTCAGATTGTCCTTGAAGACTATTGTAGACTTGGTGTGAACAACACGAACATTATTACCTTCACGTATACTGCCGTCGATCGCACTCTTCCTCTAGTGAAAGATCAAAAGTTGGACATTATCTCGAATCCTCTGAACCAAAATCTATGTTTCGAAGCTATTTGGAGGAAAGATCTAGATTTTGTGAAAGATTTAGTAGCGAACGACCCCAGGAAATATTTAATCGAGAGAGATAACTTTGAGAGGACTATCCTTCATTTAGCTTGTGCAGTGGACAATTGTAAAATAGTTTCGTTTCTGTTTGCAGTCTATGGGAGATACTTTGATCATTTGAAGTTGGGAGATCACTATTCAATCTTTAAGATGATGGACATTAATGGTTGTAACATCTACAATATAGCTGATTCCTATCGATCAGCAAAGGTGATGAAGTTTCTTAAACAATACTTACCTGACGACAGAGCTGTTAGAAGCGAGTTAGAGCCATCGGTATTTAACTTAATTACGGATTACTTCCCTCAGATACCTTACTCTTCGACGAATTATCACTGCTGTAAGTCCTTTACAATTCCTACAAGCAATGGAGAAGAATCAGTCACTATGATCCTAGAGGAACAAAACTCCATAAAGTCAATAATGAATGGGCAACAATACGAAGTGTGCTTACTACGGAAGCAGGATCACAGCAGCAGAAAAGTGATACCTGGAGAAGACATGTTCAATCTGAAGGACGCTGAGGACAGATTCAACTACTTTTCCGTTATCCTCATGTGCATTCAGTATCACATCTTACCTCGAGCAAGCCATATTCTGTTTGTGAAAAAGAACTTGGAGACAGACCACACCCAAAGTATTAACGAGTTAGTAGGTCTACTATCGATCCATTCTCATGAGTTTGATCTTGCAGAACCTGCACTCCCCCAACTGGGTTCTATCCTTACTATACTGTGCCAGTTACTGTCGTGTAATAGTTTAGATGACATAAGCAGCTACTTGGTATAATTGTAATGAATGCAGGTGGAAGCTCCATAGCGGGACATTCCCGAGTGTCCGATCGGAATGTGATTAAAAATTGCTTTCGCGTTCTTTTTTCCTTTCGCCACCAAACACACTCCGATGCAGCGACCCCAATGTCATCTCGGTTGGAGGAAGTTCGTGCGAGAAAGAAGGAATTCTGAGAACCAAGTAAGTGAATTGGAGAGAACAACATCATCAAGACTTGAAGAAAACATTATCATGGTGAATGTTGAATCTTCTGAAGAAGAGAATGAATCAGCAAAGCAACAGGGTGAAATCTGTCCTGAGATCCATGCGAATATTTTGAGCAAATATACCTTGTAAGTAGTGACTGAGCTCAGGCATCATCATCTCACATCTGTGTGAGATGGCAATTTTCATTCCTATGTGCTTTTTCGATGATTGTCAAAAAAAATTTAACATATTCGTAATTTATTAGTTGGTGGTTAAATCCATTGATTCAAACAGGTTACAAGAGACCACTGGAAACATCAGACTTGTATCGCATTCGACCCTGTGATGACTCTCAATTGCTGACTCAAGAGCTTACAAAGCATTGGAACTCCCAAAACAAGCCTCATCCATCTCTGTTTACCACGATTCATTCATTCCTGGGAATCAAGTTCTACTTTTATTGTTTGTTGAGACTGACTCAAGATGCTTGTCAATTGGCCTCTCCCTACATTATGAAACTCATTATTGATTACATATCAAAACCGGAGGAATATGAAGCATGGCTAGGTTGGATCTATATTCTTGCTTTGCTCTTGTTGAGTGTTACTGGATCACTGCTGTTGAACAATTATATTCAATTGGTAGCGTGTCAAGGTATGAGAGTTCGAACAGCACTGAGAGCATTCATCTATAACAAATCATTGCGGTTGTCTTCGAATAGAGACATTAGCTCCGGTGATATTGTAAACTTCATGAGTACGGATGCGCAGAAAGTTAGTGATGTTGTTATTTATTTTCACCAGCTATGGTCGACCATATTCCAAGTCGTTGTTTGCATGGGTTTTCTCTACTATTTCATTGGTGTTTCGATGATTGCTGGTGTGGTAATTATGCTTGTATCGATACCAATCCAGAGCATTGCAGCAAAGATTACGCAAAAATTGAGGAGTTCCATTATGAAACTGTCTGGACAACGCATTCAAATCATTAATGAGATTTTGATGGGCATTCGTATCATTAAGTTCTATGCGTGGGAGAATTCTTTTTTGCAGCGGGTTTTTGAGTATCGAAATAGCGAAATGAATAAGATGAAGTACTCACAGTTTGTGAACACGCTGAGCAGCTGTGTTGTGCATACGACGCCGTTGTTTGTCGCTCTCTTTACGTTTGGGGCTTATGCTCTGATGGGTAACCAATTGACACCTTCGATTATTTTCCCTGCACTTGGATACTTGAATCAACTTCGACTACCTTTGGCACTATTTCCAAATCTGTTGTCGACTTTGGTTGAGGGTAGAGTTTCATTGCATCGATTACAGCAGTTTTTGACAGCAGAGGAAGTGGAACACGTAAGTACGGAAGCAAATAGTGATGCTGCAGTTCAAATAAGCGGTGGATATTATAAGTGGAGATCAGCAAACATTACAGATCATATGAAAGATGACACACACTCAAAGAAGAAGAAGAAATCATCATCTGGTGTTGGTGATGAGCCTTATTCAACACTCCCAGAAGAAGTTGAACTTGAAGAAGAGCCGGAAGTGGAAGAAGAGAGCCATTCCGATATTTGCCTCTCCGATATCAATGTGTCGGTCAAGAAAGGAAGTATGATTGCAGTTATTGGACAAGTAGGTGCCGGAAAGAGTAGTCTAATCCATGCACTGTTGGGAGAAATGCATCAAACGAAAGGCTCCTCGCATGTTTCTGGTAGAATTGCTTATTGTCCTCAACAAGCATGGATTCAGAATTGTAGTGTGAAAGATAATATTTTATTTGGTCGACCCTTTGACGAGAAAAAGTATCGAGAAGTACTTCGCATCTGTGCTTTGGAGCATGATCTTAATATTCTTCCTGCTGGTGAGTTAACTGAAATTGGAGAAAAAGGAATTAACTTATCAGGTGGACAAAAGCAACGAATTAGCTTGGCCAGAGCGGTTTATTCTGATGCTGACATATATTTCCTAGATGATGTTCTGTCAGCAGTGGATGCAGGTGTTGGAGGCTTTATCTTCGAGAATTGTATTAACAATTACTTGTCAGGAAAAACTAGAGTATTCGTTACGCATCAGCTTCAGTACATAAGTCACTGTGAACAAATTCTTGTCATGAAAGGTGGGCAAATTATTCAAGCTGGAACATATAGTGATATTTCGATCGAAAACAATTTCCCTGAACTATTATCCGTTTCTAAAACTGATATAGAACCTGAGATTGAACCTATTGAAGTGAAAGAACCGAAGAATTCTGTTAAACCAAGTGATACCTCTGGCAAGTTGATTGATGCTGAAGAACGAGTGAAAGGAATTGTACAACTCAGTGTCTACAAGACCTACGCGAAGTATTCAGGCGGTTACAGCTATTTATTTGCCATAGCCCTATTGTATGTCCTATGTCAAGCTTTTCTGATGTCGAATACATATTGGCTCGCATACTGGAGTCAACAATCAACCAACACTCCCACTGGTCGCTCTCTATCATTCTATCTCGGGATTTATATGATCTTGGGTCTTGCAGCTGCGATATTGCAGTTCTTCAGGGAACTATTGTTCTCGTTTATTGGATTGCGAGCTTCAACAAATTTGCACACTGTCGCATTGAATCATGTAGTCCATGCACCTACCCGGTTCTTTGATACTACACCTACTGGTCGAATCATCAGTCGATTTTCGAAAGACATTGAGAGTACTGATACATTTTTGATTCAATCGTTGAAAGGAACATTTATGTGCTCTATACAGGTTGTTGGCGTGTTGTTGATGTTGCTGATTATGGTTCCAATGTTTTTCTTTCCACTCATTCCCATCATCATATTCTACTATTTTCTTCAAGATTATTTCAGGAGAACAAGCAGAGAACTGAAACGATTAGATTCTCTCTCTCGTTCTCCTCTGTATGCCTATTTTAGTGAATCACTCACTGGAATTAACACCATACGAGCGTACAATAGATCTGAGTGGTTCAAAGGGAACAATTACCAAAAGCTTGACGAAAACAACAGAGCGCACTTTTGTCAACTAAGTAGTCAGCGCTGGTTGTCTATGAGATTGGAACTCATTGGTTCAGCTATTACTATATCGATCGCTGTGTTTTGTATTTTGGGTAGATCTATATCGATTATTTCAATGGATGGTAGCTTATCAGGACTAGTTCTAACGACCACACTGCAGATTACATCCTTCTTGAATTGGACAGTTCGATTTTTTGCTGACAGTGAATCCGCGATGAATAGTGTGGAACGATTGGCTTACTATTGTGAAGATATTGAGCAAGAAGCTGCCTATGAAACCGAATCTAAACCTGAGGAATCGTGGCCATCCGATGGCAACATCACAATGAACAACATCAGTATGAGATATAGGCCCGACTTGGACGACGTATTGAAAGGTTTGAGCTGTAACATTTCAAGTTGCGAGAAGATCGGTATCGTGGGACGAACAGCTTCTGGCAAGAGTAGTCTGATGTCAACTCTGTTCCGACTGAGTGAGTTATCATCGGGATCTATTGAGATTGACGGTATTGATATCTCTACTTTGGGTTTGTTTGATCTCAGATCCAAAATCTCTATCATTCCGCAAGATCCAGTTTTGTTCAGTGGCACAGTTCGATTCAACCTCGATCCATTCAACACCTATTCAGATCGAGATATCTGGCAAGCTCTAAACCGTGTTTGTATGAAGGACGTTGTGGAAAATTTACCTTTGCAACTTTCAGCAGAAGTGTCAGAGTTTGGAGAAAACTTCTCAGTCGGTCAGAGACAACTGTTTTGCATGGCTCGAGCAATTCTGAAACAAACTAAAATTCTCGTCATGGATGAAGCGACAGCGAATGTTGACCCAGAGACAGATGAGGTGATTCAACACACCGTGAAAAACGAATTTGCGGACCGAACCGTTTTGATAGTAGCTCACAGACTAAACACAGTCATAGATTGTGACAAGGTGATGCTTCTTGACTCGGGAAATTTGGTCGAATTCGATAGTCCAGCGACTCTCATCTCCAATGAGAGCACCCAATTCCACCAACTCTGCAAGCAAACAGGTCCAAGCAATTTTATTCTCCTTGAACAAAAAGCCCAACAAAAGGTCGCCTCGGAATTATTTCCCAATGCGTCCAACTGATATTTGATAGGGTCAACACTCCTTTTTTTATTGTGAATCCCATCATGAGGATTCGTTCGTTGGCCTACCTCGTGAGAGATCAATCAAATATAATTGAGGTCACCATCTCGAGTTCACTGTTTCTGCACACTGCCACGCATCATCACCCAAGCGTCCACAACAAGAGTTGAAAAGTACGACAACCACTCAACAACACAACAAACATAAAACGAAACGTTTTGTGCTCTCACCTTTGGAAACTCTATTTTTTTTACTCAAGGGGTCATTTTCTCTGCACATTGGAACTCTCTTCTAATTCCGCCTCATCAGTCTTCACTCTAACTACCAAAGCCGGAAATTCTCTCTTTTCACTTTCCAATGGATCAGCACCACCCCAACCAAGATTTCTTGTTCCCCCCGAACAACACCAACAATCCCAGTTGTAACGAAACCAAACAATCCAACTTGCAACACATGCCACAACCACCACCACCAAACAATAATAATAACCATCACAACTTCCCCAGCGTCGTCGTTCCCAACAACCCTGTGACATCATCGTCGTCACCGTCAGCAGCGAATCACCACAAGCGAAGTTTCCCCACTCAGATGGTAGATCCCACCTCACCAACATCCTCAATCATGAATATGCTGGGTATGACACCTTCTTCTGCCTCGTTCCAACAACAATTACATCATCATCATCAACAATACCAACAATACCCACAACAGCAACAATCAGCAATTGACTCCTCTCATCAAAAGAAAAAATTCAAAGCTAATCATCATTATGATCATTCGAGTGGAGGTGAACGTTCCCCGTGGCTATTCGGTCATGATGCCTCGTTGCCACAACCGTTCGATCCAACAGCCCCAGAAGGACTTTGCCAACAAAATCCATTTCCCTTTTCATTTGACCAAATAAGCAGTGGATTGATATTTCAAAACAGGTAAGTCCGCCCTTTTTTTTTCTGAGCGAGCCGTAGTGTAAAATCTCCGGTGAGTGCAGCGACTCTTTCGCTCTTCCGCAATTCAGCTAACACCCAAAATAACACAAATGCCGCGCACTTCCCATTTACGCACTTGTATTCGAACAATGATTCACACCACCACCATTCCATTCACATAAAAAACAACAACACGAACAACAACACCACACACACACACACCAATATAACATGAACCATAATAATCAACATCCTCTATTGAACCATCATCATCATCATCATGAACTATTCAGTGAGGACGAAGATATGACCATTGAAGATTTTTTGAATGGTGACGACGAAGGTGATGATTTTCTCTTGTCATCTCAATTGTTGTTGGATACAACAGCTACTCCACCATTGGCACCTACTACCACTACTACTACTACTACTCCACTCACCAGTAGTCAACCATCCATTCTCTCCTACTTGCATTCATCATCACAAGTTCCAAACAATAACAATAATAATAATAATAATAATAGTAATAATAACAACTATAGAGTAGTACCCAATCCAACCAATATGACAATACCAATCACACCAATCACACCAACAACAACAACAGCAGTACCTACATCAACATCCATTATGAACAATCTCAATCCTCATCATATGAGCTATCACAACAATAATCAGATAAAGTATCATGACATGAATCATTTGAATATTCATAGTCATCAAAATAGTGGTCAATCAGTGGTGTATACGACGACGACGACAACGACGACGAGTCCAACTAGAAACTATGCTGATTGTTCTACTTCTCTCACACCTACACCTACATCATCATCATCATCAACTACTACTACTACTACTACTGCCATACCAACAACCAATCATTATATCACTCAAAACAACAATAACAATAATAATAATAATATGAGTAATAACAATAATAAGCGTAATAGTAGTAGTAGTAGTAGTAGTAGTAGTACTGGTGGTGGTAATGATAGTGTACCAATGATTGATCCATTGTCACTTGATATATCAGATTATGATAATGTGGAGCACGTGAAGCAACAAGCTCTCATTCAGTTGAGTCGATGGTTAGAATTACCGTCCAACTGTGAAAATGTTCCCTTTTCGTACAAGTGGAAAGGATTCATCTGTTCCAATGCAAAGAGTGAAATTTTGTTCATGAGTAATCGATTGAGGAGTGAGTTGGGATTGTCCGCGGATGATATACCCAATTTATCTTTCCCGCGACTGTTTCATCCGTCGTCGTTTCAAAAATCGTTGGATTTTCATTTGAAAAACATGTTGTTTCATACGGAGATTGCTGGACTGAGGGATGTGGGACTGATACGGAAGGGTTATCGGCCAGAAGATCCCAATTCTATTCTCAACTCAAAGATTGCTTACACGCAGTACGTGTTTCATCGGGAGACCAACGGTCTCATCACTGATATCTCAAGGTTTTATTTTGATTGAAGAAAATAAATATTTGGAATCAGATTCAGAGAGTTTGGAGTGTTGTGATTGTTTCATGTTAAATTAATTTTAAGGATTTTGTAATTTGGTCAATCAGGGATGAAGGAGCCGGGCCAATGGCAGCTGCTGTCACGCTGCCCGAGTCGACTTGTGTTGTTCTGCCCTTGTCTACCACTTGGAAGGTGTTTAGTCCGAGATTAGATGCCTTTTGTATCAATTCTTCCAATTCGTAGGCATCCTTGACTCTCAATCCGACCTTGGTTTCTTGAATGCTCTCCCATTGTTTCAACCACTCCAACTGCTGTTCATTGTTGCTTTGAACAACACTTCGGTATGCACCCAGAGTGGCATGACAGCACTGAGAAGTCACCTTTCCTTTTGTCATGTTGAGGTCATCGCGCACAAGCAGAACCATTTTGAATTCTTCGATGAGTTGTGGCGAGGCAACTTCTTTTGGTTTCGCCATTTCTTCTCTGGCATCCAGGAAGGGTTTCACAGCTGTCAGTGATTGACGATAAATGGTATCAAGAGCTTCAATGATCTTTGGGGAGATGTTTCCGCATCTTATTACACTTTGAATCATTGTATTGCCGTGGTAATCTCCATTCTCAATGTCAGACTCGCTCATTGTAACTGTGTTTTCGGAGGTGGTTAATCTGGACTCATAGAGGCGCAACTGAGAAACAAAGGATTCGTTGGGAGCAATACCTCCGCTTCTGATGCTGTCCACCACTGCAAACGATTGGGGATAGGTCAATGAATATGTTTTCATCAAATAGGCAAGGACACATGATGCTGATCTTGATTTTCCAACGACACAATGAACCAGAACAGCACTGTCTGGTTCCATGAGAGCTTCTTCGATGAATTGCACGGCTCTATCAAAATGGATTGACAAATCTACACTCGTTTCATCCAAAACATCAATATGCAGGCGCTTAATGTTCGGAGAGGGCAATGATGGAAGGTTTTCGTTATCGATAACAGATAAAATATGAGTAATGCCCAAGTCTCGCATGTGCTTTGCTTTTTGTACACTGTGCTTATCTCCAATAAAGAGCTTCTTTGGAATGATGCACTCTGCGAATGAATGTCTAAACTTTTTCAATCTTGGTAGTGTTTGTCTCACTACGCCCTTGTGCAAATACGGTGGCAAATGTGTCATATTATTATTCTTTCGAATCTCGATTTCAGTCAAGTTCTTCAATACTGATAAATCAACGTACTTGTGTGTTCTTGGATCAATAAACGTATCATCTCCCAAATTGTTGCCCTTGAGTACCAAGTGTCTCAAATTTTTCATATTCTCTACAATCAGGTAAAGAGGCACATAATTCAGCGAACAGTTGTATGCGTTTAGGAACTCCAATTTCTTCCAATTACAAATCTCGTTTGGTAGGCGCTTAATGTTCGAAGCTCCATTAATCGAAAAGAATTTCATATTTTTCAACTTTGTAAACAAGTAGAGCTCCTTCTCTTCACCAGTAGACTCTGGTTCGTCATCCAATCTTTCCAATGCGTCCTTTTTCAATGGATTGTGGCTAATTGTAATGTCTTTGAGCTGCTGTAGTTGTGTAATACTGTATGGTAGACTCTTGATCTTGTTCTTGTGTAATTGAAGAACCTCCAATGCAGTAAATTGTGAAATCTGAGCAGGTATCACTTCAATAGCATTTCTCTCCAATGTCAAAATGGTCAACGTTTGTTGAAAATGACACTTGGAAGCATCAAAAAACCAATCGGGGAGCTCTGTAATGTTATTATTCATCAGATTGAGTGATTTCAACTTACTAAACTCTCCAAGACCTTCAGGCACATGATCCAATTGATTCGAAGCCAGACACAGTTCACTTAATGAGTCCTTGAGATGAGAAATGCAAAATGAAGAGCTTGAAAACAATAGAGGATTGTTTGCAAGGTTCAATTTGATCACTTTGCGATAGAATTGGCTCTCTTGTTCCGATCGTAGAACGACAGGTAACTCTGTGAGTTGACAGTCCTTTAGGTCAACTTTGGGCAAGTTGTTCTTGGTATTCTTGTACTTTTGGAGCATTTGCTCCAACCGTTCGTCTGCTTCTTGTGACATGTTGTTTGTTTGGTGTTTGTTGTTTTGTTAAATTGAGTTCTTGCCTTTTTGTTGTGCTTTTGAAAAGGAAATGTGGTGAGTTCGTTTCCCAGATTGAGCTCTTCCATAGCAAAATTAACTCCGATTGTGCAACGAGGAGATGACCATAACAATATCAAGCTGGATATATTTTGTGAATTTGTGGGAAAACTAGCTTGACTGTTCGCGTGATTGTTGTTTATCATAAATAGGTTGTTTTTTTGAATGTTTATCGTGTGTATTTAAAATCATCATGAGGAGAGAGGAAACATGTTCTTCTCCATGCACCGTTTGGTGGCAATTCCGAGTAGTAGGGGACAACAATGCCACAGCAACTTGCTTTGCGCACAGTCTTTTGTTCTTTAGTTTCCAAATCCATTGAATTGGGCCAACTTTTGCAATCCCTTGACACCCAATGGATAAATCAGAGCAATCTGGTAAACGATTCCAAGCACAACCAACGCAATCGAAATGGCAAGCAACACATAAAAGTATCTTGGATGATAACGGAAGCAGAATCGGAACACGACACTCAACAAGATGGTCACAAAAGGCAACACCAATGCAATCACCAATAGCACTGCAAAGATCAAAAATCCTGCATAGGTGCCCATTGGGTACAGCACCCAACCGAGGAACGGAAGCAAGATGCATGCAGAAGCAGACACCACTTGAAGCGTAATGGTTGACACAAACAAGAGTGTAAACACCTTGACACCTCTATCTTCATAATTCTTCTTGTTCAGCTTCCAAATGAAGATGAAGGAGATGATGGCCAATGGGAGACAAATAATCAACAAACCAGCACCCACCAATCCACTCACCACCTTCATTAATCGATAAATGGCAGTTTGCTTTGCAGTTGTTCTTGGATCAACGAGTTTTGTTGATTTTTCATTATAAAAACAGGAAAAAGTACTGTTGGTATCAATCAATTGAATGCACTTGTCCTTTGTAAACTTTTTTTGAAGTTTTTCAATGACGAGTGGTCTTGGAATGGTTGAATTCTTGGTAAAATCAGCACTATAAGTGATCAAATAACGTCCACAAAACACAGTCTTGAGAGGGAGATAGGTAGGATCAACATTGGGAGCAGCCACATCCTGACTCACTTCAAAATACTGTGCTACGGCAGTCTTTGTCTTTGCTACAATCATAGTCTCATTCTGAAGGTAACAAGCATTGTTTTGAACAATAGTCTTATCATAGTATTGTGCATCACTGTGTAGTGGAATTCCATGGAAGAATAAAAAGAAGAAGGAGACAAAACAGGTGACTAGACCCAGTATGGACAATAGATAGACAATGACAGCGATTGCGCACTTCCAATTGGTGACTGCGCCATCACGCTCCATTCTAAAGACACTGTCCTTGTCTTCACCACCAAGACGCTCTGAGAATTTGGGCATGTTGTTTTTTTTGATGTTGTTGTTGTTGGTGATGTTGTTGGTTTTTTTTGTTGGTGGTTGTTGTTTGTTTTTGACGCGAAAAGTCCTCAAAAATTTTGTTCTGTTTTGGTTCAGGAGCTGATTTCTCGAGATACTCAAAAGGCACCGCCAGATTCTTTAGCCCGCTCTTTTGTTTTTCCCTCCAAAAATTCCAAGAGACAACTGGAAGGTTCCTTCAATGTTATGCGAAACCTTCGAGGATGTGAATTTCACTATTTTATATAAGGAGATAATAATGTGATCTCACGAAATGCTGGAACGGTCTTCCTTCCAGAACAACTCTAAGCGAACGCCAATCGAACCAATGACTGAACCTTTGAATGGTGCTTTTGTCTTGCAACAAGGGAATTCTCCTTCAAAGAATGGATGATCTGGGTCAGTGATCATAGTAAATGGAATCAATATCTGGCCGATACTATGCTCATCGTTCTCTTTTTTCTCATAAACGTCAATAACGACGTTGCAAGAGCGGAATTTGTCACCAGAGATATCGAATGTGAAAGAACTGTCCCACACCTTGGAGGAACTTGCTTTTGTTCTCTGATGGACGCCATTGGGCTCTGCTCTTATGAGACAGTACAGAACTGATTCTGGTGGGAAGTTCCTGCCCTGACCAATATGAACCCTGAAGCCAGCGGGAAGCTTCTTTGGAATGTTCGAGCTACCGAGTTGATTCAGGTTCACTTGGTTGAGGAAATCAGCCAGTATCTTGTCTCCAATGCCCTGAGTTCTAAATCTCCATTCATCTCTCAGAGATGTGACATTCCATGTTAATCGAGACGATGAACTACTGGCTCGGTCTCTCTTCTTCTTTTCATCCATGCTCGTGTCGTTTATAGGCATCGCTGGGATTGTTGGCTGGGTGGGAATTTGTAATGTTGGCCCTGAGGTTAAGACATTGTTGAGTTTCTCCACAGGTTTCTTTTCAGTATCTGAAATTGTCAGAGCATTAAATTCTCGCTCCAAGGAAGAAAAGCTCTCCTTTCTCATTTTCTCTGCAAAGCCACTTACCGGGGTATGATCATCACTTGGTGTCGGTGGAGCAATTCTTGTTCCTTGGAATGGTTTAATATTGAGTCCGAGGGGTGTCTTGGGAATATGTACATGCAACTCACTTTTCAAGCGGAACTGCTGCAATTGATGTAATTTCTTGCGATCTTCTGTCGTTTCCTCTCGGCTTAACTCTAAAGCAACACATATATAGGGCAGATCCTCCACATAGTATCGCATAATCTCCTCAGATGTGTTCACATCGATCAATCGAACATAGGGTTTGACCTTGGGCAAGTTTTGTTGGCTCGTCTTCTTAACATCCCTATTTGCTGAGCGATTCAAGAACAGCGAAGGTGGAGCATCAAAGTTCAGAACGAGAAGCACATGATGAATTTCCTTCGGGTCATTCACGTTGATTCGAATCTGTTCAATATCATTGCAACCATCGTTTTCTGTAAACAGTGACTCCGCCATCACGGCGTCGTCAATGTGCTCGTAAAACTGTTCTTGCTCTGAATCTGCGTTCAACTTGCCCACAGAACTCAAGTTGTAAACACTCTCCGTTCGCTTCATACCTGACTTTTTCTTCTTCTTCATACTATGCTTGGCCATGGTGGTCATGCATCTTCCCATCGGTACTGGGCCGGTTCTTGCAGTGTATTTTATTCTGGGGTTCGTTTCTTCTTGAGATTCTTCATTGCACTCGACATTAATAAATGCATTTTGTCTCCGTCTCCTTTCCATGTCGAACAAGTCTGCTTGTATTCTACCTCCTTTCGCGGTTTCCCCGCTGTATACAACAAATCCCCATCGATCATACATGACGACATGACCACGAAGAGAATAGGAATAGGTAGGAACTTTCTTTTCTTTGGTTTTGTTGGAAGTGTTCTTTTCACTTTGAGTTTCCTCATCCGATGCTAGACGAGGGGAGGAACGAGAGATGAGCGAAGAAGCTTCATCGATGGGTAAGTTGAGAGCAGCAGACAAATCACTCAAGTTTGTTGTGTATGATATGCTCCTTCGAGGCATGGCCAACCGAGAATGTGCCACTGTTCTAATCTCTGGAAATTCCAAGCCATATCCAATGATGAACGTTTTGAGGTGGTCTACTCTGAGAGTTTCAAATGGTTTGCATAGAATGTATCTGGGACCACTGGAGCTTAGTTCAATGTTGTCTTGTCTCTTGTGTCTCTTCTGTATGGACTCTATATTCTCTATTTCTTCAAGAATTCTCGTAGAGAGAACACTGTGCTCTTCTTCTGACTCGTCGTGCAGGGTCTTTGTTTCAACTGAAGACACAAAGATGCTCATCTCTTCGGATTCGGAACTCACAACACTCAACGTTGGTCTCTCTACACTTGGATGACTATCCGATTGTTGCTGAGGAGGACGTTGGATGAGTTTCGAATGAGAGGAGAATTGTTGGTCTTGTTGTTGTTGCGCTAAGCTTTCCAAGTCAGATGTGCTTGCAGAGAATCTTTGTTTGTAAGATAGCATGATGAATGGAGTCGTGTTCTTTGTTGCTGGGTGGGATACAACGTTGATTGATCTCAACTCCAAATTTTATCACTCGAGGTTGGCCAGATTTTATCCTTGTATTGGGAACTTTTCATCACAAGAGATCAAAATAAATTTACAATAATCGGAGAAATTTTATTGTAATTGTTCCATGAGATCCTTGCTGAGAATGACCTCTGTCAAATCCAAGTTCAATATCACTGCCGGCTCTTCCTGAGTCAACTTTTTCAACCTCTGTTCCAAATCGCCAGCAAACTGAGTTCTTCTCGCAGTGGCCAAATCCAACGCATCATACTCTGACACCAAATCCTTTGTAATATCTTCGGCCATCCGCTGCAGCTCTTGACTGTAAGCTGTTGTCTGATGTGTTCCATAAGTGCGATAGAGCTTTGGTAACCCACTGAGCTTCAGTTGATACAACACTTGGCAATCGATGCCAACTGGCTTCTTGTTCTGTGATTTGAAGAGACCACAGACTTCTAATTTGAGTGGTCTAATTTCGAAAAGAACCACACTCTCAAAATGCTTGAGACAAGAGTGAACACCTTCAGTGTACACTTGTTGTTTGACACCAGTGATCGAATTGACAATTATGCCGGCGTAGCCGTGCGGAACGGTGAAACTCTTGTGTAAAAGTCCGCTCTTGTACATGATACCGAGTGTGGTCAATCCAAGCAGGGAGAGAGCACCCTGTCGTGATTGAACAAATTGTTGAATCTGATGAAGGACAGTAGTGATGACTGTGGCTGGCTTTTGTTGTTGCATTATGTGTGTCGGTTGCTGTTGTTTCTGTTTTCGTTTTTTTCTCTCAGCTCCTGTCAAGAGTCAATAATATTTTCCGATGGGAGCAGCACATCGAAACATCACGCCGACTCTTCCATCCTGATTGACTCGTTGTCCTTCATGAATAAATCGAGAAATCTCTGGGGTGAAGCTCACAGGAATCGAACCGGTAGTGCACAAGAACTACAGCTGCTCCCCTTCCACAACAATAAAGAAGTGTTGAGATGAACATTGACCTATTCGAAATTGTGTGTTCCCGATGAGTCTGGCGGCGAATCCGGAAGGAGGACGTTTGACACCGCAATCAAAAGTTTTCTCCAGCACCAAAACTAAAGTGCAAAAAAACGAATGATATAAATTGGTGAGCATGTCCACAACAAAGGAGCGACAACTCATTGAAGAAAACATTAAAACATTCTATATCGACAAGAATGAACTCGAGTTTGGAAATGTCATTGGCAAAGGTGGATTTGGCATGGTGTTTGTCGGAAAATTCAAAGGCAAAAGTTGTGCCATCAAAAGTATCTATGTTCCTGTGAATATGCGTTACAGTGTAAGCACTGGCAGTAGCGAAGACATTTACTTGGATTTTTTGAATGAAATGACTGTTCAATTGTTGCTTGATCATACGAATTTATTGCGCACATATGGTTGGTCATCGGATGACACTTGTGTGTACGTTGTGATGGAATTGATGCCTTTTTCATTGTCAAAATTGTTGAAATCTACTGTGCCTGAATACAAGTTTACTCCAAAGTACGAAGATGTCGTATCATCAATGGACAATACGAATAACAATAATGGCAATGTTGATGATGATGACGATGATGATGATGAAAATGTTGATGATGAAAATATTGATGATGATGATCACAAGGAGAAGAGAAATGGTGAGAATGATGGAGGTGTTAAAATGCAAGAGTTGCGCCCGAGCAGAAGAAAATCCGATCATGGAGATGATTTAGAGTTGGATGAGAATGGAGATGGTGGTCAATCGAGAAGAAGCCAAAAGAGAAGAAAAAAGCATTCATCTTCTCGGTCATCAACGACTAGTAGTAATAATCACTCATCGAGCGATGATCATGGCAAAAAAGTGATTCGAAAATCGAGACCAGTCATCTTGAGTAATCAAATGAAATTGCAAATTGCGTTGGACATTGCGGAGGGAATGGAATATTTGCACACGAGACAAAAACTGATTATTCATCGAGATTTAAAGAGTATGAATGTTTTGTTGTCAAATGATTTGACTTGCTGTATTTGTGATTTTGGGTTTGCTGCAATGAGGAACCAACAGAGTGGAATTTCTGGAATGAAAGGAACATATGGTTGGTGTTCACCCGAGATGATCAGGTGTAGCAAGATTAAGGATGGCCGAAAATGTGATGTTTATTCGTATGGTATGATTATTTATGAATTATTGACTCATAAGGTTCCATTCTACTATGCGAGCAATCCATTTGTTGTTACCAATGATGTTTTGCAAGGCAAGAGATCATCATTGGATCAAAAGATTGAAAAGGATGGTAAATTATTGAAGGATTATGATGGAAATGATTGTGAGATTGTTAAAGCTCTTCTCAATCTCTACATTACATGCACGTCGCCACTGCCCGAGGATCGACCAGGGTTTTTAGATATTATATATGAATTGCAAAATGTACCTGTCAGTACGAAGATACAATATGTTGTTGATAGTGAATCGAAATCCAGTGGCACTACCTTTTCCAGTATTCAGGAAGCGATAAATGCGATTCCAAATAGTATGGAGCAGAGTCAATTGATTGAAAAGCAGCGTGGTATTGTGGAATCAAATACAAATACAGTTGCAACACCAGCGATCCCCTTACTCAAAATCAGCTCAAGTGACTGTCTCTCACCATCTACGCCAATTAAAACAAACAGTGGCTCTATTCCTACGCCTAGAAGCTTCATCAAGAGTACCACAATGATGAAGGCCAGAAATTTTGTCGATTTGGAAGAGTTAAAACAGAGGGCAAGAGCCATGTTATTCACCAGCGAAGAACCACCTTTGGACGAGATTATCTCTACTCCTCTAACAGCTGTGAGTTCTATAGCCAGTGTGTTCTCCTCTCCAAGAACGGCTGCCTCACCCAGAACTCCATCTCCACTTGATTCGCCTCATGTTGCTGGTGAGTTGAGACCAATTCGTCCCCGAAAGAGCTTCGTTCTCAGTCAGTCACCACTCGCGGAACAAAATATGATTCTCCAAAAGGAGAAGAATGAAGAACTACAGATTAAGAAGCGAAAGGAGGAGAAGAGATTATTACAGAGAGCCAGATTAATTGACAAAACGACAGGTCTTCCGTACACAATTGACAAGAAAAGAAAGGTATATTGCCATCACAGATTTTACGTTTTCTTCTCAAGGAGTGCAAACTAACCCATCCCATTCATCTCTAGATTATCTTGAGTAATAATACATTGAAACCTCCATTGATTAAGATCAGACCTGGAGTGTATCGAGAGTCGATTCAAGTTGACAGAAATGTTCAATTAGTCGGTCAAGAATCATCAGATCAAAAACATGTTATTATAGAACAGCCGGATAATTTTGAACCGGTGCTAGCGTCCGTTCAATCCTGCACCAATGTTAGTATTCAGAATATAATATTCAGGAATCCCAATTTAATGGCCAAGAGTCCGATTGTGAAGATTACGAGAAAGTCTCACGGTATTACAATTTCAAAGTGTCGTTTCAACGGTGTGCAGTTGGAGGTGGATGATTTTAGTGAACCTGCAGTGAGTAAATGCACTATTACGCACTGCAATCTCAACACAGGTGGTCTTTACATTCACAATGACTCCAAGGGCCACTTCATAGATAACAGCTTTAGCAACAACGCTCACTCTAACATTACAATATCTCACAATGCTGATCCAATCATTGAGTTCAATGACATCTTTAAGTCTCAGTCCGTGGGCATTCTGTGTTCGCATCAAGGCAAGGGTTGGATCACTCGCAATGAAATTTATGACAATTTGAGTCATGGTATTCAAATTCATACAGGTGCAGAGCCAATGATCGAGCACAATGAGATTGACCATAATGAAGGCAGAGGAATCGATTGTGGATACATGTCATCTGGTATCATACGGCAGAACAATATTGCACAGAATCTTGTGTGCCCTCAAGTCAAGGTGAACGATGACTCGACCGTGATCATCGAAGGCAATAATCATATTGATGATGTCGAACCGGAAACAGCAACTGGTACACAAGGAGGACTCACCTCAGATGAAGAATTTACGGATACAGACTTGGCCACCTATGACTACGACAGTGAGGACCAATAAATATTGTTGCTGCACATCAGAACATTTCCTCTTCCTTCCATATTGGGATTTACCATTTCCCGCGCACCACGTAATCCGCAGCAAAACCAGAATCTTCTGCGTCATCACCCAAAACTCCCTATCGATTCGCTGAAGCTTTTCATGAACGCTGACCGTGTGATCCCCATTCTCCACGTCATGCTGATGTAAAGCTGTGTGCTTGGTCAAGCAACAGCAAAAGAACAACTAACCAACCACGACGAACCCAAACTCCATATCTCTGATGCATCAAATCTCTGCTCTTCCTATCGAAAGACTCATTGTTCCGTTCAATGTAGGTCCACGTTCTGCGGATAATGTGAGCGCCAACTTGGAACAAGACGGTTCCTCCATCAAGAAATTGACCTCTTCACCATCTCCGACCGTAGATGGTTCCAGCGTCGGTGAACAGAACACTGTCGCAGTGAATGATCATGAATCGACTTCAGTCATTTCATTGGACAGAGCCATTTGGAGACCTAGTGTCCAATCCGTGAGAGACAGTGTTCTTAGCAAATTCATCGAGTTTCTCAACGAACAACCAGCAAAGAGCTTTTACAATGGAAAACCATCATTTCAGAAGCACATGAACAATCCTGAGATGTTACACAGAGCTCTTCACGAGTGGAGTGTGTCTGAGGAGTGGTTCTGGGGTTTTGTTTGGGACTTTTTGGAAATCAAGTGCTCCAAGAGTTATGATCGCGTAAAGTACACTCCACCCATTCACAGAGAGAATGGAAGTTTGTCTACTCAGTTTGTGGACACCAAGTTCTTTGTGGGAGCAAAAATGAATTATGCCGAGAATATGTTGCGAATGTGTCAGGTTGATTCGTTCAAAGACAAGGATGCATTTGTGTTTATTGGCGAGAACAATATTTCTGGTGTTGAATCGTGTCGACAGAGCATCACTTATGGGCAATTGTGGGAAAAGGTTGCAAAGTTGTCTCACTACCTAAGAACAAAGGTCGGTTTAAGGAAGATGGATAGAGTAGTTGCTCTGTTGCCAAACTGCATTGAAACAATTGTGGCTTTGCTTGCTGTCACGAGCATTGGAGCTGTGTGGAGCAGTGTCAGCCCAGATCTGGGAAAGAAAATTATCAGTGACCGATTCAAACAGATTCAACCAACCTTGTTATTTACATGCGAGTACTATACCTTCAATGGAAAGGTTCACTGCACAAACGAAACGACTGAATACCTCATTTCTCACTTACCGTCACTAAAGAGTGTGGTCGGTGTCCAATTGCTCCAATTTAGTGATCCAACAATTGCAGAGAAAAATCCTAAACTGATTGACATTGTCCATAAGAAGAACCAAAAGAGCGTGAGCAGTAGGATGAAGCGAGGTCATGATCTAGAGTACCTTGACTTACAAAAGGATATTTTAGAACAATACTTGACGATACCGAGATTAGAATTTGAACAAGTGAGCGCACAACATCCAATATTTATTATGTATACTAGCGGAACCACTGGTAAACCAAAGTGCATTTGCCAAGGATTTGGTGTCTTGGTCAATCACTTGAAGGAGACTCATATGCACTGTGATGTGACGAGTAAAGACACTGTATTTGTATACACGAATGCAGGGTGGATGATGTGGAATTGGATGGTTTCCATGTGTTGCTTGGGAGCAACTTTAATTCTCTATGATGGAAGTCCATTGTTCCCCAATGAAACAGCAATGTGGGATCTGATTGAACGAGAGAATGTAACTTTCTTCGGAACTAGTGCCCGATACTTGTCTCATATGGCCACCTCTGGAGTAGACTTGATTCGCAAGAAGCCAACCAACCTATCTAAATTGAGACTCATTACCAGCACTGGATCACCCCTTGCTGCTTCAACAGCAATGTATGTCTACAAGCATTTAACTCCTCAGGTTCATCTCAGCTCGATGAGTGGAGGAACTGATCTGAATGGATGTTTTGCAATAGGATCGCCATTTCTACCCGTGTATCCTGCTGAATTGCAGTGTGCAGGATTAGGGATGAACGTGCAAGTGTTCTCTGACTCTGGAGAGAGAATATTTGGTCAAGACGGAGAACTTGTGTGTTTGAATCCATTCCCAAGTGCTCCTCTGTTCTTCTGGGGTGAAGAGGACCACAAGAGGTACTTGGATAGTTACTTTACCACATTCCCAGGAATCTGGGCCCAAGGAGATTTAGCAGAACAAACGAAGCGATTTGGATATTATGTCAAGGGTCGTAGCGATAGTACTCTTAATCCAGGTGGAGTTAGAATAGGAACTGGAGACTACTATGATGTCTTACAATATGTGGAAGAAGTACAGGACTCGGTAGTCGTCGGTCAAAGACAACCTGATGGCAATGAGAGAGTGATATTGTTTGTGCAACTCAAGGGTGGACACATGATCAACAAGAGCTTGATCGACAAAATTCAAACTACCATCCGGAACCATCTTTCTGCCAGACATCGACCATCTATCATTGCACAAGTATCAGGAGTACCTGTCAATGTGAATGGAAAGAAGATGGAAAAACTGGTCAAGAAGCTCTGTAATGCAGATCCAGTCGCTCCATCAGAGATTAGCTCGTTGAAGAATCCCGAATGCATGCCAGAATTCCAACAAAAGAATTGGAACATTGGTATGCTCAGTTCTCGCTTGTAGTGAGCGGAACAATAAACCAATCTGTCGCGTATTTTTATCATGAAACGTGATTATTTTTTGTGCTTCATCAAAACAACTCCCCAAATGAACACAATAAGAAAAGCATTATGCCCAACCAATATTGGAACCGTTTTGGAAAATAGAGTTTCACATGAATACAAACAACAATGAGTAGTCACCAGAATACTGTTCGATTTTCCAATCAGCTTGATCAAGTCTTTGATCAAGTGCCTTCGCCATGTGAGGAAGAAGAAGAAGACCAAGTGAACATGAATGACCCTGCTCATCATATGGACAATATTGTCATTGAAGAGAATGATAATCCTCGATTTTCCAACCAGTCATTACAATTGTCGTTGTCGTCGTTGTCGTCTGTTCTTTCACCGATCACTCCATTGACCAATTCGACTCAAACGAATGCCTCTGGGTCATGCATGACTCCTCCACTGCTGGAGCAAAATTCGTTCACAACAACAAGGATATTGAATGATGAAATGAGAGGCAGTAGAGAAAATAGATTGTTGATAAACAACAATGAAGAAGGCAATGTTGTTGTGGAAGAGTACGTGAATTCTTCGTCATTGTCGTCATCAGTGCGTGCATCATCACCATTTGTTGTTTCTTCTATTGTTCCGCAGCAGCAAGAAACACCAAATAATGCCACCTTTTCTCGTGATGCAACAAATGGAGGAAATAGTGCAGCAACGATAGTGAACAATGGACAAGCTTTGATGAATTATTCAAGTGAGAGTAATATTCTCACAAATGATCCACCAACAGTCCAGCAGTATACGACCAATACAACTGTATCTGCTATTCACACGAATGCTTACTCTACGATGGATGGTCAGAGTGTTGATGCGAACAATCAAAATGTGCTGCCACCCATTGCACAATCTGAACAAATTGTGGTCGCTACAATCCGTCAAGATGAAAACGATGTGATCAATGTTGCTTATTCCACGAGTCAACCACAAGTTCAGTTTGCTGCATCGTTGTACAAGGGATTTTTGCCGTCGAACAAAACCATTGACAACACGATTCAAAACACAAGAATGACATTAAGTAATATCTCTAATCAGTTGGATGATCATGGCAAACTACTAGCAGGTGATATTGAGGCCTTGCTCACAAGCGTTCAGCACTTGATTCACTCAAAGAACCAAAAAGAACAAATTCAAAAGATATTCCATGAGGCTGTGATGTATCAACGCCAGTCCAACATTGAGATTGGAACTTTAGAGGAGCATGACGAGCGGGCGACTGTGACCGACAAGCGAGATGTGTTTGCCAATGTCAAACAAGTTATTGTTTTTATGGTGAAGAATTCCAGTTTTCGAGAGTTTATTATGAATTATATATCCATTGTTCGGAGTATATTGGTAGGTAGAATGGATGAGAAAAATGCAGAGCGGTTGTATCGTACAGTCGAGGTTGGATACAAGTATGGGGATAAAGATGCTGTTGGAGGCAAAGTAATTGATCCCAATATTCCTAACCCAGCTTTGGATGAGGCTTCATTTATTCTGTCACTGGAGCAAAGACTTCAGCGCTTATTACTTCACCTGTCCAAGAATCCTGAGTATAATCAATCGATGTTCAACATTATGAGTATTGTTGATTTTATATTCGTTCGAATTTCTCAAATTGAATATCGAGAAATGCATCAACACAATCAACACTTTGAGAAGATGACTAATGAAATATATGATCTTATTGGAAGCTATTGTGGAATAGAGAAGGTGTATTTATTTAGAGATTCATTTTGGAGTTTGTTTCAGTTGGTGGAGCACGACACAGAATGCTTGCAGTACTTTCAAGACTTACGAGGGTTCACCATTTTTTGCATTGAACATTCTGGAGAGGTTTCAGACGCTTATTTGCAAGCACAAACAACAAAGTTTGTTCGAAGAGGCCACATATTGTTTGATACCTCAAGACAACGATATCGAGCTGCCATAAATCAACTGTTAACAACTGGAGAAGAAATTTTGAGGAGCATTATTTGGGATTCGGATCAAAGGGATTGTATGCAACAAATGAATAAGTTGTTCAAAGATTTTGTGTGTGATGATATTGGAAGACCTGATGTGTTCATAATGCAAAATTCGATTGAACAATCAAAGTTGTTATTGCTGCCTGTGATTCAACAAGTGTTGGACACAGTTCCTTTGCCTTCGATTGAAGGAGAAAACAAAGAATGGAGCTATTCAGTGTCCAATGTTGTGTTATCCGGAAGTGATATGCTTCCAGATCATCTTCATACAGCTTTCAAGAACAATGTTAATTTCAGACCTATTGAGAATGATCCATCCTCCTCTAATTATCAATTTAGCTTATGTTTGGACAATATTCGGATGGGATTTTATGGGATTACTTTCCTGGTAAAGCACAAAAAATTTCCACGATTTCAAGAATACGGCACTGTAGATGTAACGCTTGGTGGAAGAGGCATGAGTATGATATTAGAGTGGACCTTCTTGAAATTTGAGAATTTAGCGAGTAAGGTGGAGCTGAATCATGTGAAATGTTCGATCAACAAGTTAGCTCTGGATATCAAGCAAGCAAGGTATAAGCACCTCGCGAACTTTTTTTCAAAAATTTTCTCCAAGTTGATACGGAAAAAGATTGAGGAGGCAATTCAAGAGAATGTTGCTTCTGGTGTCGCAAAGTTGAACAATCAATTGAATGACTTCCTGGAGAACCAACATGCCACCCAACGAGTTAAAACCCAACTAAATGGCGCTCTGAAGCGAACATACGAAGTGGTCCAACAGTTTGATATGGATCGTATAAGAAGTGAATTAGTTCACTCTCCAGGAGAAACTCCGCAGATTATCCAAGAGCATATTTAGCGCCTCCTCTCTTTTTCGCGCGTTCGCAGATCTCGGGATGAAATTTCCCCGGAATCAACCGCATGAAACCGATTTACAGGACATGAAACAGTGTGAAACGTCCTTTCAACAAAACAACCGACAACATAAGAATGAGATTGAATAGCAACAACAAGGTTGTTCCTAACGTTAGTCTCCCTGACGTAGAAACACAAAATCTAGGTACTGCTTTAGATGCTGATCCTGCCACCAAGTCAAGCACTGATGACTTTCACAGTTATCATAATGTTGTTGAATCATGTGTGAAGAGTCTTCAGACCATTTTGATATCACTAATGACTAGTCTCACACTCATGAGTATCATCATTGTTGCTTGTAAGTAAACGAATTATGCACCTGCTGAACTGTATTTTATTCCTAACTACTTGTGCCTAGTGGTCAGTTTTGGGTTCTTTTGGAGCACGGTAAAGGAGAGTACGGATCGAATCCGTCGTTCTTCATTTCAAGAGCTTGTTAGTCATACTCAGTTTGCTCTCAAGAGTATGACGAACGTGGCCACTACTGCTTCAGATATCTTGCGGCAAGGTTATTTTAACATATCAGAGGAGACTGACGCATTACGTTTCTCATGGTCAGTGTATCAAACCAATGTCCTTACGAGATCCAACGATATTGTATCAAGTTCCTATATTGGTCTTGCTAATGGAGCAATCGCTGGTTTTTCAAGAGCTTCAAACGATTTGGATATCGATCGATGGAATTCATACGAGAATCCGTACCAACTAGGGTATGGAAAGGTCAATAATTTCGAAACTGGTGACATTAATTCCACTTCAGTGTATTATATTTCGTTGTCTAAGATAGACTGGGAGGAGGGGGTATGGTATACAACAAGTCGAGATAACAATGGATCAACTTGGTCCTCGAGTTACACGAATGCTGCTTTTCCTGGCTTGTGGATCTCGTTTGTCACACCTTTTCGAGATTCATACACAAATGAGTTCCTTGGATACTTTGGTTGTGATTGTACGACTGATTCTGTTGGACAGTTTTTGCATATGAGATCCCAGCTGTTTTTGCAAAATACAATTATCATGGTGGAAAGGAAAACTGGATATCTTGTTGCTAGCAGTCATCCGAACGAAAAACTTTATCTTGAGCATCCAGGAGGCGTTGTTGAAAGAAGGAATGGAAGTACGAGTGGTGATCTATTGCTAAAATCGACGGTATTAGAGGCATGGAGCATCTATGGATACTCGTGGGAGAAGCTGGGGAGTAGACCTGAATTCAATGAAATTCGAATCAATGGTAGAAGATTTATCCTGAACGTACAGACAATTACGGATGAGTATGGAATCGACTGGGTGTTGTTCGAATCTATGCCAATCACAAATTTTACACGGAAATTTAATCAAAGTATTGGCGTGCTGGTTGGTGTGGCAGTATTCTTTCTAATTGTGGGAGCATTCATTTCAGTGGTATCTGCAGGGGCTTTGATGAAGCCATTGTCAAACCTCATTCAACAAGCAATTAAGATTGAAAACATGGAGCTTGAGGATGTACAACAATCTCTCGTCTCATATCCCTCTTATTTTTCGGAGGTACGACGACTACAACAATCGTACTACTCAATGACAAAGAGACTCATTCAATTCAGATCTTTCATTCCAGATCATATATTGGTGATGATAGAACAAGAGAATAGAGAAATGAAAGAATTGAAGGCCATCATGGAGAATCAAGGAAGGGACGAAGAAGTGAAGAGTATCATGTCTTCATCTATTCGCTCCAATTCCAAGAAACAAGCAACTGAATCTAGCCAAGCAATGAAGTCAAGTTCTAAAGGGAGGAAAGATTCGTATAATCAAGGTTCAGCATCGAGTGCTTTCTACTTAGGTCTCTCGCAAAGTTTTGTCACAGTCCTATCAGTCAATATGGATTCATATGTCAAGATATTGGAAGAACATTCTCCAGCGAGTCTCACAAAGGTAACTAGTGATTTCATGACTGCGTTCCACAACATTGTTCGTGTTACGAACGGGCAGTTTGTTAAGGCTAACTGTGACCACATTGTTGTTGTTTGGAATGCTCAAATTATTCAAGATGATCATATGGCGAAAGCTTGTCGGACAGCCCATAACTGTCAGCAAAAACTGAAAATGCTTCGTCAACAATGGACACAAAAGAATCTGCCGTTACTTGGTGTCAAAATTGGAATTGCATGTGGCCAAGCTTACTTTGGGAATCTCGGTTACGACAAGATGAAGTATTTCTCAGTTATTGGCTCCGTTGTAAATGAAGCTGAAGGTTTAGCCAAATCCAATGAGGAGTGGGGAACCAATATCCTTTGTCAAGGAAAGATTGCAGAACGAATTGACACAGTATATCAAACCAGACCTATTTTCCATATCGATTCAGTCGAGAGTGATGATTCGGCAGTGTTTGAAATTGGTGATCCGATTGAGAGTAAGCAAGACGAATGGATGTACGAGTTGCAGGAGCAAGAAAAATCATCAAGATGGCAGAGTTACACTCTAGCGTATGGACTCTATCGAGTGAAGGAGTACGCAAAGGCACTCGAGATTTTAAATGTTTATTTATCTGGTTATGAGGAGGATATTGTTGCTCGGAAACTATTCGATGAGTGTAAAAAGTCAATCGGATGATTCAACAAATCTCTGTGAAAATTATTGGTGCTTCAGACTACGTGCCATCTCAAAATCTTTTTCAGCTTCTTCAAATCTCTTCAAATGGGTCAACGCCTTTCCCCTCTTCTCAAACAATTCAGCCTCTTTGATCCCAGACTCAATACATTTGACAAAATCTTGAACAGCCTCCTCATATCTTTGGAAAGGTTCCAATAGTGTAGCTCCTCGATAATAGTAACTGAAGAAACAGTTTGGATTCAATTCAATTGTCTGTGAGAAATCACTCAAAGCTTCTTCGAATTTCTGTAGTTTCAACAGAGCCATTCCTCGATTGAAGAACGCCTCATCTTCACTCACATCCACATTCAAGTACTTTGCATGCAAGTCAATAATGGCAGAAAAGTCGTTGATTGCTTCTTCCCATTTCTCGTGGCTCACGTACAAGTTCCCTCTATTCCAAAGAGCATAAGAAAATTCAGAATCCTCCAACTCTATTGCCTTGGAGTAGGCATCAATGGCTTCTTCATATTGAGATTCATCCATTGTACAAGCCTTATTGAAACAACTGTTTGCTTCCACTCCGGTTACACGGTCGCGAAAGACTTTGGGAGAAGGCGCAGCTATTTGTTTCACATTCTCGGGAACCGTTTCCTCCCGGGGATACAGACACAACATCCCTCCTTTGTCGTCAACAAAGATGATTTGATATCGTTGTTCTTTGTCGTTCACAAGTCTAAGGCATGACTTTATGGACCATCGATTGGAATTGAGAACATCATTCAAGTGGAACATCTTGGGTTGTTTTTTCACTTTTTATTGAGAGAGTTCAATTGTCTCATGACTTCTGGAAATTGAGTTCAGTGGGATTCTGATTGTAATTGTCCTCCAACTGTGTATTCTGTTGATATTGTTCTCTTGCCTGATTCTCTCTTCTCACTGTGCTCTTGTAACATTTCATTTTATCTGAACATTCATGTTCCACATGTTCATGCTGTTTCTGGCAGTTCAACTTGTTTCGATCATATTTGGCGGAGAAGGGGTGATCACTCAGTGCATTTTCCAACACTCCAAACATGTAAATTTCTCGAAAGTGAAGCCAAACAGGTACATTGGTGATCCATTTTCCAGTTGGTACGACCACTTCAGAGGAATATGTGGGAACACCCAAATGTTTCTTGTTGGCCAATACATAGAATCTCTTGCCTGGCACTTGCCTAAATTTCATCACATTGGGAGGTACTGTTGTCACTACATCCTTAAAGGGAACAACAGAAGGATAACAAGTGACATAATGAGTCACATGGCTCTCGGGCACTAACTTTTCAAAGTGTTGGACAAAGAGAGAATTACCCAGTTTGGGACCTCCGAAAGTGATGACGAATATCTTACTGCGATCAAAGCACTTGGGGCATAGCTCAGCACATTCAAGAGCAGCCAATGAGGCTAAGCTAGCTCCTTGTGAGTGACCAGTGAACACAACTGTATAGCCCTTGGTACATTTGGATCTCAATTTCATAATCAAATCAAGTCCAATGCTTTGATAGTGTCTCAGAAATCCATGATGCACCGTGCCATACTTTTTTGACAACCCATTTCTCCATGGGGTGTGATGTGCATGGAGACTACCGTGAATCCAGTCATTCATGGATATTGTTTTTTGCTCCTTGCTATCAAAGGCAGTGCTCGTGCCTCTAAATGCCACAATGATTTGCTGCCTCTCCTCGCAAACCAATACGATGGCTCTAATCACTTCCAATTTGGTATCTTTGACAAATTCTGAAATCACTTTCCATCGGCCATATCCCTTCAAAATTTTATATCCGGTCTCCTCTGAAAATTCTTGATCCACCATGGAGAAACACAATCTCCAATCGTAGGCCAATAACGAGAAGAACATGGCAGGTATTTGGCAGTTAGTTTGTTCAAAATTGGATACAATGGCAGCTGCCTCTTCTTCAGTAAAAGCCTTGTAATCTTTCTTCTTGCGATGTGATATTACTTGTCCCATCGCTTCTCTATTTTTTGTGTCGTTGATGGATGTTCTGTTTGCCAGAGTGTTCCGCTGTTGTTCAATTGTTAAGCGCAACATCAGAACGAAATGATGATCGCCCTATTTGTGGATACAACAGATACTGCTGCTATTTGTGATCACAACATGAGACAAAGCCAATCGGACTGTTGTTTGAAATTCATGCCAGCAAAGCTTTCATGAACGGATTCCAATCAATTATGAGCCTTATAGAGTTGTTGCAATATCCTCAAACGATGGTCTTCTCGCAGGGTTAGTATCCCAGCATCTAGTTGCCAAAGTGTAATACGCCCGCACGAGAGCAGTTAAGCTTTTCGCAGAATTGGTGCAACTATTATTACCTCGCGCAAAGAATTCCTTCACAGTGTCTTCATCTGGCATGTCCAAGGAGTGAATCACTGATTTTGACACTGTAAAAGGAATGGAGGGTCTCAACCCATTATTGACAATCTCAATGCCAAGAGAGAAAATTGCCAGAGAGTCTTGTCCACGAGAGTACGGATGCTCCACAACAAATAGCTCATGCATCATAATTCCAAAACTGTAAATATCGCACTTTTCGTCATGTCCATTCCGTGTCAACAGTTCAGGAGCAGAGTACTCTATAAGTAGATGAAGAACGGAGAATAATGGTTAAAATCATGAAGTTAATGACACAATTCTTCAAAGTGTTCACATACCAATTGTTCCATAAGAAACTCCAGTAGTAAATGCAGCATTAACAGTCTTGCTCAATCCAAAGTCACAAATACGAACGTTTCCATTTTCATCAATCAACACATTCTGAGGTTTTAAGTCTCTGTGAACAATTCTAGGATTTCTATCATGCAAATAGCTCATTGTATCAGCTATTTGACATAAAATATGAATCTTCTTATTAAAGTCTCGAAGAGAATCCTTTGCGTACAATACCTTGTCCAAACTACCTTGAGCTGCATATTCAGTGATCAGAAACTTATCTCCAGCATCATTAGAGGAGTATCCATACAGATAAAGAATATTTGGATGTCTCAAGCTCTGAAGAACTGATATTTCTTTCAGAAATGATTCATCATCAGGTACTTTCATCTTCTTCACAGCTACCCAATTAGTCTTCCACTTTCCTTTGAATACAACTCCTGCTGCTCCTTCAGATATACGATTGATCAATTTGATATCTTTCATATCAATAAATAATGCCATATCATTAGTTGTCTCAAAATCGGACATTTCTTCGAGTAAACATGCACGCAGATCTGATTCAATCTTCTTATCTCGTTTCACTCTCCTTGTAATAAATGATGCCAATAGGACTAGAACCACCAAAAGAACCACAAGAGGAATTATCAAAAGTGACAACAACGCCAGAAGATCAAGATTAATAGAGCATGTATCTCCATAATATCCAGGTGTACAAACGCATTTGTTGGTTGCTATACACTTTCCCTTCGAAGAACAAACGGTATGGCTCCTACTCGAATATCCGAAGCATATAGGAATAGAGCAATCATCGCCACTGTATCCTTCTCGACATTCACATGTGTTCAGAGCTACACAATTTCCGTTCCCTGAGCAAACGTTGTTACTACTATGGGTTACATTATGACAATAGAAGGATCCACAACTCTGTCCAAAATATCCACTCTCACAAGTCACTCCAAGAATACCACAGTTTCCAATTGAAGTAACATATGCTTGCGAAATTGATTGATCTGAGTCTACATTGGTAAGATTCACATTGTAAAAATCCTCACCCCAAGCAAACACACGTGAATCATTTGTCACAGCGACAGTATAGAAACTTCCTGTTACAAGCTGTGTTATTTCGTCGTTAACTAATTCTCTATGTTGAGTATGACGAGAAACTTCGCCTCCTCTAATGTGAACAACTCCATCATTCGTTAAGATAACTGTTCGAGATTTTGAAGCTCCTATCATAGTAACTCGTGCATTTCCGTTATTCATACGTCTGGGATAGAGTAAGTTCCCCGTTAATTCTGTACTAAGCTCACCATGAGAATTACTACCCCAACCGTAACTGGCCCCATCAATAGTTAGTGCGATTGTATGCCAGGCTCCTGCAACGATTTGAGTAATTCCCGCGGGTGCTAACTGGATTGGCGCAGGTGAATGTCTTTTTTCAGTAGTCCAATCACCCAATTGCCCTTCGCTATTTGCACCCCACGAATATAATTTGCCATTACTAGCAAGTACGACCGTATGATACATGCCAACTGCAACAGACTTGATGATAACGCCGTCATCCATGTTGACCAGAATTGGATTTAATGAGTCTCTCAAAGTACCAACACCAAGCTGACCAACGTGGTTACAACCCCAGGTATAAACTCTTCCATTTGTGTCTAATGCAACGGAGAAGTCTCGCCCAACACCAATTTGTGATATTGTTTTCCCTAGTAACGCTCCATTCATGTCAACAGAAACAACAAAATTTCTGTCGAGGTTGCTACCATCGCCCAATTGCCCACACCCATTACTGCCCCAAGCATAAAGCTCATTATTATTCGTCAAAATGACTGTGTGTTGTTCTGAGGCAACAATTTGCGCAATGATTTGCGTTTCAAGAACTCCCTTTGTATTCACATTTCCTGGAACGTTCCTAGATTTAATATTATCACCGCTGCCCAATTTTCCGGCATTATTGCTACCCCATGAATACACTTTCCCATCAGTAGCCACCACGACAGAATGGTCCTTGCCTGCTGAAATCTGTAGAGCACTCTTTCCACTAAAATCTCCATTGGTATATACAGCTACAGGAGAAAGTTGCGTTTTGTAAGTTTGATCATAACCAAGTTGACCTTGGTTATTAACACCCCAAGAATAAATTGAGCCTTCGTTCGTGATTGATAACGAAAATCCTAAACCTGCACTGACATGGGCAAATGTTTTCCCTCGGGCTGCTCCTTTCATATTAACCTGCACAGGACCATGAATTCTCCAAGCAAGATCATCATTTCCCAATTGCCCATTATTATTATACCCCCAGGAAAAAATTCTACCATCATTCGTTAAAGACACTGTGTGTGAGTCACCGGCTGAGATTTGAGCAATGATTGAACCATTCAATTCTCCAGTCGAATTGATAGGGCTTGGAACTAAAGGATTGGAATTGATGGCTCGCCCTAGCTGACCCTTCTCATTATTTCCCCAAGTCAATACGATTCCGTCGACTGTCAAGGCAACAGAGTGCCCCGAACCCGCAGAGATTTGAACAAATTTTTGGTCAGTGAGCACCCGAACAGGTGTATCAAAGTTGGAGCCATTGTTTGAGTTCTGTCCAATCTGTCCATGCATGTCGCCACCCCAACAGAATACACGACCATCGCTCGTTAGAGCCATTGAATGTGTCCCACCAGCTGAAACTTGAGTCACTTTGATTGATGGTGGCTGCCCGTCGAATGACACAACAAGAGGAAAGTTTCGATTCGAGTATGACCGATCACCCAACTGACCTTGTTGATTATAGCCCCAAGAGAACACCTCACCATTGCTCGACAGTGCCAAAGTGTGCCAGAAGCCAGCAGCAACCTGAATAAACCTTGTGTTTTTATCACGGTTGCTCAACGCAACGCCCGTGGGTCGTCTCCGATTCCTGTATGATTGATCACCCAATTGACCATAAGAATTGTCACCCCAGGTAAAAATTTTTCCATCCTTGGACAGAGCAACAGTGTGACCCTCACCGGCAGCTACTTGAGTGATCAATTCATTTTCCATGACACCAACAGTGACATCAAAAGACAAGGGATGATGACCATTGTTGCCAGATGCAGAAGACCACATATAGAGAGACGACGATGCAATTTTTGACTCAGTGAAGCATGACTTGTTGTTGTGTGTTAGCACAACGACAAGAACAACAGAAACAACAACAAGAGACCACTGGAAGAACATGCCCTTCCGTGGATTCTGTTTTTGGGATTGAGTGGACTGAGCTACCATCTTGTGATTTTTCGTTTTTTGAGAATGTGATTTTCTGCTTTTTGGCATCTATTTCCACTTTCGGAACCGCGCCCTGGATCGATGTGTGCAGTGTCAGTCATGCTAATTTGCCTTTATTATTGCTCATTCCAAAGAATAGTTAGAAAAGAATCATCCGGGACGAAAGCAAAGTTGGACTCATCCTTGATTGCCAATTCACCAAACTTAACATGATCGTAAGTAACGTTGTGCACGTGTTTTCCTGCAAATACTTCAGTGATGTATTCACTCAACTTGGCAAATGAAACAGCATAATAAGGGCGTAGATTTCCTTGTGCATCTTTAAACACAACAGTTTTACCCAATTGTTGTGTCGATAGCAAATGGCGGCTGTCTGGACTACCATCCATTCTTGGCTTCTTTGCATGTGCTTCTCCTGAATCTAGTCTATTGGATGTAAATACTGGCTCTGGTAAAATGATTGTTTCAACATGTTCTTCAGTGACAACTTGAATTTCATGAAAAATCCGATCATGGTATACGTATACTGTATGTACAGTTTCAGACTGTGGAAAATAATACTCAACTTGATGATTGGATGTCCCATTTGCGATGGTTGTCCAATTGATGACCCAAGTTTGATCAGCTTTCAGCCCAGTATGGTAAAATTCTGCTTGATTCTTCACTTGATGCTTCACACTCATACGTTGGGTACTTTCTGGGTCTACGCTTAAGTTTGCACCATGTTCAATTACAATTTTCTCTCCACGTAACGTGACTACCATATCACATGACTTACCAGATACTGGATACTCAGGTAGTAGTTGAATACAGTAATCAGACAACAATCGATCCAGAGCCTTCTTGAATGCCGACACATACACAACTTCTTTAGGTCCTTTAGTATCTGTACTTGGTAGACAATAAGCTGTGCTCATTTTTGGTGCGGTTGCTATCTCCATTGGATTCATATGCCTAATAGTATCTTTTATCAATTGAACCACATCTATTTTGTTGCTTGAAGTTAATGAAATTGAATACTTCAATGTATGAGGTGGAGAGTATAGTATAACAGAGAGTAATTGAGGTATAAATGGAGAGGCATATTCTCCATTAGATAACAAAGCATTGGAGATAATCAAATTGGGAGGAATGGAGCTGCTAATCTTTCCGGTATAATACTTTTCCATCAATGTACGCTTGCTATCGGTGTCAGCTTGAATCAGACGAACCATTTTGTTATAGTTTGAATATTCCATAATTGTTCTGATAAAGTCATGAGAAAATGAGAATGTGAGCCAATCGCGATAGCTTGGATTGTATCCAATTCTACTCCTGAGCTCAACAAAGTTACACATGTATATCACTGTTAAACCTTGCGCACCGCAAGTGTTCTCATATATAGCTTTTTTAATATTGTCATCCATTAGAATACCCTCTTGATCCTCATACTGCTTAACAAGCTCAGTCACCTCCGCCATACTAAAATAAGGTGCTGTTAAGCGATGTGCAATGTTAAACGAAGAGTTCCCAATAGTATCATCTAGCACGCTTCCGACATAGTTAGTGATTACTAGAACTGAAAGAAGTGTATAGAGAGAGTGATCTCCATTTCGATCTTGCTTCATACTTCTTAATGCTGTCAGAAAATTAGTCCTTTCTTCTGTTTGGAATGATTGGATTGTATCTATTTCATCCAATAGGAGAATGACTTGTTTTTGGTGAGTCCATTGCGCTTTATCCTTTCTGAAAAGGTCCAACCAGCTTTTTGCGTCAATCTTCTCGTACACTTCGGTAATTTTTGCGTTTGATAATATCAACATCTCGATGAAAGCATCGAAGAATGGAATACGTTTCGAGATGCAAGTACTCAGAACAGTCGACATATCAAGGTAAATAGCTAAATATCCATTGTTGTTGAGTTGTTTCGCTAGTGAGACGACTCTTGTAGTCTTGCCAGTTTGACTAGGAGCGATCAACGATACGTAGGTACCACGAGACAAGAGAGGTACTAAATGTTGCTGATTCCACTTCGCGGTACTCACCATGAAGTGTTGTTCAGGGTCAACTCTGCCGTTGGCACAAAACATCCGCTTGGTCATCTTTTTGAGATGAAGTTCAAAAATTTTTGTCTGTTTTGCAGTTTTACAAAGTAAGTACTCTATGTGTTATACCACATGAACAACGCAATGGAAGTAATGGTGGTTCTATCTTTTTCGGACATTGCGAGCAGGTAGCAAAGTCTTGACATGCGAGCGATTAGCAACCTTTCTGTAATGTCAGAGTACAAATTAATTCCTGGGTTTCAATATCTTCACCACTGGAAGCCTATTTTATCATACAAGATCCAATACATTGAGGTACGAGTATCATCAACAAACGGTTAAGCTCTATGATGATGAAAGAGAGACATTATGGCTGTCTGTTTCTTCTTCGGATCCAAAAGCAAGCAAGCTTTTAGACTCAAGTAACTGACCAAATCGATCCATCTGAGAATCGTGTACAGATGATCTTCTGTTTTTATAGTCATGATGGTAGTGTTCTAATACAGAACCGTTCTTGCGTGGTAGGGTTGCAAATTCAGGTATTTCATCAATCAAATAATCAACCAATGTTCGGCAATTCCTCCACCAAAAATTATATGTCCAATTCTTTTTTGTGTAATCCTGTGCAAGCTTGACCAATTCGTCTAAATCACACGTGGTTGCGCCCAAATATTCCAAGCGAAATGTCCGTTTCTTGCAACATGTTACTTGTTTGACAACCAAGCTCATGCACTTACATGCACCCAACTTTAGTTCTATCAGAGTACATGGTCCTTGTTGTTCTGGACAAAACATGAGATATGTATGAGAAGCACGAGCATCCCCAAATATCTTCTTTTCTATCCTCCCTGCACCTCTGCCAATGATATCAGCAAGGGGTTGTGTGCCGAGGAAGACATGCAAAGTCTCGGTCGACGTCTGAGCGTAATTGTGTTGGAGCAAAATATTCTCCTCTGTGAAGTTGTGTGGCGTTGACATGTGTTGTTGTTTTAGAGCAGTGTCAATTTTCTGGCTTGGATATCTCTTTTGTTGGCATATGTTTTTGCTCTTCATTCTTTCCTCCCTTAGAACGTTCCAATGGCCAACAAAAAAAGCCCCGATAGAATGGCGGTTTTTGGGTATCCACCAGGAAAATGGAAAAGGACCAAGGGACACCTTCTAGCGCCCAAATGGATCCTGAAGCAATCGACATTTAAAAAAGAATGGTGTTAAAATACTCTCTTACAAGCAAAGCAAAATACCAATGCAAGGCATTAGACGTAAAACACAGGCCGTGAAGGAGGCCTTGGGACAATCTATGAGCGAGAAAGACCATGAATATGATTACTTAGACAAACAATTTAAAGAATCTTACGAGATAACCAATGACATTAAAAGTAATGTGGAGTTGCTAATTAAACAACTAAGGGATGTTACTATTACTCTGGGTGTTCTCGCCAAGTATTGTGGCGATATCCATGTTCAAGCAGGTCACAGCGGCCAACTACCATCCAAATTGGTTACTTTGGCAGATGAGCTTGAAATGAAGACAATCAAACCATTGCAGACCAACATTGATGCACAAGTAATTCAACCACTTGCTGAATATCTGGAAAAATTTACACCTGTTGAGAAATTGCAACGCAAACGGAGGAACTTTATTCTGGATAAGGACTTCTACAGAGATAAGGTTGCTTCACGAGGGAAGAACCTCATTCAGCTTTCAGTACAAAAAGAGAAATTGAGAGTTGCCCAAGAACTATTCTATGATATTGATATGATTACAAAAACAAGTATGGTTGCACATAGGATGAAGCAATATGAAATGGTTGAATCAGTTGGACATCATTTGTTTGATACAGTTCGGGAGTTTTCTGAGATTTTGAATCGTTGTGTCACCGTTGTTGCTCACCGAGACCCAAATCCAGAAGTATCTGCATTGTGTAGTGCACCACTGAGTGAAAAGGTTTCATCACCTATCAGTGATGAACCGGAGACACTCACTTCATTATCTGTGAATGAGGTACTGGATGTACCCTATCAACCCTCTATCCTATGAACCCACCTCATCGATCCTTACAAAAGTTCACTCAGTCATTAATACACGATAACGAAGGTGGAGGCCATGCATCTGCAACAACTAAGAAAAAACAATCCAAAACAAGATTTGGAGAATCGTTCCTGAAGGCATTTGGACAGTAACATTGTAGCGATGGTAGATGAGATGATATGGAACGCTAATTAGATAAAAGAATGCTATCTTCTCTTATTGTTTCCTAACAAAACAAACCTTGCACATATTTCTGTCAGGTCTGCTACTATTCAGATCCCTCACCTGAAGATCGAGAGAAATATATCTGAAATTTGCTCACTTTCACCATGAACACAGTGTTGCATGTCTTCAACGATTTATTCTGAGAAATCAGCACAAGATTTTGGACTTACTCTTGTATACAAAATGGAACATTCAGTGTCGAAAAGTCATGTAGGAAGGGCAACTCCATTTTACCTGGTACAGATGTCATGATTGACAGTCATTCCTTTCATCTGATGGGATGTGGTTTCATTGAGACAACACCATTGCCAGAGACGAACCTGCGAAGAATCTCCGGAAGAGACAGCCATAGAGCTGGAAATATGGTGTTGAAATTCACCAAGTTCGATCTAGTTGTATCCATCGATACAACGATATGAGAACTCTGTACAAGCTTCAAGATCAAGTGAGCGATACCTGAAATGATAGACATGTGGTTAACACCACGTAATCCAGATGACACCAACCATCTGTACATCATGTTCTATGCTACAAAGGAGAACTGAGGAAGACTCCTTCGGCTTCAGCCATCTGAGATGATGAGCATTCAATCGCAATAACCCTCCAAAATCATCACAACGATATTATTAGTTGTTCCTTTTGTTGAATAGTGATGTTTAACTACAGAAGTGTATGGTCCTTGTTTGAGGTGACAACTGTCTACCAATCCAAATTTACAACATTTTGTAATTACTTTAACGCATCAGGGAGCTCCCTTGACTTAAGCACTTGTCAATTGTTTTTTCGCGGGAAATGAATTACGCACAACAAGAAAAAATGTTGAAAAAGAGGAACTACCGTGACGCTTTCGAAGCAAGAAGTATGAATTGTTTTTTACTTTCTGTGTCCACAGGATCATCTAATTCCTTCAGGTCATCCAAACAAGAATAATCGTGACGATCCAAGTTCTGAAGAGTATGGTCCCATTGAACAACCGATGATCAACAAAGAGATGGCACAAAAGGTTGCAAAAAAGATGAGCGAAATATTTACCCGGTTAGTGGCTGGATCATTTGATGAAGAGGAATTGACGAGACTATTTTGTAATGGAATGGAAATGTTGGGAGATTTGGAAGCTGAACTGGTAGTTCAAGAGTGTATGAAACCCGGCGTAATTTTAGATCAACACAACAACAACGATGTTGTCCGCTGTAATCAGAGAATTGATTTGCCACAACCACTACAAAATTTTCTTAATTCTTGGTTGATTAAGTACAGTAAGAAGCCTCTCAAGAAACAAGGGGAAACATCTGAGCAATCATCAGATGATTTGATACCAAGAACACCGGAACCAAAGAACAAAGCGGAAACTCAACTCATCCAAGAAACACTAAAAAAACAGAAGCTTACCACATCGTATATGCTGAATACATGCACAAATGAGCATTGGTTAGCCTTCGTTCAGCGAAACTCCAGGTCAGAAAAATGGGCAGAGATGTGTTTACAGCAATTCTCTGTTGTGCAACTTATCAGAGAAGCTATTGGTTGTCTTGCTCCAAAATATATCTTTGTTCACAGCAACGTGAAGTACAAGTCCAAATCTGTCGACAAGAAAATTGAGGAGGAAATGTCAACATTAAGTGTTAGACATATCAAGCCTGATATGGTTATTGAACTGAATTCCAAACAATTTCCACATCTAAAGCCGCACAATCCTTTTTATATTGTAACGATGGAAGTGCAGAAGGAACCATTCACTGACATAAGAGAGCATAAGGATTTCTTCAAAGTTTGCTTTGTGTTGAGAAATATGCTCAATGATACAATGAGGACTTTTTCGCCAGAAAACGAAAAATTAACTACTTGGGGTGTACTGGCTGGTTTAAATGGTGTGGCGTTTTTGTCTCTCACTACAAACGTGGTCAAGCCAAACACGAATGACCAACAAAAAGCCCTCTTCTTCAAGTTGAAAACATCACAAATTTATCAGTATAATGACGCTAATCAAATTGCCCAATGTAGAGATATGTTGAGGAGCTTTGTTGTGGGAACTATTGTGCAATTTGATCAGTTGAAACAAACAGATGAAAAGTTCATGGACAGTGTCAAAGCTTCAAAAATAGCAACTAACACATACAAAGAGAGTGTTGTATTGTGTGAAATAGTGAACCCAAGCAACTGTGGTGTTGTTATCAAAAAACGTTGTGAAGAGTTACCAGAGGTTGAAATGGGCATATTTTCGAAGGTTCGTAGAATTATGAGACAAGTAGATGAAAAAAATACAACTGAGGAAATAGGTGTTCCGTTCACGTTCAAATTAATGGGTTCGTTAGCGGACCGCTCCCTATGCTTTATCCAACAAAACGGTAAATTTCATATTGTTTCGGTGGAAAGGAATTGTAAAGTTGATCTCATTTGGAGAGATAAATCTGGCTATCATATTCGACGAGGAACTCTAAGAGACGGAGTCTTTGAAAAAGTCTTTGAGTTAACGAACAACACGCAGGATTATTCCAATAATGATGATAGTGACAACAATAATGAGAACAATGATGACAACGATCATCAACAGGACAAGAAAGATAATTCTTCCAGTCGCAAGAGATTTGAGGGAAAGAAGAGCAATAGTGGCTCTCGACGCTCCTCGAACTCCTCAAGAAATTTCGTGATGAATTACTGTTCATCAATTGAAGAGATTGTAGAGGAACAAGGATTCACGACGGACAGAGAATTGATTCGCAATAGCAAATGCTTTGCGTTTATCTCTCACAAATCACAATCGACACAATGTCCAGTGTTTGTGAAATTTTCAATTGGAACAGTTGATGAAGAGAAAGTAATGAGTGAAGTGCCAAAACATAGGAATTTGGTTCAAATTTTGAAGCATGAACGAGTGAACAAGGTACCAATTGACTGGAAAACTAAAATGGAGAGTGATGATGAAGATAAGAATATGTGCTACTTAACAGTTACAGAAATACTTGTACCGTATGATCAATACTTGAGTTACAGTAAGATTCAAAAACTGTCTGGAAGATCTAAATTGAAAATTCTAGATCACCTAATGAGTGGAATAATGAAAGGCGTCAAGGTATTGCACAAGAAGAGAATTATTCATGGTGATTTGTCCATTTGGAACATCATGTTCAGAAAATCGAACATAGCTGTGGAAAATGACTTTGAATTGCATGATGCTGTTATAATCGATATGAATTGCAGTTACTCATTGACTCATTCCATAACGGGTAGCATTGGAAGAACGCGACCATTTGTATGCGAGGAAGACTTTCTTGTCAATACAGCCATGGATATCTTTTCGATTGGTATTTTATTTGCCCATTATCTAAAACGAATGTTGACTGGAGATGAATGGTTTATTCATCCTGTCACAGACACTATCAAAAACGAAAAGTGCCATAAGATGATATCCAAATACATGAATGAGTCAAATGAATCATTCGTTTCAGCTTTTGGTGAAGAATATTCCACTTGCTTCCATCACCTGAAAGCAATAATTGGAGGCTGTATGATCACCGATTGGCGTGAGAGAATGAACCTGAGAAATCTTGAGAAGATTAAGAAAGCGATAAGACAATCGATTGTACAGGCTCCAACATTTGCAACTCGCATCAACACAATGCAAAAGGATCACGATGCTCCAAAAACGCTTTCACTGGTGACTGTTCGTAGATCTGTTGGTCTTGAGAATCCGCTGTCTATTGCTCTTCTTTGATCCAAACGACGGTAAGATATTCTATCGGTCCTCTGTATCAATTTAAAAAATGAGATGAAAGTGTTTCACAATTGCCAGGAGTTGTTTTGAAAGGTTGGACCACAAAGCTCTACTTTCTTGTCATTTCGAGGTTCCTGCCACCCCCACCTCTCTGTTATTGCTAATTTGCTGCCTATTGGTGGTTGCCTTGGGCATACAGACCCAGTCTGTGATACTTTCTGAGCAAAGATCCAACATGCAACAGCTGAGATCAACAACGCTCCGGCAACTGTCAATGCATAGGTGACAAACACATCATTGCATTCAGCGCTTCATTCGGAGTCCTTGACGAGAACGTGGATCAATATGTGTGATCAAGTCAGGCTTCAAACACACCAAATATTTCATCAATTCAGTTCGAACCGGAGTGAGTGAACTGAAGGACGTCTCGTAAAGATAATTATTAACACCATTGACAGCCAATGAAGGTTTGTAAGTCTCAATGATTGTCTTGATCATGTTAAAATCTTGTTCACTGTCGAGATTGAGTTAGTGAAATATTTGTCGTTAGTTTGTCCAGAGAGTTTTATGTTCGAAAGAAACAAGCGGAATCAAACTCCTCTGGAATTACTGTTTGCTCGTCCCTTGCGAGCTTCTCTTCGCCCACAGTTTCTGAACGAAGTTGTATCAATCAAGTTGAGTGATATTGCCAATCAACCAGTTTTTAAGAGCAAGAATACTGGTGATGATATGGCTGCTCCCATTCCTGTCATGTATCTCGCATCGGAAGTGGCGATAGATATTTCAATGTTTGATGAATTGATGAAACTCACTGACAATGTTCTTGTCAGGGATGAAACACGAGAAACAAGACCCAATACTCTGCACATTGCAGCAGAAAGAAGTGTTTCTTTGTGTGAGTGTATCATAAAGCATTGGAAAGAAAGGTATCCTGATCCAGGAGAGTTGTCGCAATTGATTAATCAATCACTTGAGAATGATGGAAGATATGCTGCTACAATTGCCTGGAGTTCAGGTTTTTACGATACAGTTCGCATGCTCTGTTCATTGATGGAGGCTGTAGACAGTTGATGAGGTGAGTGTTTAATCTTTTGGCAATGTTGCCAAACGTTCTTGTAAATCTATCTATCATCCTTAACTGATCTGATCTGCTCTCACAACCGTAAAAAAAATTTGATTCTGATCGAGTGTAACACTCTGAGCACTGATATGCAGCATGCACATATTGCTGCGATGAACTCCATAGCAGATGGTACGTACAGACATTATGCTGCAGTGATAGATCATACTGTTGTAATGAGAAGTGAGGATCTGATGAATACTTTCATCATGTATTATTGTGCTTGTGATATAGGTGCACATAAGCTGGGTAGTGAACTGCTGCGAACGTTTCTGGATGAAACTGTTGTCGGCGAGACAAGAGGCAGAGCACCATATTACATTAACTTCATTCAGAACTAAGAAGAAGACTATACAGAAAGCAGTCAAGAAGCCAGCTGCCGCTCAGAAGGATACTTCCAAGAGGAAGCAAACGTAAGCAGTTTGATCTGACTGATGAGTCAGAAGAAGAAGAACCACAGAGGAAACCCTCTAGATCAGGCAGACAGCAGAAGAAGAAGACAAGAGTAGTTCGTAATGAATCTGATGATGATTTAGATGATGATATTAGATCAGATAAAGCTTTGCAGGATAAGATACGTAAGACTTAGCAGATGAGATCTAGTGATCCATCAGATGAGGAATTGATGGAATATACTCCAGCAGTTGCAGGTGATGAGGAAACTACGTTATACGGTGTCAGATATGATGATGAGCATTCTGATGATGATGTACTATCTCGAAACCAGGAACAAAACTACACAGCGAGCAGTTCAGAAGGGCACTATCAGGACAGCAGGCAAACGGAAGCAGACAGATCTGAGTGATGATAAATCAATACAGGAACCACAGAAGAAGCGGTCCAGATCAGTCAGTAAGCAGAAAGTACTTTATCATAGTGAAGCTGATGATGTAGATGATGGTATCAGCTCACGTCATGTTGTGAAGAAGACAGCGAAGCAGATAAGATCATATCAATCTGGTGATAACCAAGATAATGATGAATATTCTGATGATGATTCCCAAAGGCAAGAACAGGATGATGATACTGCTAATCCACTCACTAATCATAGGCATGACTTTGAAGAAGATGAACTCTCGATGGTATAATTTATGGACGGGCACGTGTATTGCAGAAGCATTCCCAACCTTTCACGGTAGGTTCTCGCAGATATCATCCAGAAGTGTATGCAGATCTGTCAGTAGAGCATGTAGAATCCAGATTTGCAGAGGCCAATATTGATGGCTCGGTTCCAGAGGAAGGTTCCAGAGGAAGGTTCCAGAGTTGCATGGAGATGGGATCAGTTAGAGAAGATCGTCGTCAGGCGACCACAGAAAGCCACGTCCTCTGCACTGGAAGAACCACAGAAAACCAGATCTCGAAGAAAGATTAATCCAACTGCTTGTTCTGATTGTGGCACCAAGCTTGTCAAGAGTGTGAGTCGCCATTGCAGCAGTTGTAAGAAACATTTCTGTGAGGTGTGTGCTGATGCATGTGCTGGTGTTTCATGCGAGTCTGATATCTGAGTAGGTTGTGCTATCACCAAGGTACGGAGGTCCAAGACACTGCTGTATTGTAAGAGCTGTTGTAAGTAAAGGTTTGTGTGTTTCAATTATAGTTTCCGATCGTCATTTGGACGCTGGGATCAAACAGTTGGTCAGTTGTAAAATTGATCTTCTGTTGCAACTGGGAGATGAGAGATACCAAACGCAATTGACAAGATACTTGTGTACTCAGAAGAGGATTCATCTCGGTGTTTTGGCTCGCGGTGATTAATCTGCTCCTTGCTCAGTTTCCAGAGGCTAGAAACCCCAAATCGGGGAGGACAATGTCATTAAAAAAGTGGAATCCATGGGATTGAGTCATAAGTCTGAATTTCATCTCATTCCCAGGAATGAATGAGGGACCAGAGCGGGCCAAATCTTCAACAGGAAAGTTTCTTTCGGGAAGTTCTTTCAAGGTCGCAAAAAATAATCAAACAGGAAGACACGAGCCCCAAGATTGCAATGGCAACAATGAGCAACAACAGCAGTTTGCAAGGTGTTTCGTCAGATGTAGACTGGTTTACAGCAAGCACAGAAGACTACGTCCAGATTTTGCCTCGATTTTTCCACAATTCATGTGCTCACAGGGATGAATTGACCCATCAATTGCACTTGTATGTGTTTGGTGGTAGAGATTCGACAGATCACGGTCACTTTAATGACGTGTATTGTATTAGTGTGTGTCTTTTGACCAGACAAGTGGTGTCTGTGGAGCTTCTCATTGGCAATGGTACCAATCGGCAAGCTCCATCACCCAGGAGAAGTGCTTCCATGGTGTATCATCCTCAGAGACATTCGCTCTTTGTTTATGGAGGAAGAGATGAGCATACACTGTTTGGTTGTCGCAGTGAGTTGTACGAGTTTGATATTAAGAACAGAGGGTGGCAGTGTCACTCTTTTGAACTTACGACAGGACCTGGACCACTGAGAAACCATACTGCACTCTTGATTAACGACAATACTGAAATGATCATATTTGGAGGTTACAATGTTCTTTATGGTGTATATCCAACCAGATCATATTTGGAGGTTACAATGTTCAAATTCAATTTCAATTCGATGACATGGACAGATGTTCATTTTGAGATGGCTGATAAACAAGAAAAGTTGTTGACGTTGGGACAACATACAGCAGTCCTATGGAGAAGTCCTTCAGTTATGAAAGCTTATGAGGAGAGAATGATTGTGTATGGAGGAAACAGAACTGTTAGAGCGAATGCAGATAATGATGTTTGGGAGTTTAGATTTGATGAAAACTTGTGGTATAAGATTGAACCTGTCCAGAGTTCTGAGCTACCATTGAGTCGATATGCTCATGCTGCGTGTATCCATGGGGACGAATTGTTTGTTTTAGCAGGTTTCCAAGGGAACACAGACCTCAATGATTTTTGGTCTTTGAATTTGAGCACAAGGAAGTGGACAAAGCATCACTATCAGTATGATGATTTTGTGTTTGGACATTCATTGAATTCTTGGGAAAGCTTGAGCCCGATTTTAGATGATGACAATTACTTTGTTTACAAGGATATTTCGCGGTACAACCGTGGAGAAGCAGACATGACATCTTTTGGAGGTTCTGATGAGAATTCCAATTGTTTAAATAATGTTTTGCAATTTAGAGTCAAATTATCGGATGAAACAGTGTTGAATTACCTCAACAAACAAATTCAAGGAAAACTGTTTTACGAGCATCATGTCATGTTGTATGCTGATGATATGAAAAGAGTGTTTTTAGATCCATCAGGAAGGTATCCGGGAGATATCCTGGTAAACACATTCAATTGTCACAGTTTTCTATTGCGACAGTATCCTTTCTTCCAAGAGTTGCTAGATCGGGGTTGCAAGGACATTAGTATTCCCAATATTGAGAGTGAGGTTTTGAAGCATATACTTTTGTACATATACAGTGGTCGCCTTGATGTTGTTGCTCGGAACAATTATCAAATGTTGATTAATATTGCGCACATTGCTGCAAATCATTTTGAAATGACCGATTTAGCTCACACATGTTTAACTCACTTTGAGTTTATGCTATCCTGTGAAAATGTGGTCGCCACCACAAAACATATCCAGTTAATCATGGACGCCAATCCGAATTGCACGATTCCAACTGCTAAACTAATGTACAACAAAGTAATTTTATTTGTGGATCGGTATGGTTTGAAAAATGTTGACCTTAATTCCAACAGTATTGACGACTATGTCTTGGCGGTTCAACCTTCTGATCGTGATCGACATTTATGGACAGTTTTGGAAAGTGCACCCAATAGAAAAACACAACTATCAGAACATGATAACTCACAATTTATCACACTTCTAGTGAGATCTAGTAGTGATCAAAAGAAGGTTTGTATGATTGCAGACGCGCCTATTTTGATTCAAAGATGCGAATATTTCCGTTGCTTGTTCAATCATGATTTTGAGGAAACAAGATTGAGTGAGATCAATTTCTATGATATTCCTGAGGGCATTATCGAGGAGAATGTTATGAAATACTTGTTGATTTGGATATACTGTGGAAATATTGACATGATAGTATCGCTTATTGAAAAGGATTATAGCCAAGATGAACGAACAGATTTTATTTCAACTTTGATCCGTTCGGCTAATTTATTATTATTGAGTGATCTGGAGAGTTTGTTGCATCAGTACGTTGATTGTCACTTGTACATTCAATAATTGGATTGGTCATAAAGGATCATTCCCTCATGGGTTTCGGGTGTTTTATCAATTTTGAATGATAAACTTGATCTTTTTTCTATTCTGGTGTGAAGCAATCAGGTCTTGTGTTAACGAGAAGAAATTTGATTATACGTTGGAGTGACTCAGAGTCACCTCCTCCCAAGAGAACCACGGCTGGCTACAACCAAATTATTCTACAGAGCAAGAAGAGCAAGAATCTGATGACTCAACTTGTGGCAGTAGCGCCATCTTAACACTTTGTGGATTGCTCCACCTTATTTGCTGACTACCATTCCATCATCTGAGAGGGAAGAGTATCTGTTTGGACAGAAGGCAACGTACCGAAAACCTGAACATGCACAGCTTGCTAATTATGAAGTATTTTTAGGGTAAGTAAGCGAACATACAAAACTAAATGAAATTCTATTCGACAAGTTCTCTCAACCATACGTACCTCCTGTTTTTAGAAAATAAAAAGAGTGAGGAGAAGAAATCAATGAGTGACCAGAAATAACTAAAAACCATACCAATTCAGTTTTGGTTCTCGAGTTAACGTATTCCTTGAGCTTGTTGTGTGTTTTTGCTGTGGTCAATAAATAATGCACAATGTTCAAATGTCCCCCTGAGAAGCATAATGCAATGCATTCTAAATTTCATATTGATAACGATGAATGAGAGTTTGAAAATGGATAGACAATTGAATTGAATTTGCTTACATATCCCTTCTGTTGATTTTGAAAATTGTTTCGATTGACGTTAAGTAAGACGATCAAAAATTATTTAGAAAACTACAAACAAGATGATAATAGAGATAATAGTACCTGATCGTAATCGAAAATGCTAACCTGATCGTCTACAATGAGTTTTTTCACTTCTTCCAGTTTTCCCTGTTTCAATTTCGAAAGCTAATTGTTGTCTGGATATTTACTCAATTTCAAAGATGTTTGCACAAAGAAAGAACTGTCAACAAGAACTATGAGAACAATACATCTAGTTGAAAAAAGAATAGAATGATGAAAAGCAAAGAGATTCAAGAGAGTACCAAGGGAGCGTCCAGATATTATATTCACCTCTGACCCCTCCCTGCCTGTTTTGGATAAATTTGAATAACACATTTTCCTGTAAATTCGAACGTTACATTAATTCTCCTACTAGGAGACCCCCTTTGAATAAAATATTGAATAAATTTCTCAGACCCCCTCCCTAGGGGGTGCGTAAGAAATAATATCTGGACGCTCCCCAACAACAAACAATAAAGAGATTAAAATCTCTATGTATTCATAGAGATAAGTCTGTTTATCACAGGTCAATTTATCTGTAAATCCTGCCGATAAATCAATTCTCTAACTAAGATTCTCGTAAGAAATAAGATCTGGCCGCTCCCATTCTTTGGTTCTCAAGATAGATTCTTTGAACGTGGCAGGGGTAACCAATTTTCACACATACATGCATTTCGAGGATTGACAATCCTCGGATACTCTTGCTATTCTTCTCACCATGCCTTTGAGTGACCAAATGCTCAGTCTTTTTTAAACTTCCATCTTCAACTCGGAATAGATTATCTCTGTTATTTTTTCTGCAAAATGATATTGTTTGACTGTTCGTTATTGTTTTGTTGACTTTCATTTTTTGAACTTTTGTGTGCTTGTGGAAATTGATTTCAAATGTCCAAAAAAACACTCGTTATCGATGGATTCATATATCAAGATGAGAAGAAGGAGATTAAAATCTCCAATGCTGGACAACTAAGCTTTGGTCAACAGAATAGTACATGGTTGTAGTGAAACGGTGGAGAGAAGGCAAGTGAGCAGAAAGGGAGAGTGTTTTAGTGTTTAAGTAGTCCCAAAGAAAGACAAAGTGTGGTTCAACTGCAGAAATATGTTGAATGGTGTGCAAGTTAAGTTGTTCCGGACAGTCATATGAGGGCCACACAGATGTGGTGCTGGTGGGAGCTATTGTTGATGAGACTATAAAATGGGCTGGACAATGTATGCGGAGTCGCCGGCCCTACGACAATTCGACGATAGTATCCACAGCTAGCTGAGGTATTACAAGGCATTACTCCTATGAACTATACAACACGATCAAGTACCATCATACTCAAGATCCTATCGAACAATTGAAGAGAAATGTGACTCAGCTAACTGAACAATGGATCACTTGCGATAAATGTTGAAGAAATTTGTGAAGGTCGAAATGATGTAATGAGCCAGAGAGTAAGCACCCTTATGAGTAGCAAGAAGGGGATGTTGATCACTCACATTTCAAGGTTGGTCGGACTCGATATGTCAGTTTTGTGGGATTTTAATTGTGTCCCTTTCTGCAACAAAAGGCCATTAGTATGTGGCGGAAATCGTTTCTTATCGCAGCCTTGGAGTATCCAAAGTTCAATTGAATGGTGGAAAGCTTACATGATGCAAGCAGGCGATTTGCAGGAGAGAGTCCATTCGTACATGTCGTTCCACTACCCTCTTTGTTTGAGTGGACTGTGATAAAATGTGTTTCTTGGAGGGTAATTTTTGACATTGGTCCTCGTTGTTTTTGGATGATTTGTCTGAAATAGTTCATGTCTCGTGAAAATGAATGGAGTTGAGATGATAGATGTTATGATTGTATCAGTATGAATGAGGTCGTTTGATGTTACTGGTGGAGGTAGATGCAAGAGTATATTTCTCCATATATTGATACTCTTCATTTTGATGGTCCTTTTTTTGAGAATCTCCGTTGGACGATCCAATTTCTCTAACTTCCTAAAATCGCCAACACAAATATCCACTCCATCTGTTGCGCAAATCATCACTCAGCAAAGTGAAATGACCCTCTTCCTTTAACCTCCATTACCCCCACAACTCAAATCAACAAGGAGTGAGACCTGGTTCAAGTTGCAAAACAAGTCCAAATTTCAGGCATCAGTACAATGAGAACATCTCCAAAAACAAAATAAACTGGTCCTTTATGTCGTTGCTGTTTAAACTGCAATTTTTTTAAAATTGTATGTTTTTAAAAATAGTAGTAAAACTCTCCGAAGGTGAAAAAAATTCAATGTCACATCGATTGTTGGGTTCTACAAAGACAAGGATGTTGCTGATGACATCTGCATTGATGATTTTGGCATGTTCTCTTTTCCTCTGCACTTGGGTATTCATCTTGTTGATGTACTTGTCAACAGTGGTTACAAATAGACATGTTCTTGTGCAGCTTCAGCAAGGCACGAGTGGCAATTCTCTGATATCAAGAAGGTTCTCGGTCTGTTTCACAAACCGAAATCCTACACTCCTGCTCAACTTTCAGAAAGGCTTGGCCAACAACCATCCAAGGAGAAGCATTTTGTCCTGTATGACCTCAAAGAAGTTCTTCAGAAGTCCCAGTCATTACTTGCTCATCATCAACAAGTGAAGAATCCTTCACTCATTGGTGACATCACCACCGGTCGTTACCATCACAAAGTCTGTGCAGCTTTTCCCCTCCAGACTTGTACAAGCTCACACCATCTACAAACAGAGTGAAAGTGATTTTTTCCTTGTTGGAAAGATCTTTTTATCCTGCCTTCCTTGTGATCAACCAGCTTGCTTTGTCAGAAATACTTCTGCCGTGGAACATTGTTCTTGTCGGTTTGATCAGCTCAAAAATCAAGCAAAACGTGGATACTTTCCTTGGACTTGTTGCCAATGAGTTAAACTCAGTCATGAGTGATGGGGAAGTAACTCTTAATGGTAAAGACTACATCTGTCATGGAATGCTCACAACAGTTATCTTAGATCTCAAGAAGCAAGCGCGTGTCTTAAAAATTTTACATGCTGGAGGATTCTGGGCATGCTCTCAATTCTACGTCAAGGGTGTTGTATCAAGAGAAAACAAAAAGGTATACTACCATTCTGAATGAAATGAGAACCAATGTGACTTGGAGCATTGACGAAGTCCTCTCTACTGCGCTACCAGAAGGAGCAAAGTGTGTGAGAGGAATCAAGGAGAGCTTTTCTCTATCTAAGTGCAAGTCTCTCTTGTTTCCTGTTTGTTCTCCACCAGATCCGATGCACTACATCGACTTGGGAGTTGTGAAGACGATAACTGCTATCATGTTCGACGAAATGGGGAAACGAAAGAGATTGCACATCGACGAAGACATTGGAAGGATTAAAGCTCCATTTCATTTCACTCGAAAAGTCCGCTCTATTCAACACAGAGCTTTGTGGAAGGCGCAAGAGTGGAAAGAATTCGCTTTGTTGTATTGTGTACCTCTATTCGAAGGAAGAGTATCGAAAAGAAAATTTGAGTTTGTGAAGCAGTTTATCCAGTCTTATACGATGATGAATCAGAAAATTCTGTACTATTCCGACACGTTAGTTCTGGATAAAATGCTTAATTTGTGTGAACCATTGTATGGGTCGACTTCAGTGCGAAGATGTTTGAGAATGCCAACGGGATTTTAGCAAGACAGACGCAAGGAAAGACTCGTGTTTTGAGTCAACTGTCGGAAAGGGTAGGGTTTGGGTTTGGGGTCCGTAGTATTTTGAAAACCAGCTTTTTTTGACGTTTCCTTTTTTGGCAGTTTATTTTTGGAGATTTTTTATTGCTCCCGGAGCTTCAACAGGATGAGATGAAGATATTGGCGTGGTTTTCAACTCGATTTGAGCTTTATCGGCTCGTAGAGCCGATCTATCTGTGCTGTATTTAACAGATTTTTATCGGCAACAGTGTTAAAACTGCAATAGATTGTAGACGATTTTGATCCTAGACTGAGGATAAGAGGTACAAGTTAAACATGATTTCTTTGTCTTAGACCAGAGTATTGAGACATTATTTGATCATTTTTAACATGATTTCCTGCTAACTATATTTTTTGACTTGATGTCTTATGACTTGATTTTTCTGAAATTTGGTTGACTTGATTTTTCGTTTTTCTGAATAGAATCGACAATTTTTATCAAACAATCACAGTATGATCAGATGTTTTATCTATTATTGAGACTTTTCGATTCAAAATACTTTAAGACAGTGAAAATAGTGAAGTTTCAAATTTGAATCGAGTTTATAGTTGAAAGGCCAGACCCAAACCGTCAGAAATCCAGAGAACTAGCTTTTTCTGAGTGACATTTCAGATTTATGATTGAAATAGACTGAGAGTCTTTGAGAAAAATGGTTCTTTTGCGAGAGATTAGCTCCGAAAGAGTGAAAAGTAAAACTTTGTTCTTTCTTGAATGCAGAGTTGAATACCCAAACGCAACCCGTCATGACATAAGTGAAATAAGAAGTATAGCTAATAAAACATATATTGATTCACTTGATTACCTCTAATCCTTCCAGATATTGGCTTTTTTAGAGAGGTTGGGTTTGGGTTTGGGGATACATCCTGGATTCCCCAACCTAAGGAAACGATTTCCTTATATGGTAATTTTTTTTTTGAGATTTTTTATTGCTCTAGGAGCTTCAGCTGGTTGAGGTGAAGAGATTGGCGAGGTTTTCAACTCGATTTGAGCTGTATCGGCTCGTAGAGCCGATATATCTGTGCTGTATTTAACAGATTTTTATCGGCAACAGTGTTAAAACTGCAACAGATTTTAGACGATTTTGATTCTGTACTGGAGATAAGACGTACTAGTGACAAATGATTTCTTTGTTTTAGATCAGAGTATTGGGACATTATTTGATCATTTTTAACATGATTTCCTACTAACTATTTTTTTTGACTTGATGTCTTATGACTTGATTTTTCTGAAATTTTGACTGACTTGATTTCGCGTTTTTAGGAATAGAATCGACAGTTTTTATTATAGAATCACAGTAGAATCAGATATTCTATCTATTATTGAGACCTTTCGCTTTAAAATCCTGTAAGTCAGTGAAATAGTGAAGTTTCAAATCTGAATCTAGCTTGAAGATCCAACGGGTCAGAAATACAGACTACTAGCTTTTCTGAATGACAATTCAGATTTATAGATGTAATAGACTGGAAAGCTTTTTCAAAAGTTCTTCTTATAAGAGATTTGAACTCTGACAGTATGAGAACTCAAATTTTGTGTTTTTCTTGAATGCAGAGTTGAATACCCAGACCCAACCCATCATAACTGAAGAGAAGTAGGAATGATTACTCATTCAACATATATTAACTCACTAGATTGCTTCAAAAACATCCAGATGTTGAGCATTGAATGAGAGAATTTCCGTTTTCGACAAAGAGTGAGGAGTGAATGTCAAGAGATGGATATAGAAATGGACTGAGTGATTTGAACTTTCATTAATCTTGTTTGATAAGATTTTAGATGATAGATCGATTCTATTTTGAATTTGGATGAAATTTTTGATTTTTGAAAAGAAAGTTGATTTGGGTTTGGGTTTGGGTTTGGGTTTGGGTTTGGGTTTGGGTTTGGGTTTGGGTTTGGGTTTGGGTTTGGGTTTGGGTTTGGGTTTGGGTTTGGGTTTGGGTTTGGGTTTGGGTTTGGGTTTGGGTTTGGGTTTGGGTTTGGGTTTGGGTTTGGGTTTGGGTTTGGGTTTGGGTTTGGGTTTGGGTTTGGGTTTGGGTTTGGGTTTGGGTTTGGGTTTGGGTTTGGGTTTGGGTTTGGGTTTGGGTTTGGGTTTGGGTTTGGGTTTGGGTTTGGGTTTGGGTTTGGGTTTGGGTTTGGGTTTGGGTTTGGGTTTGGGTTTGGGTTTGGGTTTGGGTTTGGGTTTGGGTTTGGGTTTGGGTTTGGGTTTGGGTTTGGGTTTGGGTTTGGGTTTGGGTTTGGGTTTGGGTTTGGGTTTGGGTTTGGGTTTGGGTTTGGGTTTGGGTTTGGGTTTGGGTTTGGGTTTGGGTTTGGGTTTGGGTTTGGGTTTGGGTTTGGGTTTGGGTTTGGGTTTGGGTTTGGGTTTGGGTTTGGGTTTGGGTTTGGGTTTGGGTTTGGGTTTGGGTTTGGGTTTGGGTTTGGGTTTGGGTTTGGGTTTGGGTTTGGGTTTGGGTTTGGGTTTGGGTTTGGGTTTGGGTTTGGGTTTGGGTTTGGGTTTGGGTTTGGGTTTGGGTTTGGGTTTGGGTTTGG